>CM073466.1:30842500-31442500 GCA_037074535.1 Gleditsia sinensis | reverse complement strand
CTGAAAAGCAGACCCCCAGGGACACTTCCTAGCAATACTGAAGTCCCTAGGAGAGAGGGGAAAGAACACTGTAAAGCCATAGCCCTGAGGAGTGGAAAGATGGTGGAAACACCAAAAGCAAGAGAGTAAGACCAGACAGACTCCACTACACCCCTGGAGAACGAAAACGCCAAGAAAAAGCAAAAGGAGGAGATAAGCAAGGACGAAAACATCTCTGGAGAGAATGTTGCAGCTATTCCGCAGCAAAAGTCGTCAACTTTGCTGCAGCAGGATATGCAGCAATCCAAGCTACCTCCCCCTTTCCCTCAAAGATTTCAGAAGCAGCAGAATGACCAGCAATTTAGAAGGTTCTTGGATGTCCTGAAACAGCTACACATCAACATTCCGCTAGTGGAAGCACTGGAGCAGATGCCCAATTATGTGAAGTTCATGAAGGACATTCTGACAAAGAAAAGGAGGTTTGGCGAGTTTGAAACCGTTGCCCTCACAAGAGAATGCAGTGCTGTACTGCAAAATAAGTTGCCACCCAAACATAAAGATCCAGGCAGTTTCACCATACCTTGTTCGATTGGAAACCAGTATTTTGGCAAGGCACTTTGTGATTTGGGAGCAAGTATCAACCTTATGCCAATGGCCATCTTTAAAAAGTTAGGAATTGGAAAAGCTCGGCCTACCACAGTTACACTACAATTGGCAGATAGATCCATTGCACACCCAGAGGGAAAAATAGAGGATGTCTTAGTTAAGGTGGACAAGTTCATCTTCCCAGTAGATTTCATAATTCTGGATTATGAAGCTGACGCAGAAGTACCTATTATATTAGGCAGACCATTCCTAGCAACTGGCCAGACACTCATTGATGTTCAGAAGGGTGAATTAACTATGAGAGTACAGGATGAGCAGGTTACATTCAATGTGCTCCAGACCATGAGGTTTGCCAGTGAAGAAGAGGAATGTGCTGTAGTGTCAATGATAGATACATTAGCATCAGAACAATTGGAAAGATGCTGCAAGGAGCCATCACCAGCAGAGTGGATAGATCACTCAGAGTCCGAAGGAGAAGATGAGAAGGAATGGGCTTGGATTGATTTCAGACAAGGCTTCAGTAAGAAGGAGCCATTGTTCGAAACCACGACAGATTCAAGACTGCTAAAAGCACCAATGGAAGAACCACCAGCTCTAGAGATGAAGCCTCTGCCAGCTCACCTCAAGTATGCATATCTAGGAGAAACAACCACTCTTCCTGTCGTTATCTCAGCATTTCTAACAGAGGAGCAAGAGGAGAAATTGGTCCTGACACTGAAGAAATTCAGGAAGGCAATTGGCTGGACACTTGCTGACATTAAGGGAATCAGTCCCTCATTTTGCATGCATAAGATCCTTCTGGAAACCAATGAAAAAGGGTCCATTGAACCTCAGCGTAGGCTTAACCCAATAATGAAGGAAGTAGTGAAGAAGGAGATCATCAAATGGCTGGATGCTGGAATCATTTACCCTATATCAGATAGCTCTTGGGTGAGTCCAGTCCAGTGTGTGCCTAAGAAAGGAGGCATGACTGTGGTGGAAACTGATAGCAACGAGCTCATTCCCACTAAGGTGGTAACCGGTTGGAGGATTTGCATGGACTATCGAAAGCTGAACAAAAGCACTAGGAAGGATCACTTCCCTCTGCCATTCATCGATCAAATGCTAGATAGACTTGCTGGGAGGGAATATTATTGCTTCCTGGATGGGTACTCAGGGTATAACCAGATCGCCATAGCACCAGAAGATCAGCATAAGACCACATTCACATGTCCTTATGGTACCTTTGCATTTCGAAGGATGCCATTCGGGCTGTGCAATGCTCCAGCAACGTTCCAGCGATGCATGATGGCAATATTCACAGAAATGGCTAAACAGTTTGTGGAAATCTTTATGGATGATTTCTTAGTTTTTGGAGACTGCTTCGACCAATGCTTGGGAAACCTTGCTAAAGTATTGCAGAGGTGTGAGGAGACGAACTTGGTGCTAAACTGGGAAAAGTGCCAGTTTATGGTAAAGGAGGGAATTGTGCTGGGGCATAAGGTATCGCAGAGAGGACTAGAGGTGGACAAGGCCAAAGTAGAAGTTATTGAGAAATTGCCTCCTCCCACCTCGGTAAAGGGCATTCGGAGTTTTTTGGGACATGCAGGATTTTATAGAAGGTTCATCAAGGACTTTTCTAAGGTGGCCAAACCACTATGCAGTTTGCTGGAGAAGGATAGAACCTTTTGTTTTGATAAAGGCTGCATGACAGCATTCTACGATCTCAAGTAGAAACTGAGCACAGCCCCGATCATCGTAGCACCAGACTGGACCTCCCCATTTGAGCTAATGTGTGATGCTAGCGAAACAGCATTAGGAGCTGTCCTGGGACAGCGCAAAAATAAGCTGTTTCACTCTATTTACTATGCTAGCAAAATGCTGCAAGGTGCCCAGCTGAACTACACTGTGACAGAGAAGGAATTGCTTGCTGTAGTGTTTGCCTTTGAGAAATTCAAAGCATACCTGGTAGGAGCAAAGGTGATAGTGCACACAGACCACTCTGCCATCAAACACTTGGTCAGAAAGAAGGATTCCAAACCGAGGCTCATTCGGTGGGTACTTTTGCTTCAAGAGTTTGATCTAGAGATCAGAGATAGAAAGGGGACTGAGAACCAAGTGGCAGACCATCTTTCCAGGTTAGAGGAGCACAGCTCTAGAGCAGAGGCTATCAATGAAAGATTCCCGAATGAGCAACTCTATCTCATGTCTCAAATGGATGTGCCATGGTATGCGGACTATGTGAATTACCTCGTGAGTGGAATGCTCCCACCAGACCTGACATGGCAGCAGAAGAAAAAATTCCTGCATGAAGTCAACTCCTACTACTGGGATAAGCCCTATCTTTACAAACAATGTGCTGACCAGATGATAAGGAGGTGTATACCCAGTGAAGAAACGGAGCAAATCTTGTAGCAATGCCACGCTTCTCCTTATGGAGGTCATTTTGGAGGAATTAGGACAGCAAACAAAGTGTTGCAGGCGGGTTTCTATTGGCCCTCATTATTCAAGGACTCCCACGTGTATGCAAGGAAATGTGACCGGTGCCAGAGAACAGGAAATATATCTCGCAGGCATGAAATGCCACTGAACAACATCCTGGAGGTGGAATTATTTGATGTCTGGGGCATAGATTTCGTGGGACCATTCCCCTCAAGCTTTGGCAACCAATACATCCTTGTAGCTGTAGATTATGTCTCAAAGTGGGTGGAAGCCAGTGCATCTCAGACTAATGAAGCCAGGGTTGTGACCAGATTCTTGAAGAGGAATATCTTTACAAGGTTTGGAACCCCCAGAGCTATCATCAGCGATGGAGGAACCCATTTCTGCAATAGGCAGTTCAAGGCACTACTGGCCAAATACGGAGTAAGACACAAGGTAGCAACCCCCTATCATCCACAAACAAGTGGGCAGGCTGAGGTCTCTAACAGAGAGATCAAGAGAATTTTGGAAAAACAGTAAGTCCAACAAGGAAGGATTGGTCCTCAAGGTTGGATGATGCACTTTGGGCATATAGAACAGCCTATAAGACACCTCTGGGCATGTCACCTTACAGGTTGGTATTCGGGAAGGCTTGTCATCTCCCAGTAGAGCTGGAACATCGAGCATATTGGGCAGTGAAGAAACTGAACTGGAGCCTGGATGCTGCAGGGGAGAGAAGGATGCTGCAGCTAAATGAGTTGGACGAATTTCGGGGGCAGGCCTATGAGAATGCCAAGCTATACAAGGAGAAAGCCAAGCAATGGCATGACAGGAAGATACAGCCCAGAAACTTCAAAGTAGGACAGAAAGTACTACTGTACAACTCCAGGCTAACCTTGTTTCCTGGAAAGTTGAAATCACGATGGTCTGGACCCTTTCGTATAAGCCAGGTCTTTCCATTTGGGACAATTGAATTGGAAGAAGAGAATGAAGGAAGGACATTCAAGGTTAATGGGCAAAGAGTCAAGCATTATCTGGGGGGTGACGTGGAGAGACAGCACACTTCCATTCAGCTGCAAGAGGATTGAACAGAAGGGAAGTCAGGCTGAAGACTCTAAACCAAGCGCTCATGGGAGGCAACCCATATTTAAATTTGTTATTATTTAGGATAATAGTTTTAAGACAAGCTTAGATCAAGAACCTAATAGCTTTTGTGGTTAATACGCAGGTTAGGAAGCAAGGAGTTGCTGAACCAGCCTTTGTTTTGCTGCAGCAGCATAGCACTAAAGGCAGTCCCTGGTTGCTATAGCAGAACTGGTAGCAAGCACTCTATGCTGCAGCAGGAAAATTTTGGGCTCCTAGCTTGCTGAAGCATTGCTCCAGTATTGCTGCAGCAACACAGTCAGCTTCAAGCCAAGGGTTCCCCTCTGCCATGTTTACAAAAAAAAAAAAAAAAGTGGGCGGGAAACTGGCAGAAGGCCATAAGACACCTGCGATCTTTAAACCTCTGCAGCTTCCAACCCACTTCTTTCAAGAGTTAACGCACCCACACTGCCACCTCTTCAACCTCCCCTCACCTCTCCTCTCCCGAGTTCCAAACACTGCAACCCTCTCATCACCTTCGTCCCAGAAAACCCCAACCTTCAACTCTTCGAAGCAAGCATGCCGAGAATTAAGACTGTGGCGAGGAAGGCCAGCAAGATGAGGAAATTCATTTCCGAAGAAAATAGAAAGAGGCATGACGACGAAATCATGCACAGGAACTTCTGTGCCGAGAAGGGGTTCACATTCACTCCCACTGGCGATTTGGGAGTGCCGATGTACGTTGGAACGGTGGTAAAACAGAGGAATTGGGAAAATTTTGCAAGCCATCCACCAACGGCCCCCATCCCATTGGTTAGGGAGTTTTATGCGAACTTCGCCCCAAAAACGGACAAATGGGTGAAAGTTCGGGAAACAAAGGTCCATTTTGACCAAGCTGCTATCAACAAGGCCTACAACTTGCCCGACGAGGAGGAAAACTACGAAGGCTATCTGCAGTCTGCGGGATGAAGATTGGGAAGCAATACTCACCAGGATGTGCCTTCCTGGCACCACCTGGGACAAATCTCCCCAGGGCTCCACCACTGTAAATCGCATCTCCTTGGTGCCGGCAGCGAAGGTCTGGTACCATTTTCTCAAGACCCGTCTCCTGCCTTCCACCCACGGGCAGACTGTGAGCAGAGAAAGAGTAGCAATGGTGGATACGCTCATACTCGGCCGGCCACTCAACATTGGCTGCATTATAAGTGATCAAATCTGAGCCTGTGCCAGCCGAAAGAAGGGAAGCCTCCTCTTTCCTTCCCTCATCACCACCCTGTGTAACAATCATGGAGTGCCAGTCTCCATCGACGAAGAGGTCTTAAAGGACACCCCCCCATCACCCCTACCACCATTTCTCGCATTGTTCTCAAGAAAGCCGCCCAGCATCCATCAACTGCCTCTCGTAATCCCCCACCAACTACTGGACCATCTGTGTCCTCCTCTACCGCTCCACCAGCTGACAAGGTCATTCAGCACCTGCTGCAGCAACAATCCACACTCCTCAAACAACAAGCACCGTTGCTGCAGCACCAGCAAACATTCTGGTAATATGCGCAGAAAAGGGACTTGGCCCTCCACACCACTCTGGAACAAAATTTCAAGCAATTTTTCCCATTCCCAGAGTTCCCAACTGCCCTGCTCCACACCACCTTCGAGGAGTCAGCTGCAGTACCAGAAACTCAAGCAGAGCACCCTAAGGCCTCTGAAGGATCCTCCTCGAGCAAGGAGCCCTGCCCTGAGCCCCACCAGACATCAAAGGAACGTGTGTCCTCTGATGATGATGAGCCCATTGCAAAACGGGCAGCAGTACTGCGCAAAGGAAAGGCACCACATCAATCAACGCAGAGGAGGAGTGGACTCAGAAGCTCCTCGAAATCTTCTGGGGGTCAATGACCCTAGGGTGCTGCAGCATACCTGCCAGCACCCTCAGGAAAGTTCCCTCAACCCTTTGTCCTTCTCTGCAGTATTTGGAATTTCTTTGTTTCTGTTTCTGTTTGTGAGCATATTTTATTTTCTGACTATTGCATCAGCAGTGAGGACACTGCTCACCTTAAGTTTGGGGGGGGGTGTGATATAATTGTCTGTTGGGAATGAAGTTGCTAGAGCATATCACTTTTGTGTATGGATTCATTGCTGTAGCATCACTTGTGTCTTTTGATTCATTGCTGGAGCATATTTTATTTTGATTCATTGCTAAAGCATTCTGCATGATTAGTTCTGCTAGGTGTTTGTTTATAGTACTGTCTGCCTGTGTCTTCATCCACCCGTGTTGAATGAATCTTTCCCAGTAATCACTAAGTTTGTTTAATGTTCAAAAAAAAAAAAAGAGAAAAGAGGGGGGAACAGATGCTTATCCTACTGAAAGTTTTGGGATACTCCATGAGGAGGATTGGGTATTCTGTTAAAAATCAGAATAGGGAACCTTCAGTCTCACCCCATCACACAACACCTTCCTCTTATAAGCACTGGATCATGGGCAGCTTGCCCATAAGAGAATTTGGTGAACTTCCAGAAAGAGGCCCTTAGTCTTAGAGCTAGTATTGAGAGCTTCCAGTAAAATTAAAAAAAAAAGAGGCAGAATCATAGGGGCATAACAGCTTAAGTTTGGGGGAGGGGAGTAGAAAATAAAGAAAAATATGGACGCTCAAATGCTCTGTAATTCCTTAGTAACCAGGGGCATGCATGAGTCCCATGTGTGCCTTTGCGTAAAACGGGGATGAAGAGTGGACACTCCAATGCTCTGTAATCCCTTAGTAACCAGGGGTATGCATGAGCCCCATGTGTGCCTTTGCGTAAAACAGGGATGTAGAGTATGAGTGGGGAGTAGTTGAAAGGTGATAAGGTTGAGTAACCGGGTGCCGGCATTGAACATGTTGGCACTCGCGTCAAAAGGCCGTAATGACCTCTGCTGTAATAAGATCCATATCAAAAACAACAGTAAAAGGAGAAAAGTCAGTAAGCTGCCCCTTTTTTCCCCCATATCTGCTGCCCTTATTATGATGAATGCTAGCTTGACCTAGGAAAGGAAGCTCAAAATATTAGCATAAAAGTCTTAAGAACTCTGGCTGTTTGTGACCCAAGTAACTCCTAGACAAATTGTCCATACCACACACATACAAATTCAAATAAGGTATTACTGTGATTGGGAGAAAGAGTTGTTGTATCCTTTGTATGAAGGCAATCCTGAGAGTTGAGAGCTTTCAGTAGAACCAAAGCCTAAAACTGCCAGGTGTTTAGTTTGTAGTGGGCAATGTAGGATGCTTGGGGACAAGAAATCCTTTAAGTTTGGGGGGATTTGATAACTGCATTGTGTTAACTGCATTTCACTATAGTTTCCATGCATTTCCCATAATTATTTACTGAATTTTCTGGTGTTTTAAGCACTTTTGCCCTCTGATTTAATAAAAAAAGGATGACTCGTCTAGATATGACACCAGCTACCCATTGCTGCAGCATTTCACTGAGCATCTGTGGCAATGATAGAAGAACCACAAGTGATAGAGGGTGAGCTGCCCCCTTCTCCCGAAATACCCTGATTCCGTTTGATTTGGTGCAGCAGCAGACAGCAGCAGAAAGCAGCACGGTCACTACAAGCCGTTGGTACAGGACTGCCTCCACTACTGAAAGTGGAGAGTATAAAAGCTGCAAGGGCGCCTGCTGCAGAGCAGAAGGAATGACAGCATCCAGGGAGCTTTTCTAGGACCACAGAGGCTGCTGATAAAAGACCGAAAAATAGAGAATGAAAGGGGGCGTGAGAGAAAGGAAGAAAGGAGAATTAGGTAGAAAAATCATTCCACAACAAAGTATGCTGATAACACCGGAAGGTGCAGCATAAGGGAGGAGAGAAGTAGTGTAGGAAGAAACTTAGTTTTTCTGCGGAGGTTTTGTTGTTTATCAAAGGAAAAGAAAGAACCGCATTTTGCAACAAGTTTTTATCTTTTAGAATGCATACTAGAGTTTCAAAACCTTTTGTAACTAGTGCACCCATGAGGCTCGGCTAGTTTCCAGCTGGGGTTGCACAAGGGCTTGTAATGGACTGAGGCACATTTTTAACGTGAGTACATTTGCTGCAGTTTTGTTTACATTCAGCTGTTGTTCCAGTAACTTTTCTTTCCTTAATAACGGAAGTTTGAAGGAAGAAATCCAAGGCCACCATTCACCTGGGAGGGTAATGGAGGCTGGAAAAAGAGGCTGATTGTAGGGGGTTACCTCATGTAGGGATATACGGGTACCCCATTAGTCCATAACGAAATGCATGCACAACTAAGAGGTGAGGACTAAGGCAGGAATGCGTGTCTGAACCTTAGAGTTGTAAGGAATGGCAGTCTGGGAAGACTCCATTCAGGACTAAGTTTAGCACCAGGGACCTTGCTGCAGCAAAGTCTACAGTATCTCTGAATGCTGAAGTCCATGGCAACCCCGAGCACCCCAGATCCCCTTACATATTTCCTTTTCTATTCCCTAATACTCTTCACTTTAGTCACAGTAAAAATCGGATAAACCAAACGTATTCCAATTTTGTGAAACAACTTGACATTGCTACAGCATTCATACAGCAAAGGTATCTAGACAATTTCAGTTCACTCCTCGTGGGACGATACTCACTCATCACTTTATTACTTGGTCACGATACGTGCACTTGCATACCGATATTGTATTCATCTTTGTATGAATAACACACAAACGTATCCCAACAGTTGACTAGATCGCCGAATGAGGCAAGTCATTTTAAAAGTTTATAAATTTATCTCAAAATCTTATTATTTTACTATAGTTTATATTGTTGCGCATAACAACATTTGTTTAATGATCATACCATGCTAAATATGGTTTGGATATCTGAATATCCTTTTATTTGAAAATATTTGAAATACGGGTCCAATATGGATGTACTTCTGAACTGTATTTTTTAAGTGACAAATTTTAAAACATGAGTACATCCATATGTTGACCTAAGAGGTCATAGGAGGTATTATCTGCTCACTGAGTTGTCAAACTCACTACACAATATTTCCACATTTTTCATATAAGAATACATAGTCTAATTTTGCAGATAAGTTATGAGTTTGGTGACATAATTTATAAGTGAGTCTACGTTGCTTTTAAGGCTCACAGTTTTCAATTATACTGTGTTTATATTCTAAAGTGTGCTTTGAATGCCACAGGTAGGATCCCTGCTTCTGTTGTTACTTTGATGTTTATAGATTTGGTTTATATATTGTATATACATGGGAATACATATCTGTAAAAGAGTGTATTATACATGTTATGAAGAATATATGATCATAAAGTAAGTGTTTCACGTGCTGTAAAATTAGGGGCGTTACAAGGATTCACCAAAGTTTGAGGAGGTAACTTACTTGAGTTTTAAGCATCCAATCGACTCACTATGGTTGCCAACTGATCCATTTGAGTTGTCAAGTTTTGAATGCTAGCTCTCATGTCTTGTTGAAATTGCTGAGAGTTATTGATAAAGGGGAATTTTGAGTGCTTATTGGTCATATTTTGTCCCCTAATTCATAGTAACATGTGGATATTTCTATGCTTTTGGCTATACTTTGTTCTGGGTACTGCTGTGGTTCATTTTGTGATTGCAGGAGAGCAAAAGAAGCCAAGAAGCAAGGAAAAGCAGTCATGGAAAGACCCTAAAAGACCGGGGATATGATGAGGAGGAAGCAAGGAGGCTGCACATAAAAAATCATGAAGAAAGGAGCACCACAGCATGCAGCACGGCCTGGCCGTGCTTGGTGGCCTGCAACACGGCCAGGCTATGTTCTGGGCAGATGATGCAGTACTTCCCCAAATTCTAGCCCGAAGCATGGCCAGGCCGTGTCTTGGGACACGACCGTGCTTCGGGGACTGTACACAACGTTAAAATTAGGGTTTCTGGCCGCCAAACAGATATATATATGCTTGGGGATGCGTAGCTGAGACAAGAGGACAACTGGAGGAGACATTGGAGAAACACTTTTTAGCCTTAGGAAACATATTTAGATTAGATTTTTACATTGTTCTTTGAGGATTTTAATGTTCTAGAGTAGATTTTACTGCTTTGAAGTTGTAATTTATCTGCATTCATCTACACACCAGGTTCTATCCTTCTTCTTCTACTTCTACTTCTTCTTATTGCTTCTCAATTGTATTGAACTACTATGAATTACTTAATGAATGTGAATTTGATTTCCGTTTTTATCATGTGTGAGTAAATTCTATCTAAGGTTTCGGTAAACCCAATTGTGATACAATGATACTATGCTTATGACCTGAATAATGAAATCCTAATTGTAATTGGGATTAGATTGATTTGGATTGACTATTGTATGCTTGAATTAGTTGATAGAATGCCTGATCACTAATCTATCACGTATTAGGTATTTAATCGATGAACTGAAAGTTGAAGATTAAAACTGGAATCCAATAGTTAATTTGGGTTGTCTTAATCACGAAAGTAGTTTAAGATACTCTACGCTTGAATCAATTAATGGGAATAAGAAAATCGATTAGTTGCATTCTATGGTTGGCATGAAGCTTAATGGACCTAGGTTAAGCTAAGAACCACGAAAGTAGGTAATTTGATTAACTTAGGTATAATTGGTAATGCTTGAAAGAGATTGCTAATTAACTTAGGCTAAACCATCCCCAATAATCTAGACAATTGCAATTAGGGGTAAATATCAGTTGTTGAGTATCACAAGCATGGTGAACCCTAACCCTAGGCTTAGCTTAATTGCTTACTTTAACTTGTTTAATTGCAATATTTGCCCATCGAATTATATCGATTTAGATAGCGCTTTATGTGAGATTCTGGTAATTGGCATTGTTCTCTGTGGGACACGACCCGTACTTGCCGAACTAGCTATAGCTACATCGTGCACTTGCAGTTAATTATAAAACACACACAACAAGTTTTTGGCGTCGTTGTCGGGGAACAAAGCCAATATTAGATATTTTACTAAATAGCTAGACTAGATTAATTTCTGTTTATTTTTCTTTTTATCTTTACTGCATAATTTTCTTTTGCTGATTTTGCTTCTTTTCTTTCGTCATAGGTGTGTTTTTCTTTTATGCGAAGAGCACGTGAAAGTGTTGCTGAATTTGACCCAGAAATTGAACGCACTCTGCGAAGGAGAAGAAGAAGACCGCAGCAATAGAATTTTGCAGCTACTATGGGGGAAAGAGATAACCGGTCATTGAAGGACTTCACTTCCCCAGACACCCATGGCCTAAACACCAGCATAGTCAGGCCAGTGGTAGAAGCTAATAACTCTGAGCTGAAGCCATCTCTCTTGCAGATGGTTCAGCAGAACCAGTTTGGAGGGTTGCCTACTGAAGACCCTAACCTCCATCTCTCTGTATTTTTTGAGTACTGCGATACCCTGAAGCTGAATGGGGTCTCCTCAGATGCAATCGGGTTGAGATTATTACCTTTCTCACTGAGGGACAAGGCCCGAGCTTGGTTGCACTCTTTTCCGTCGGGGTCTATTACCACTTGGCAACAGCTTTCTTAAGCTTTCTTAGCCAAGTATTTCCCACCGAGCAAGACGGCTCATCTGAGTAACCAGATTACCACTTTTGCTCAAAAGGATGGAGAATCTCTATATGAAGCTTGTGAGAGATTCAAGGAGCTCCTCAGGGTATGCCCACATCATGGGCTAAAAAACTGGTTGATAGTCCATACATTCTACAATGGACTAGTTTACAACAATCGGATGTCTGTGGATGCTGTAGCTGGAGGAGCACTAATGAACAAAACGATTGATGAAGCCTATGAATTGATTGAAGACATGGCTCAGAACCACTACTCCTGGTCTAGTGAGAGGCAGTCAAGAAAGCCGGCAGGTATGTATGAAGTAGATGTTTTCAATCATCTAACTTCTAAGGTTGATGCTTTATTTTAGAAACTAGATAAACTAAGCATCAATGTTGTTGGATCACCTTCTTCTTCTGCATCCTCTGAGATCTGTGGAGGTGTTGGGCATGCAGCCAACGAGTGTCAGCTTGGGAGTTCTACAGTTCAGGATTGTGAGCAGGTCAATTTTGTAAACAATCAGAGGAATAACCCATATAGCAATACTTACAATCCTAGCTGGAGAAATCACCCTAACCTTTCATATAAGCCAAATGTTGTCTAGCAACCCCAGAATAATTTCAGACAATCTCCAGGCTTCCAGAATCCAAGGCCAAACAATCCTCCTCAACCAAAGTCAAATCTGGAAGCTCTAATGGAGAATTTCATCTCCACATAGAGCAAGCAGAATTAGGAGTTTAGAGCTCAGAATCACAATATGAATGAAGCAATTAAAGACCTGGCTTCTAAAGTGGATTCACTTGCTACCCATAATAAGATGCTAGAGACTCAAATAGCACAGCAAGCAAGCTCTTCAACCAGAAATTTTGATAAGTTCCCTGGTCAACCTGAGAACCCTAGAGAACACTGTAAAGCTATCACTTTGAGAAGTGGTAAACAATTGGGTGAACCAGTGGAAAAGGAGGATGAAAAAGAAGTTGAGAAAAGGGATGTGCCTGAGCCAGTGAATGAAAAAGAGCCAGTTGGTGGAAGGAAGGAAATAAATGAGCCTGATTATGTGGCTCCAGAACTGTATAAGCCACCAGTTCCCTTCCCTCAAAGACTAGCCAAGGCTAAGTTAGAGAAACAGTATGGAAAGTTTCTAGATGTGCTGAAAAGGTTGCACATCAACATTCCATTCTTGGAAGCTGTATCTCAAATGCCTTCATTTGCTAAATTTCTGAAGGAAATCCTCTCAAATAAGAGGAAGATTGAGGAATATGCCACTGTGACATTGACTGAAGAGTGTAGTGCCCTGATTCAGAACAAACTGCCTCCTAAACTCAATGATCCTAGGAGCTTCTCAATACCTTGTTCTATTGGAGATGTGCAGATCACTAAAGCCTTGTGTGATCTCAGAGCAAGTGTAAGCCTTATGCCACTATCTATTTACAAGAAGCTCCAGATGGGAATCTGAAGCCTACCACTATTTCTCTCCAGTTAGCGGACTGATCTGTCACTCACCCGGTAGGTATATTAGAGGATGTGCCTCTAAAGGTAGTTAAGTTTTTCATACCTATTGACTTTGTGGTATTAGAGATGGAGGAAGATAGCCAAATCCCCATAATTATGGGAAGACCTTTCCTAGCCACTACAGGTGCCATTATTAATGTTAAGGATGGAAAGCTTTCCCTGAATGTAGGGGATGAAAAGATTGAATTTAATCTTAATGATGCTATGAAATGTCCATCCTTAGGTGATACTAGTTGCATGGTTGATATAATTGAACAAAATATTGTTGATAATGCAATGAGTTTATGCCCTACTGATCCACTTGAACTTTTCCTTTTGGATAGTTTTGTTTCTTGTGCTGAACAGGTAGAAGCTGATGCCTACACTAGATTACTTGATGAGAGTCCTAAACTCACCGCAAAAGTGAAAGCTGAAAAACTAGAGCAGGACCACAATAAAAAATCAGCTAATATAGAGGAAGGCAAAACACCTAAGGTAGAACTAAAACCTCTTCCCTCTAATCTCAGGTATGAATTTCTGAACTCTAACTCTTCATATCTAGTCATAGTGAATGTTGATCTGAATACTGAGGAAACTAGTAAGTTGCTTGATGTACTTAGGAAATTTAAGAAGGTGATTGGGTATAGTATAGATGATATAAAAGGGATTAGTCCATCTATTTGTATGCATCGTATAATAGTTGAAAATGATCATAAACCTTCCAGGGAACACCAGAGGAGACTCAACCCCAATATGAAAGAGGAAGTCAAGAAGGAAGTACTTAAATTGCTTGATGCAGGTATTATCTACCCTATCTCTGACAGTGAATGGGTAAGTCCTGTCGATGTGGTTCCTAAAAAGGGAGGTATGACTGTTGTTAGAAATGATAATGATGAACTGATCCCCACTAGAGCTGTTACGGGTTGGCGTATGTGTATTGACTATAGAAAATTGAATAAGGTCACCCATAAGGATCACTTCCCTTTTCCTTTTATTGATCAGTTATTGGAAAGATTGGCTAAACATTTGCACTTCTGTTATCTGGATGGATACTCAGGATTCTTTCATATTCGTATCCATCCAGACGACCAAGAGAAGACTACGTTGACATGTCCCTATAGCACCTTTGCATATAGAAGGATGCCATTCGGATTGTGTAATGCACCAGCCACTTTCCAGAGATGTATGAGGGCTATTTTCTTTGATTTTATTGAGGAAATAATCGAAGTGTTTATGGATGACTTTTTTGTATATGGTACCTCATTTGATGATTGTTTGAAAATTTTGACACAGGTACTTAAGAGAAGTGAGGAAGTCAATCTGGTATTGAACTGGGAGAAATGCCACTTTATGGTAAGAGAGGGAATAGTTCTGGGACACTTGGTGTTCGAAAGGGGAATAGAGGTGGATAAGGCAAAGATAGAGGCAATTTATACTATGCCACCACCCTTGAACGTTAAGGAAGTGAGGAGTTTTCTTGGGTATGCGGGCTTCTACAGAAGATTCATTCAAGACTTCTCAAAAATCTCTAAACCCTTAACCAATTTACTTGTTAAATATGTCCCATTTGTATTTGATAATGACTGTTTGCGTTCTTTTTGCAGGTTGAAGGAGGCGCTTATATCTGCACCCATCATCCAACCTCCTGATTGGAGCCTTCCCTTCGAAATTATGTGCAATTCAAGTGACTATGCTGTGGGAGATGTACTTGGGCAACAGAGAGACAAAAAGCCTTATGTCATCTACTAAGCTAGTAAGACACTAGACGAAGCTCAAGTCAATTATTCTACCACTGAAAAGGAGCTCTTGGCAGTAGTGTTCGTAATTGATAAATTTAGACAATATTAGCTGGGATCAGAAGTCATAGTGTTCACAGATCATGCTGCCATCAGGTACTTGTTAAGTAAGAAGGATGCCAAACCAAGGCTGATTAAATGGATCCTCTTACTACAGGAGTTTGATCTTGTAATCAGAGATAAGAAAGGGACAGAGAATATGGTTGCAGACCACCTTTCAAGACTTAGGCAAGATCTGATGAGAGATGACAAAGATGACTTGCCTATAGACGATTCCTTTCCCGATGACCAACTCCTGATGGTCACTTATGCTGATGCTCCTTGGTATGTAGACTTTGTGAATTTTCTTGCATGCAGAATACTCCCTGAGGGGTTGAATTATCATCAGAGAAAGAATTTCTTCTTTGACATTAAGTCTTACTATTGGGATGATCCATGCTTATACAAGTGGTGTGCAGATGGCATCTTCCGAAGGTGTATTCCGGAGGAAGAAGTTTACAACGTTATATACCATTGCCATAGTTCACCCTGTAGAGGCCATACTAGCATTTCTAATACTGTAGTTAAAATTCTTCAAGCTGGTTTCTATTGGCCCACACTTTTCAAAGATGTGTACACTTTTGTAAAGGCATGTGACCGGTGCCAAAGAGTTGGCAACATATCAAGAAGGAATAAGATGCCCCTGAATAGCATTTTAGAAGTTGAGATATTTGACGTTTGGGGCATTGACTTTATGGGTCCCTTTCCTTCTTCATGTGGGAACAAGTATATTCTGGTGGCTGTAGACTACGTTTCTAAGTGGGTTGAAGCAGTAGCATTCCCCACCAATGATGCTAGAGTGGTTGCCAAGCTGTTTAAGAGGATAATTTTCCCAAGATTTGGAGTGCCCCGAGCCGTGATAAGTGATGGAGGTTTTCACTTCACTGAGCAACAATTCCAAAATATTTTGAAGAAATATGGAGTCACCATAAAATGGCTTTAGCCTACCATCCTCAGACTAGTGGGCAAGTAAAGATATCAAATAGGGAGATCAAGGATATATTGGAGAAGACCGTCTCAAAGGCCAAAAAAGATTGGTCTCTCAAACTCGATGATGCATTATGGGCCTACAAGACTGCCTGCAAAACACCGATAGGGACCACACCCTTTCGATTAATATATGGGAAACCCTGTCATTTGCCGGTAGAGCTTGAGCATAAGGCGTATTGGGCAGTCAGAACATTCAATTTTGACCTATCAGCTGCTGGAAAGAGGAGATGCCTACAACTAAATGAGCTAGATGAGCTAAGGTTTGATGCTTATGACAATGCCAAGTTATACAAGGAAAGAACAAAAAGATGGCATGATAAGCATATCCTTAGGCACCAATTTCAAGTAGGAGATTGGGTCTTTCTATTCAATTCGAGGCTAAGACTCTTTCCCGGGAAGCTTCGTTCTCGATGGTCCGGTCCATTCCAAGTGACTCGAGTCTTCCCTTATGGAGCAGTGGAAGTGTGGTAATCATTCATCATAGGTTCAATGATTTATAATCCAAAACCCTTAAACCTATTTTCCTCACGAATCACAGAATTGAAGACTTTGTTCAAAACACAATTCAGCGGTAGATTAAAACAGACAAAATACTAGTAGGCCTCCTAGCAATCATATGAATAATCATTAAGAATAAGCACAGATGAACAATCAATATTCAAATCAAATTGAAATAATAACATCAAATCCACATCTCACAACGTATAAAAATCCCTTGAGGTTTCAACTCACCTGAACTAACTAAAAAGAACTAGCCACGCAGGGCCATAAGAAACTCTAAAGAAGAATTGAAGAATGTAGATAAAGAATTCGATGATCTCTCTACTTGCTTGCCTCTTTTTTTATAGACTCCCCCCTCCTAATCGAAGTCAGAACGTATTTAGGTCAAATTCCCGTCCATACCACTTCAATTTGGGCGAAAACAACCTAAAATCACGAAATTAACAAGTCCTGTACGGCAGGCAGGCACCACGGCGCTACAGAGAACAAGACACGGGGCACTAGGTTGAGTGCCGCGGCGCTCTCTCCTAGGCAACTCTGCGCCGCGGCGTGCTGGGTAACACCGCGACGCTCCAGATTTGTCCTAACGTGGCGCTTTTGGATTTTTCTGAAGTGCTGAACATGAAAGTTGTAGCTCTATGTTTCTTCTTTCCATAGCTGCTGGAATCACCTCGATCGGAGCTCAAATGAGCGAGATATTCCTCCATTAGTGATGAAACGTCATAAATCAGCATTTTTCATGATTTTCTCTCTATTTTCCTCTTCATTTCTTCTTTATTATTCCTAAAACACAAAACACAACACTCAATTAATTCAAATATATTTTCTACTAAAATTAAATAAAAAGCAACTTAAAACATGTCAAAAACATGCTTATTTTATAGCATGTCAAATACCCTCACACTTACTCTTTTGCTTGTCATCAAGCAAACATTGATTCATGTAAACAGAATTCAATATATGAAATGAGTGAATGGCTGACCAATGTGCTGCCTCATAGTGAAAATTGTACGCTCTTGAAGAAATTTCAGAAAATTTCATGACCATGTGCAACATTTAATTCAAATGCAATTTATAATTTTATTCCCTAAAATCTATAGTGTGTGTGTCTTTGAATAATTTCATTTTCTTTTACCAAAATGAGTTTATATATCTCAAGAATTATAGCATGGTTCTCTATTTAAAATTTCCATAGACTTATTTTTCATGCTACTCTCCACTAATGTAGGCTAAAACTACTTCTTAGGATCAAAAGGACTAAATTCAGCTTGTAATGTGGCTAGGCTATGGGGTGAGATAAAAGATATAATTTAAAGCTTAATCTCCCAACATCACATGATTAACTCTCATCTATTTGAGCTAATTCTCAAGATTGGGGAATTTTTTTCCCCCACACTTATTTCCTTGCTTTTCTGCATTCTACTTTTCTTTGATACTCTATTTCTTCTTTTTCAATCACTGGATAGGCTTTCATTAGTCTTCTAAGAATATATATATATATATATATTCTTTCTTTCTTTCTTTTGTCCTTGCTCCACCCTTTCATTAATGTAGATCTATAAAACAAATATTCAGAAATTAATCATGGAGTGAGTGAATCAGGTAGAAAAAATAAAGGTATTAATCACAAAAATTTGGTCTTGGCTGTTTTGTGGGTATAGAATAAAATGTTAATTAAGCTCAAAACAGAGGTTCTAAGGATATTCACTTGTTTGGGTTGAGCTTGAAAGGCACAATCTCATCAAAAAAAATTTCCTAAATCATCTCCTAATTGTTAGAATTAGCCTAGGATTTCTCCTCAAGTATCATTTAAATAAGTTCTAGAAATTTAAATGAGATCATAAAATATTTTTGAGTTATATAATCTTTTTCTAAGTAAAAGATAAATTAAATATCCAAAATTACTATGCAAAAGAATTTTAGGATTTTTAGAAAATAGGTAATCATAAATTGAAAAGAAATTAAAATTACACATAATTATGACTTTCCTACGTCTCCCAAGAGCTATAAGCAATTTAAACAGTTATATCATTGGCTATTGGTTCAACTATCACAAACTCATAAATTGAAATTTTGTTCACATGCTCACCTCATGATAGGATTAAAAGTGCACATATCATAAAATTATAGTTATGCATCAAAGTAGGAAAGTGCACAAGTGTACGATTTATTATACAGTCATCCAGCTGAATCATAAAGTGACCCCCCACACTTAAAAACATACATTGTCCCCAATGTAAGAATATAAAAGAGAATATAATAGGGACAAGTAATAACATAAGGAGGGGTTCAGTGAAACTTCCCTGATTAGTGATTACCATCCATCTCATCATGCTCAGGTGCAGGCCTAAAGGTTGGTTCAGGAGGTGCCGGGAAAGCAATTGGGAGGTTCAGGGCATGAGCTAACTGGCTAAAACATGCATGATGATGCTGTGCAATAGAGTGCTGGTAGAGGACTAGATCATTCATTTGATGGCTCAGACACTCTGTGCGCTCCCATAAATCTTCAATGGTATGTTGGGATGGTGGTGGAGCTGAGCTGCTGCCTGGTTCCTCTGTAGGTACTGGCTGAATCCCTAGCTCCTCCTCTGCTGCTTCTTCATGGCCTTTGTATTTTTGTATGTCTGCATAGGAAATAGGTCTCATTGGGTGAATGAGAGCCTTAGTGGAATCCTAACTTACTCCTACCTTTTGACATAGACCAGTAATTAAACTAGGGGCAAAGAGGGATCCGCCTCTAGCACTAATACAACTGAGCATCTGCCTATGAATAATCTTGCCTACATCAATAGAAAGGCCCTTTAGTATTGCATAAAGCAAAATGGCCCTGTCCCTCCTGACTTGACTCATGTTGAAGCTGGGCATGAATCTTGCTGACACGAAATAGTGCTATGCTTTAGCCACTTTATTCATATCAGCTCTAGCAAGATATAACGGATGGCCATTGCTATCCAATTTCTAGGAGGCCCCCCTGTAGCATAGAGTGCATATAACGTCTTCAAAGTCAATGTAGGATTAAATAAGCGTCGTATATCCATCATCCTCAATATCAGGCAGTGAATAGAATTCATTAATGGCATGCGGAGTGAATGGCACCATCTTGCCTCTAACCCGTGCTTTATGACGTTCGTGAATTGTGGCATTAGAGTAGAACTCCTGTACCACGGGAATACCTCCTGGTTCTGGGTTCCTGTAAAAAATCTCCCAATGCCTATGGATGATATTGTCTCTGTGAGGTAGCCCTTCGGTGATGATAAATCCACGCTCTGGAACTATAGGCTTATGCACCACCACTTTAATGTGGTGTTGATAAACCTCTTTAGTCACAAAAGCCACGGTGTCGAATGCTAGAGGGTCCTCAGCTCTGTTCTTCCTCTTTGAGAAGCCCAATTTGGAAGTTTTTGGGGCCATTGCACTTACTGGGGCGTTTTATCAAACACCTAGTGTGCGCTCTTGAAAAATTGAGAGAATGGATGGTAGATTCGTAGCTTGAAGTCCCAATGCAGTGAAAACCAGTAGTAATGAAGTATGAAGATCAACTTCAGCAGGATAAAAAAAGTAAATCGTACCCAATTCAGCGTGATTTGGTGGCTGGAGATTGGAAGAGCAATTAAGCCTTTGAACCCTAGAAAATTGGCTAGGAATCTAGCTCAAATGCTGAAAAGAAGTGTATAATCCTGCAAAAGAAGATGCATAATCATGCAATGTAAGAAAGATAACGTAATGGGAGGTGGGTATGGTTGATTCAAGGCAAGAAAGTGGATTTAGAGGGGAAAAGCAAGCAAAAACGGAGGGGGAAGACAAGAGGGCTCGCGACCCTCTTATAGAGAGCGTCGCGGCGCTCGCCAAGTCTGGGTGACGAGCACCACGGCGCATGTGCATCTGTAGGTCTACAATTTTTTTTTATTTTTTTGAAAATAAAGAAAAATTAAACTATGAATATAAGAAGAAGAAGAAGAATGGTTGTTGGGTTGCCTCCCAACCAGCGCCTTTGTTTTACGTCGTTGGCTCGACACAGATTTAAAGAAAATCAATGAGGGTCTTGAAAAATTATCCATTGTGCTTCCTCTTGCTGAAATCTGTCATAGTAAGGTTTAAGCCTATGCCCGTTGACTTTGAAGCTATGCTGGTTATCCATGCTCTTTATTTCAACTGCACCATGAGAAAAAATATCAGTAACAATAAATGGTCCCTCCCATCTAGAACGAAATTTACCTGGAAACAATCGGAGCCTAGAATGGTAGAGGAGAACTTTCTGTCCTTTGCTAAACTCCTTACGTGAAATCATACGATCATGTAGGAGTTTAGTTTTGGCCTTATAAATATTTTCATTTTCGTAGGCCTTGTTTCTAATTTCCTCTAATTCCTGAAGCTGTAATTTCTTGTGTTCTCCACTTTCTTCCAGATTCATGTTAAATTTTTTTATAGCCCAAAATGCTTTATGTTCCAATTCAACTGGAAGATGACAAGTTTTACCAAATACTAACCTGTATGGGGACATACCAATTGGGGTCTTATAGGCTGTCCTGTATGCCCATAGAGCATCATCTAATCTGAGACTCCAATCCCTGCAGTTGGGATTTATTGTCTTACTAATGATATTTTTTATTTCTCTGTTGGATACCTCAGCTTGCCCATTGGTCTGGGGTTGATATGCAGTTGACAATTTATGAGTGACATTATATTTCTTTAATAGGGCTTCAATAGTCCTATTGCAAAAATGTGTTCCCTGGTCACTTATCAAAGCTCTTGGAATCCCAAATCTTGAGAAGATATGAGATTTAATGAAATCTGCAACCACTTTAGAATCATTAGTCCTAGTGGGTTTAGCTTCCACCCACTTCGAGACATAATCCACAGCCAACAAAATATAATTATATCCAGCTGATAAAGGAAAAGGTCCCATGAAATCAATGCCCCAAACATAAAAAATTTCACAAAACAATATTGGTGTTTGAGGCATCTCATTTTTCCTGGAGATATTACCTGTTTTTTGACAGTTTGTACATGACTTACAAAAGTGGTATGAATCTCTGAATATGGTAGGCCAGTAAAAACCGCAATCTAAAACTTTCTTTGCTGTCCTTTTTCCTCCAAAATGTCCACCACATGCATAAGTATGGCAGAAGGTTAGAATGGATAAAACTTCAAAATTAGGAATACACCTTCTTATAATTTGATCTGAGCATTACTTCCAAAGGTAAGGATAGTCCCATATGTAGTATTTGGCGTCAATCTTGATCCTATTTTTAGCTGCCCTAGTCAAAAGAGGAGGTAACTGATTAGTAGCCAGATAATTTACAATATTTGCATACCATGGCATATGAATTGAAATTGAAAATAAATTTTCATCAGGGAATAATTCTTCAATTTTCAATTTTTCTTCCACTTGTGTCAGGAGGCTTAGGTGATCTGCTACACTGTTTTCAGACCCTTTCTTGTCTCTTATCTCTAAATCAAATTCTATAAGCAGTAGCACCCATCTGATTATCCTAGGTTTAGCCTCCTTTTTCATCACTAAATACCTCAAAGCTGCATGATCAGTAAAAATAATAATTTTAGTGCATATTAAATATGATCTAAATTTTTCTAATGCAAATACTACAGCTAAGAGTTCTTTTTCAATGGTGGTATAGTTCTTCTGGGCATCATTCAGTATTCTGGAGGCATAATATATCACATGGGATGTGTTTCCAATCCTTTGGCCTAGTACTGCTCCAACTGCATGGTCACTGGTATCACACATAATTTCAAAAGGGATGTTCCAATCTGGTGCTTGGATGATTGGAGCTGAAATCAAGGACTCTTTTAGTTTGTCAAAAGCTTCCCTGCATTCTCCATCAAATTCAAAAGAGACATCGTTCTGAAGTAATTTGCACATAGGTGCTACTTTCTTAGAAAAGTCCTTTATGAATCTCCTATAAAAACCTACATAGCCAAGAAAAGAATGAACTTCCTACACACAAGTGGGATAAGGTAGAGTTTGTATAATATCAATCTTTGCTTTATCTACCTCTATTCCTCTTTTTGAGACAACATGGCCTAAAACTATACCTTGTTCAACCATAAAATTACACTTTTCAGAATTTAAAACAAGGTTAGTTTCTTGACATCTTTTCAAAATTAGTGAAAGGTTATGCAAACAATCATAGAATGAATTTCCATAAACTGAAAAATCATCCATAAATACCTCAATAAATTTTTCAAGGTAATATGAGAGTATGCTAACTGTAACATCCCGATTTTTCCCTAAAATACTAATGGGTATTTTTGTAATCTTTAATGTAAGGGTTGTATTGTAATGCTTTGAGAGAGTGACAATTATGTAATTTCAGTAGACTATCAATGGTGTAAATACTTTAAAGTGGTATTTTGGTATTTATACGATTATTTAGTATTTATACGATTTTTGGTAGAATGGCATTTTGGTAATTCCAACCAAGTAGCTTGGAAGTGTTTCTAAAACACTTAAATGGTAGGCTAGAAGTGTTTCTAAAACACTTAAATGGTAGGCTAG
Organism: Gleditsia sinensis; assembly: GCA_037074535.1. Lineage (NCBI taxonomy): Eukaryota > Viridiplantae > Streptophyta > Magnoliopsida > Fabales > Fabaceae > Gleditsia > Gleditsia sinensis. The sequence continues at coordinate 31,419,570 of CM073466.1, read as the reverse complement.
AAGGATTTCTAAAACACTTGAATGGTAGGCTAGAAGGATTTTTAAAACACTTGATTGGTAGGCTAGAAGAATTTTTAAAACACTTGAGTGATGATGATGGTTTTGACTATCAAAGGGGAGGGGGAGTAATCAGAAAAATTCAGAAAGGAGAGAACAAGAAGAAGAGAGAGGAATAAGAGAGAGAAAGAAGAGAGAGAAAGTGCAAGAGGAGAGAATCAAGGTAGGTTTTCTTTATCCAAATTCTTCTATACTCATCTTTTCTTCAATGGATCCTAAATCAAGTTATGGATGTAGGTTTTGTTGGTGAGAAAGTGGTATTCAAAGTTTAGGAAGCTTGTTAAGGTAGGCTTAACACCTACTCTCCACAAAGTTTTGATGCAATTTCTATGTTTTACAAGTGATTAAATGTGAAATTGTGCAACATGTGGGCTGTATATTATGTGGATTTTTCTGTTTTGGTTATTTCGAATTTCTGGGCAAAATCGGTAACAATTTTAAAGAAAGTATCAACATAAGAATTGTAGCTATGTGTCTCACGAATTAATAGGCTCTGAGAACACCTAATTTGGAGTCAATATGAGGGAGATATGAACCAAGAAGTAAGTAGAGGTCACAGAACCCGAAGAGTCTGGAATCCAGAATTTGTAAATATGAGTGCTTTAGTGTTTGAATTTTTGGGACTAATCAGTAAGGAATTAGAAAATATTTTTAACATAAAATTGTAGGTAATTGTCTTAACTTTACATAGACACCGAAGTCACCTTAATCGGAGTTGAAATTAAAGAGTTATGTTCTGATTAGTGAGGGAAGGTCACAGAACACGGTCCTGCCGTGTTCTGAGTTTCAAGGCCGTGTTTAGGGCTGGAAAATCTTATTTTTCACTGTTTTCTATAGGAAAAAGAACCTTGTTTGTTGAAGGGATTTTAGAAACCAATTGACCAAGAGAAATACTTCTAACGTAATGGTTTTATATCAGCACAATATTATTTTATTTACTTGATTTCAAAAGGGCTACATTGAATATTGATTTGAGATATTTTGAAAGAGTGATATAGATGAAAATACCTATTGAACATATGATTTGAAATATTCTCATGGTAAGAGTTGTGATGTATATTGGTATAACTCATTGAACATGAAAATGATATTTTTGCATTGCATTTATTATTGATTGACAAGCGTAAAGCTTGTGATGAGTTGCTTGGTGCATATGCATTGCACTTGACTTGAGTGGACATCGATGAATATCGGTGGGTTGTATGGCTATGACGGTACCGGGTAGGGGACGCCCTACTAGCCTGAGTGAGCCGATGAGGCCACCCAACCAAATGAGAATAAAAGAGAAGTAAATGAGAATACAAGAGAAGCAAATGAGAATAAAAGAGAAGTAAATGAGAATAAAAGAGAAGCAATGAGTGAAAATGTGTGATTTTATAGCTGGCAAGTGATGAGCATTGCGCAACATGAAGAGCTATGTTTTTTTTCATGCATTGAGTATGCCAGATCGCCGAGTGAGGCAGGTGTATTAGAAATTATGATTTTATCATAAAAGCTTGATATTTTCTGTAGTTTATACAGCTGAACATAATATTTGTTTTTACACATTTTATTATAAATGGTTGAGTCTATTGGGAACCATGTTCTCACTATTTTGTGGTGTTATGTTCAGATAAAAGGAAGTGAGATGCTTCCATGGACAGCGTTGCCAGTAAAGATCCCGATGTCAGCACCACCTCCTCACCCTTGGTGTTTTAAGGGTGGTGTGCTGTATTGGGACTTTTGTATTTGTATTGTAATTATGACAAGTATTGTATTATGAATACTTATGCGGGATTAGTAATATACATATATGGGTATTTATGCAAACATATATTGTTATGAGAATTGTGATAAAAAGAAAAAAAAATATGGTGTTACACTAACCATACACCTTTGAAAAGTGGTAGGGGCATTACAAAGCCCAAATGGCATGCGCCTTTATGCGAATGTCCCAAATGGACAAGTGAAGGTTGTCTTTTCCTGGTCTTTAGGAGCAATTGCAATCTGGAAATAGCTTGAATAACCATCAAGAAAACAGTAGTAAGGTTTACCAGATAATCTTTCAAGCATTTGATCAATAAAAAGGTAAAGGAAAATGATCTTTTTGGGTTACAGAATTTAATTTTTTATAATCTATACAAACCCTCCACCCATTTTGAATCCGAGTGGGTACCAACTCCTCCTTTTGATTTTTTATCACAGTTATTCCTGTTTTCTCGGGAACCACTTGCATTGGGCTCACCCAATGACTGTCTGAAATAGGGTATATTACCCCAACCTCCAACAATTTAAGAATTTCTTTCTTCACTACATCCATCATAGGTGGATTTAGCCTTATTTGGGGCTGTCTAGATGGTTTAGCTCCTTCTTCCATCAATATTCTGTGCATACATGTAGAAGGGCTTACCCTGAAGATCAGCTATGGTCCATCCTATTGCAGTTTTGTGTTCTTTAAGAACTTGGATTAGTTTTGCCTCTTGATCATTTTCAAGCTTGTTTGTTGATAATAACAGGAAGTGTTTCTCCTTCTCCCAAGAATACATATTTGAGGTGATCAAGGAGTGGTTTCAGTTCAGGAGTAGGAGCCTGCACAACAGAAGGTAGAAGAGAAGTATCAGAAATTGGTAATTCTATATAAGAAACATTACCTGTTGGTGGTTCTTCTGAAAAACCATTTAGTGCAGCCAGTTCCTCTTTTGTTTCTTCATCCAATTCTATCTTACCATCATCCTCTTCTATGGATTTGCTCACAATCACTTCCAATTTATCCTGTCCATCTAATTCAAATACATCATGTACTAGGGAATCAAAGATATCTATAGAATAAACAGGAGTATCATCACCTGGATGTTTCATGGCTTCATACATATTAAAATTTATTACTTCACCATCAAATTCCATAGTGAGTGTGCCATTGTGAACATCTATCTTGGTTTTTGAGGTTTTTAAAAATGGTCTCCCTAATAATATTGGGGATGTAAAATCCCCATTTTCCATGTCTAGTACATAAAAGTCTGTAGGGAAAACCAAATCATCTACCTGTACCAAAACATCCTCAATTACTCCCTTAGGGTATGCAGTGGACCTATCAGCTAATTGAATAACCACATTAGTAGAGTTCAATGGTCCTAATTTCAAGGAAGCATATATAGAATATGGCATGACATTTATGGAAGCTCCTAAATCCAACATAGCTTTTTCAACATGAGTATCCCCAATTTTACATGGAATAGTAAACATACATGGATCCTTGCATTTAGTGGGGAGTTTTGTTTGTATCATGGCAGATACTTTTTGACTCATTTGAACCTTTTCAAACCCTTCAATTTTTGCTTTCTTTTTGGAGTGCATAATTCTTTCAAGAACTTTGCATATCTTGGTACCTGCTTAATAGCATCTAGGAGGGGAATATTAACTTCACATTTTCTAAAGATATCATACAATTCAGAAGTTTTCTCATTTAGCCTATTCGCTTTAAGAGCTTCTGGAAAAGGAGGCACTACTTCATAATTTAAATTAGAAGGAGACTTAGCTGTAGGTGCTTCATTCTCCTCAATTGATTTTTTAGTTTTCTTAGGAGAAGAGGGTGCTGGTGGACTTTCAATCTCCTTACCATTCCTTAAAACAATTGCACTAGCATTCTCTCTGGGGTTTACCACAGTTTGTGTGTAACATCCCGTAATTTTTAGATATTTTCCTTAGAAATTCTTCACCTTACATATATGCATAGAAATTTGTCTAATATTAATGGAATAGGTAAAGAAAGAAAACCTTATAGGAAATATTAGAAATAAACATGCTAAAGAAAGTTGAAATTCTTAGGTAAAGAAAGATAAATTTTTGTGAAGTAAGTAAAGGTCTTCAAATTTCAAGAAGATCGGATTAGGGTAATTTTTCTTAATTTAATAGCAAAAGTTACTAAGTTTAGTATCTCCACCCATAAATTGGGCTTTTACCTATGGACACTTCATATAGAGTTTTTTCACTTCACATAAGTTTCTAGCAAGCCCATTAGATAACCTAAGCAAGAAATAAAACATAGACTTGGACTAGGATATAGTAATTGGACCAATAGCCCAAAAATTATGAATTGTGACCAAGCCCTCCAAGAAAGGTAGAATTTTATCCAAAGCAAAGAAAATGGGTAGGAATAAGCCTAAATCCAAGAGGAAAAATAAAATAAAATAAATTAGGTGATGATATAATAATGTAATAATAATAAAGATTAGGTTACATGGCATTAAGACAAAAATTTAGCAAGTGGTGTGATTCTACATTCATCATTTTGGCAAGTGGCATAATAATACAAGGCTTTAGGACAAAAACATCTATATCCTACACTCCTAATTTTAGTAAGTGGTATGATAATACATGGTATTAGGACAAAACATTCCTATCCCACACAAATAATATCAACCAAATAATGGAGATTCAAGGGCTAGAAATTTGCCACCTAAAAAGGCAAACCTATCATACTTGTTTAAGACAAAAGAAAATGGAAATGAATCCCTAAATCAAAGGGACCTTGTCCCTTATCTTAAGAACATATCATCATAATTTTTAAAATACAAATATCATTTTCCTATGCATATCTTGACTAAGGAAGAGGAAGACAAGAACATAAGTTGTTTGTTTTCCAAAAATTCAACAAAGTGTATCCTAATTGTGATAAGGTAGACCCATGATCATGAAAGGTGAATTATTTCGTGGTCTATATAAGAAAACCCACCCTTACAACATTAGAATTTCATCCAAGTGAGGGAGAGGGAAAATAGAAGCAAGGTAGAGTGAGGAAAGGAGAGGAAGAAAGGAAGAAAGAGGAAGGAGAAGTCTAAGGGACTAAGTGCTCCAGGTAAGTTTAACAATATTTCTTTTTGAAGAAAACTTTTGAAACTTATAATATTTATATGAGATTTTGATCTTAGAACTTTTATGATTGGTCATGATGTTGCTATATCATGTTACATATTGATCTTGCATGTGATCTATGTTTGAATACTTAGGTTGGTGTAGATAGTTCTGCATGGGTATGGCTATGGGTGGCAGAATTTTAAGCTTCGGTGTTTTAATTTCTGGGAATAATCTATAAGGTATTAAAATAAATGGTTAACATAAGAATTATAGCTATGTGTGGCATGGAGTTTTAGCCACTAGAATCATTCAATTTGGAGTCCATATGTGGTAGAAATGTTCCGATTAGTAAGTAAGGTCAGAAAATGGTTCATCAGGGAAGAATATGTTAGGACAGCTTCTGTATTTTAATTTCTGAGAATTATCTGTATGGTATTAAAATAAATGGTTAACATAAGAATTATAGATATGTGTGTCATGGATTTTTAGCCACTGTAATTACTCAAGTTGGAGTCCATATGAGGTAGATATGGTCCGATTAGTTGGTAGAGGTCAGAACCTATCCGAGAATAAATAACCTATGAATTTAAGGAGTAATATCACCTTTATTTCTTAATATTTTGCTACAATGTTCAACATAATAGTTTTAGATAATTTTTTTATCTTGAAATTGACACCAAGATCACCTACATCAGAGTTAAATTGAGGGATTTATGATCTGATTAGTAAGTGAAGGTTAGATAGGATGAAAACCTGCATCAAGAAAATAAAGAAATAAAATTAGTATTTAAAAAAGAAGATGAATCTTCCAACGGATTACTTACCTGTTGTTCCTCGGGTGCATTTTGTCTAGGTTAATATGCTTGCTGATTTTGTTGAAAATTTTGTCCTACAAGCCTATTTTGTGCACTCCCATATCTGAAATTAGGATGATCCTTCCATCCAGGATTGTATGTATTGGCATACGGATCATACCTTTTTGGTTGGCCGGGAAAACCTCTTACAACATTCGCTTGTTCTGTGGATTCTTCTTGAAGTGTGGGACACATGTCAGTTGGGTGCCCTGTAGCCGAGCATATTCCACATACTTTAACTTGCTGTAGTGTACCTATAGCCATTTGGCGCACAAGAGAAGTAAGTTCAGATATTTGATTCTGAAGAGAAGTAGTACTTACCTCCTGGGCATGCCTAATAAGAGGATCATGCCTAACGCCAAATTGTTGTGAATTGGCAGCCATATTTGATATCAGGATTCTGGCTGCCTCAGGAGTTTTATCTACTAGTGCTCCTCCATTAGCTGCATCTATCATGCTGCTATCTCCCTGCAAAAGACCTTCATAAAAATATTGGATTAGTAGCTGCTCACTAATCTGATGATGTGGGCAGCTTGCACAAAGTTTCTTAAACCTCTCCCAATATTCATAAAGTGTTTCACCATGCAATTGCCTAATGCCGCATATTTCTTTCCTAATAGCAGCGACTCTAGATGCAGGAAAATAACACTCTAAAAACATTCTCTTCATCTAATTCCAGGTAGTGATAATACCAGAGGGCAAATAATACAACCAATCTTTGGCTGAATCTTTTAAGGAAAAAGGAAAAGCCCCGAGTTTTATTTTTTCCTCAGTTACTCCAGGGGGCTTCATACTGGTACATACTACATGGAACTCCTTCAGATGTTTATGCGGGTCTTCACCTACAAGACCATGAAAACTTGGTAAGAGATGAATTAATCCAGATTTCAACTCAAAATTAACATTGTCATCAAGATTAGGAAAAGTAATGCATAAGGGTTGCTGATGCAAATCAGGAGCAGCAAGCTCTTTCAGAGTGGGGTGTCTAGCCATGATCACTTCCTCCTTATCCTGATCAACGTCTTCTTGAATTTCTCTTCTGTGCCTGTATATAGATTTTCCAATATCTGGATTGAACTGTAAATCTCGAGAATTAGAAGAACGAGTTACAGGCATAAATAATAAAAAAATCACAAAAAGTAATGACGATGTCCCCGGTAATGGCGCCAAAATTTGGTACGTACTGTAGCAGGTACACCCAAATTAATACCTTACCTCAAAATTAACCTGTAGTAGTGGGAGTAAGGGTTGATCCCATAGAGACTGGAATTACCTTATGTGATTAAAAAGGGGGGAATTGATAATTGTAAATTAAGTAAAGTAAACAATAATGAAAAGAAATAAGAAAAAGTGATTAATGATAAAGACGTTGGTTTCGGTTGGTATCTACTGTCAAGGGATTACATTGATCATCGACAACATAATCAATCTGTAAATGAATATCTATCATTGGGGGTTTAACCCTGTTTCTCCTTAAGCCTAGCACATTAATGACAATCGCACTAATAAAACCCTAATTAACAAGCCATCTTTTAGCACATCGGTAAAATATAACTTGTTAACCGCATGAAGAACTAGAGAAACTGACAGAGCTAAATAAATATAAACACATCGGCTATATCTAATTTAGCTAATCATTCATCATAGGTTCAATGATTTATAATCCAAAACCCTCAAACCTATTTGCCTCACGAATCATAGAATTGAAGACTTTGTTCAAAACACAATTCAGCGGTAGATTAAAACAGACAAAATACTAGTAGGCCTCCTAGCAATCATATGAATAATCATTAAGAATAAGAACAGATGAACAATCAATATTCAAATCAAATTGAAATAATAACATCAAATCCACATCTCACAATGTATAAAAATCCCTTGAGGTTTCAACTCACCTCAACCAACTAAAAAGAACTAGCCACGCAGGGCCATAAGAAACTCTAAAGAAGAATTGAAGAATGTAGATGAAGAATTCGATGATCTCTCTGCTTTCTTGCCTCTCTTTTTATAGGCTCCCCCTCCTAATAGAAGTCAGAACGTATTTAGGTTAAATTCCTGTCCATCCCACTTCAATTTGGGCAAAAATGACATAAAATCGCGAACTAAGCAAGTCCTGTACGGCAGGTGGGCGCTACGGGGAATAAGACACGGGGCGCCACGGCGTGCTGGGTTGAGCACCGCGGTGGTCTGCGTCGAAGGTGTAACAACTCCATTTATGTAAATGTAAAAAAAAAAAATTTATATTTGTAACATTCCATGAAGTTATTACTACTTTAATTCTAACCACTTAACTCGTAATAATAATCACTTTAACCAAGCATAATTGTTATTAACAGTGATACAATACTGAGTTTCCATACACACTATTATTTTACAAACTACACACCATTATTTTACAAACATTTGTACAAAGATACATATTAGTTCTAATCATCTATGTCAACTACTTCCGGGGACACTAGTGCGGGTGGCGCATCCACCGGAATCTCAATCACATCTACGACAGATACATCTGAAATAACTGGAAGTTGCCCAAGGTATGGCACCTCGATCCAACATACAGAAATAATAAGTGTCATAGAGAAAATCTGCATATTTATTCTTCTGAACATGATATGGAAATATAGTGAGAATTAAATCCCAGTAAGTTCAACAATAAATCATAATTTACCATCAATATAGTTCATCATGTCATGTTCAGCTGTATAAACTACAGAAAATATCTTTGGTCACACGAATGCATTATATCTATGTACATAAGAATCATAATGATATGTATGACAGGATTAAATATTTTCAGAATACCATATGATGGCCATTAACTTATTCTCATTTCAAGCTACCCCGGTCAGGGTGAGTATCTTCTACTCTCCGGTACGGGCTTTTCTCGCTCCGTCTGACATGGCCCACTTTCTCTTTCTTTTCTCATTAACATGATCATAACCATTGGTAGGGCGTCCCTTACTGGTGCACCACACGGATTGCCATGTGACCATGCTCATTTCTTTTCTTTTCACAATGATAGCCAAAAATATGCTTTCAATAACAAGTATGTTCATCAAAATATAACTATTACCATAAATCATTGGTAATCATGCCATGAATATAACCATTTCAAATATCACTTTATAAAATATTTCCATGTCAGAATTTCACACTTAAGATGGTAAGAAGTTGATACAATGACAATGGCTATGGCATATACTAGTCATTTATAAGATTCGTCTTCTTTTTTAAATATTAATTTTATTTCTTTATTTTCTTGATGTAGGTTTTCATCATATCTAACCTTCTCTTTATGCTTGGCCTTAGTCATTTTCTTCTTATTTATATCATTTCCAACACATGTTCTTACAAATTTATAGAGCATTGTTCCCTAATTTGATTTCTACTATTACCCTATAGTTAATGAGGTTCATCTAGGGTAGAAAAATGTTGAAATTAGGCTTAACCATCTTCCAACACGGTCTGGCCATGTTCCAGGACACGGCCATGCTTTAAAAATACTTCAAATGTACTCAAAAACAGCACCGAACACGGCTAGCCCATGCTTGAAGCACCCAGAACACGGCCTGACCGTGCCCTATGACCTTTTCTCACTAAGCATAGCATAGCTCCCTTATTTCAACTCTGATTGCGGTGATCTTGGTGTCTATGGAAAGCTAAGACAATTATCTAAAACTATTATGTTAATCAGATCAGCAAAATAGTAATAAATATTGGTGTTATTACTCCCATAAATTCAATATTATTTCTTCTCGGGTAGGTTCTAACCTTTACTTACTAATCTGACTATATTTCCCACATACAAATTCTAAATTAAGTGATTCCAGGGGCAAAACATCCATGACACATAAATATATAATTCATATGTTAACCATTTATTTTAATTCCTTATAGAATTTTCCCAGAAATTAAAACACCGAAGCTATCCTAACATATTCTTCCTTGATTAACCATTTTCTGACATTTGTTTACTAATCAGAACATATCTACCTCATATGAACTCTAACTTTAATGATTCCAATGGCTAAAAGTCCGTGACACACATAGCTATAATTCTTATGTTAACAATTTATTTTAATTCCATACAGATAATTCCCAAAAATTAAAATATAGAAACTATCCTAACATATTCTTCCCTGATGAACCATTTTCTGACCTTTGACTACTAATCAGAACATATCTACCTTATATGGACTCCAAATTGAATTATTCTAGTGGCTAAAAATCCGTGACACATATATCTTTAATTCTTATGTTAACCATTTATTTTAATTCCTTATAGATTGTTCCCAGAAATTAAAACACCGAAACTTAAAATTCTGCCAACCATAGCCATACCCATGCAGAACTATCTACACCAACCTAAGTATTCAAACATACATCACATGCAAGATCAATATGTAACATGATATAGCAACATCCATGACCAATCATCAAAGTTCTAAGATCAAAATCTCATATAAATATTATAAGTTTCAAAAGATTTCTTCAAAAAGAAATATTGTTAAACTTACCTAAGAATCTCTCTAGCTTACTTAGTGAATTGGTTTTCTTGTTTCCTCTTGAAAAAAGTAGCAAGATTCCTTCCTTCCCTTAGCTTTTCTAGCAGCTTAGGTAAGAGAAGGAGGTTGAATTTTTGAACCTCAAGGATGAAGAAGAAAAATGGACTCAAGTGGAGATTAAGGTAACTTACCTTGAGTACTTAGCCTTCCAAACTTCTCATTCTTCTTCCTTCCTTTCTGCTCCTCTCTTTCTCTCCTTTCCTCACTCTACCTTGTTTCTATTTCTCTCTCTTCCTCACTTGGACGAAATTAAAATGTTGTAGGGGTGAGTTTTTCTTATATAGTCCACCAAATAATACACCTTTTCATGATCAAGGGTCTACCTTATCACAATTAGGTTACACTTTGTTGAATTTTTGGAAAACAAACAACTTATGTTCTTGTCTTCCTCTTCCTTAGTCAAGATATGCATAGGAAAAGGAGATTTGTATTTTGAAAATTATGATGATATGTTCTTAAGATAAGGGACAAGGTCCCTTTGATTTAGGGATTTATTTCTATTTTCTTTTGTCTTAAACAAGTATGATAGGTTTGCCTTTTTAGGTGGCAAATTTCTAGCCCTTGAGTCTCCATTATTTGGTTGATATTATTTGTGTGGGATAGGAATATTTTGTCCTAAGACCTTGTATTATCATACCACTTGCTAAAATTATGAGTGTAGGATATAGATGTTTTTGTCCTAAAGCCTTGTATTATCATGCCACTTCCCAAAATTATAAATGTTGAATCACACCACTTGCTAAATTTTTGTCTTAATGCCATGTAACCTAATCTTTATTATTATTACATTATTATATCATCACCTAATTTATTTTATTTTATTTTTCTTCTTGGATTTGGGCTTATTCTTACCCATTATGGGCTTGTTCCTACCCATTTTCTTTGCTTTGGATAAAATTATTCCTTTCTTGGAGGGCTTGGTCACATTTTCATAATTTTTGGGCTATTGGTCCAATTACTATATCCTAGTCCAAGTCTATGTTTTATTTCTTGCTTAGGTTATCCAATGGGCTTGCTAGAAACTTATGTGAAGTGAAAAAACTCTATATGAAGTGTCCATAGGTAAAAGCCCAATGTATGGGTAAAGATTTTAAACTTAGTAACTCTAGTTCTTGAATTAGGAAAAATTACCCTAATCCAATGTTCTTGAAATTTTAAGACCTTTACTTGTTTCTAAAAATTTATCTTCCTTATCCAAGAATTTTGCATCTCTTTAGTATGTTATTTCTAATTTTTTCCTATTAGGTTTTCCCTATTTATCTGTTCTCTTAATGTTAGAAACATTTTCTATGCATATACATAAGGTGAAGAATTTCTAAGGATTATATTTCCTTAGATATCTAAAATATTGTCTAATAAATTTTATTTCCTTAATTAAATATTTATGTACTTTTATCAATAAAAGAAATAAAATTAGGGATGTTACAGAAGGTGCTCAGGCGCTGCGGCGCTCCTTCCTGGGCAACTCTCAGCCCGTCACGGCGCTCTTTTGTGAGCGCCGCTGCGCCCAGAATCTTCTGGATTTTTCCGAATTGCCAAACATGAAAGTTGTAGCTCTATGTTTTTGCTTTCCATAGCCACTGGAATCACCTCGATCGGGGCTAAAATTAGCGAGATATGCCTCCATTAGTGATGAAAGGTCAGAAATCAGCATTTTTCATGATTTTCTCTCTATTTTCCTTTTCATTTCTTCTTTATTATTCCTAAAACATAAAACACAACACTCAATTAATTTAAATCTATTTTATACTAAAATTAAATAAAAAGCAACTTAAAACATGTCAAAAACATGCTTATTTTATAGCATGTCAAAGTGTCAAGTGAATCCACTAGATCCTTCAAGGTCAACGGGCAACGCCTCAAGCATTTTGTGACGGGACAACCAGTTGAAAAGGGAGCCACCCAAGCTCTCTTAGAGCCCCCCTCAGTCCATTAAGAAGCAAAGGAATCGAGCTAATGACTTTAAACAAGCGCTTTGTGGGAAGCAACCCACATTTTGATTTTTAAAGTTTTCTTTTGTTTGAATTCTTGCTTTGAGTTTTAGTTTTCCTTTTTAAGTAGCTAATTTCTTAGGATTAGTTTATTGAATATTTTCCCTTGACTTCTAGGTCTATTTCAATGTTTCCAAAGTAGCCTAAAAGGGTTAGAAGCAAAGGTGCTTAAAGAGAGTCAAAAGGAGAAGTTAAATGTGAAGAATTGAGGGATTACAGCCAGTAACATGGGCTACCTGTGTTCCCCAACACGGCCATGCTGAAAAACACGGGCTAGAATGTAAAAATTGGTGCACACCTGCAAGGAGCATGGGCAGGCTGTGTCCCAGGACACGGCCGTGCCCCAAGTAATTCAAAAAAAAAAGTTACTTCATACCCGCAAGGAACACGAGCACCCCGTGTTCCAGGACACAGGTGTGCCCGTGTCAGCCCTAAAAAAAAGAGGGAAGCTGCAACCAGCTCGCCCAAAGCACGGGCTGGCCGTGCTGCGGGCACGGGCTGGTTTTAAAACTTCTCTCTTTCCCTCTTTTCCCCCGTGCCTCCCCCCTAAACCTAGCTTTGTTCCACCTCCTCCCTTCCATTCATCTTCTTCGGCCAAACCCACTCCCAAACTCCTTCACCCAAGCCTTCAAACCCCCTAATTCCTCCTTCTTCTCCTTTCTCCCATCACCCTACAAGCCCTAATCCCCAATTCTTCCCCCATTCTTCATCTTCGCGCCCCCTCCCCTGTTTTTCCCATCCCCCTCTCCCTTCATTTTTTTTCACCTTCTCCTCATCCCCATTATCATGCTTTTACCCTTTCCTGTTACTGGGTGATTGCCTCTCCACATTGCTGCACCTTCTTCAGGTATTCTCTCTCTCTCTCTCTACCTCTGTTTTATTTTTCTGCATAATTAATTTCTTCCTTGCTGATTAGCTATAGTTTTTGGCTGTGATTTGGAATCCATTTGGTTTATCTGATTACTGTTAGCCCTAATCTGTGACATTAGTAAAGCATGCTTTGAGTTGTTGATTTTCATTTTAGACTGGTTTTACACTATGGTTTGAATTGATTTTCATTTTTCGCTTTGACATTCATGCTCTAGCATTGATGCGTTGAATTTAACTAATTAGTTGAACTCTATTCACTGCATTTGTTCATTCCTGATTTGGGTTCATACATTGCACTTACAACCAATTCACTTGCATTATTCTGTTATGTTCTGTTCTGAGCATCCCATTCTGATTTGGCTGGCTTAGACTCCCTGGTTTACTGCTACTCTACTGCACTCTGAACCTTATTGCATATTTGTTGCATTGTTTTATTCTACTATCTACCTCTTTTGTGCCACATATCATTCTGTTTTTGCACTGAACTACTTGCCTTCATAGCTCTAACTACATTAGACTTACTGGTTGGTTTACTTATCTACTTATTTGGTTGGGTTTTCTACTTTGGTACCATCTGCTTTTCATTGTCATTTTTTTTATATCAATGGGTCCCAAAAGAGCCCGAACAGGGCCATCTTCCTCCCAGTCCCATCAAACACGTAGAGGACGTAACCAACCACCGCCCTCATTCCCTCATCAGATAAATGAGTATGGTATTATGTTCGTTGACAACAGTCAACGGACACGATACGATACTCTTGTTAGACAGGGAATGCTGAGTACCTGGTATATAGATGAGGCTTGTTTAGAGCGGCTTGGACTTTTAAATGACATCCAATACTTGAATGACAGGATTGGATGGAACACCTTTATATCCCTGCGGTACCCAGCCTATCCTAGACCCACCTTGGAGTTCTTTCGCTCCATTAACATAGTCTTGTTTCGAGGCCCCAACGTCAGTCAGGGCCAAGTAAACTTCAGACTATTTAACCGTACCTTTAATCTTACATTGGCTGAATATAATGCACTGTTTAGTTTACCTCCAGGAGGTACTAGAGCGGTACCCTCCAGTTTTCTTTCTAACATATTTTGAAACTCAATTGCCATAGAGGGGCAATACAATGCATTGAGTTCAAAAGCCTCTTTTATTTGCAACCCCACCTTCAGATATTTACAGAGACTTATGGCCCATACTATTTTTGGTAGGGCTGAGAGTGATGGGGTTACTAATCTGAGAGAGCTTTATTTTTTACACTCTATGATTCATGGTACAAAGGTGGATACGAGAGCCTTCATGGCTCATCAGATGTCTAGGGTAGGTGGGGCCATTAATGGAAAAGTTGTTATGGGAGGCTTGGTTACTGTTGTTGCTAGAGGATTAGCGTTTGAGGCTCATTTGCAGGGTATGCAACCAGTACTTGGCAGTAATAAGATTGATTTGGAATCCTGTTTAAATATGAAATTAGTTGTTAATAAAGATGCCGAGTACTGGTTGTATCTCCGCGGTCATACACTTTTTCGCCTCCTCAATCCCACTAGAACCGCAATGACTAACCAGGAGAATTGGACATATTCCATTGAGGAGGACCGAGAGGGTGCTGAGATTCCTTCACAGGAGGAAGAGTTTCCCATGGAGCCACTGATAGCTCTTCCACCTCCACCCCACTCCCATTATACTGACACTGCAGGTCCATCATCCGCTCCCTCGGAGGATATGAATTCCATCTCCTCCAGGCTTAGCCGCATTAAGGCTGAGTAACTTTCACAGAGAGCCACCATGCATGCCATGCAAGACTCAATCCAAACCATGCAAGGTATGATGCAGGCATGGTACAACTGGCACCTGGGCCAGAACCCACCTCCACCACCACTGGACGACCAGTGACTACGTAAGTTCTTTCTTCCCTCTGCCTCTTTTCTCTAATAATTATGACACTGAGGACATTATTTGATTTAAGCATGGGGGAGTGTACTTTCGTATTGGAGTTTTCCTGAGTTTAGATTTGATATACACTGGTCATGTTTATTTGTTGAGTTAGCTTCTCTTTGCATGTATATTGTAACAACTTCATTTAAGTATCAACTTTTTTTAAAAAAAATACCATGAAGTTATTACCTCGTTACAACTTAACTCAATATAACATTTATTTAATTTATACAATATAGAGTTCACATACATTTCATTAATCAAAACATACGTACAACATATCAAACACATAAAAATCTACATCTTATTTATTCTGGTTGACCAATTCCGGAGATACAGGTGCGGGTGGTTACACCTTCACCGGGATCTAAGCCAACTCGACCACAAACATTTTATTTGCTTCTGGGATCTGGCCAACATAAAGTACTCGATCCAACGTGCACTAAAAGCCAGAGCTATAGAAAAATCTGCATAACTAATTTTCTGAACATGATATAGAAATATAGTAAGAATTAAATCCCAGTAAGTTCAAAAATAAATCATCATCAATACACGTCATATTCAGCTGTATAAACTACAGAAAATATCATTGGTCACATGAATGCATTATATCTATGCACATAATAATAATATAGTAATGATATGTATGACAGGATTAACTATTTTTAGAATATCATATGATGGCAATCAACTTATTCTCATTTCAAGCTACCCCAGTCAGGGTGAGTATCCTCTACTCTCCGGTACGGGCTTTTCTCGCTCTGTTCGACATGGCCCACTTTCTCTTTCTTTTCTCATTAACATGATCATAACCGTTGGTAGGGCGTCCCCTACTGGTGCACCACACGGATTGCCATGTGACCGTGCTCATTTCTTTTCTTTTCACAATGATAGCCAAAAATATGCTTTCAATAACAAGTATGTTCATCAAAATATAACTATTACCAAAAATCATTGGTAATCATGCCATGAACATAACCATTTCAAATATCATTTTATAAAATATTTCCATATCAGAATTTTACACTTAAGATGGTAAGAAGTTCATACAATGGAAATGGCTATGGCATATACTAGTCATGTATCAGATTCGTCTTCTTTTTTAAATATTAATTTTATTTCTTTATTTTCTTGATGCAGGTTTTCATCATATCTAACATTCTCTTACTAATCAGAGCATAACGCCCTCAATTGAACTCCGATGTAGTTGATCTTGGTGTCAATTTCAAGATAAAACAATTATCTAAAACTATTATGTTGAACAATGTAGCGAGATATTAAGAAATCAAGGTGATATTACTCCCTAAATGTATAGGTTATTTCTTCTCGGATAGGTTCTGACCTCTACCTACTAATCAGACCATATCTACCCCATACAGACTCCAACTTGAGTGATTCTAGTGGCCAAAAATCCGTGACACACATATATATAATTCTTATGTTAACCACTTATTTTAATTCCATGCTCATAATTCCCAAAAATTAAAATACAGAAGCTATCTTAACATATTCCTCCCTGATGAACTATTTTCTGACCTTTGACAACTAATCAGCTCATATCTTCCTCCTATGGACTCCAAATTGAATGATTCTAGTGGCTAAAAATCCGTGACACACATAGCTATAATTCTTATGTTAACCATTTATTTTAATCCCATACAGATAATTCCCAAAAATTAAAATACAGAAGCTATCCTAACATATTCTTCCCTGATGAACCATTTTCTGACCTTTGACTACAAATCAGCTCATATCTTCCTCATATGGACTCCAAATTAAATGATTCCAGTGGCCATAAATCTGTACCACACATAGATATAATTCTTATGTTAACCATTTATTTTAATTCCATATAGATAATTCCCAGAAATTAAAATACAGAAGCTATCCTAACATATTCTTTCCTGGTGAAACATTTTCTGACCTTTGACTACTAATAAGCTCATATCTTCCTCATATGGACTCCAAATTGAATGATTCTAGTGGCTAAAAATCATTGCCACACATAGATATAATGCTTATGTTAACCATTTATTTTAATTCCATACAAATAATTCCCAAAAATTAAAATACATAAGCTATCCTAACATATTCTTCCCTGATGAACCATTTTCTAACCTTTGACAACTAATCGGACCATATCTACATCATATGAACTACAAATTGAATGATTCTAGTGGGTAAACATCCGTGACAAATATATATTTAATTCTTATGTTAACCATTTATTTTAATTACCTACAGATAATTCCCAGAAATTAAAACACAGAAGCTATCCTAGCATATTCTTCCCTGATGAACCATTTTCTGACCTTTACTTACTAATCAGACCTTATCTACCTCATATTGACTCCAAATTGAATGATTCCAGTGGGTAAAAATCTGTGACACATATATCTTTAATTCTTATGTTAACCAGTTATTTTAATTCCCTACAGATAATTCCCAGAAATTAAAACACAGAAGCTAAAAATTTTGCCACCCATAGCCATACCTATGCAGAACTTTCTATACTAGTCAAAGTATTCAAACATACATCACATGCAAGATCAATATGTAACATGATATAGAAACATCATGACCAATCATCAAAGTTCTAAGATCAAAATCTCAATTAAATATTATAAGTTTCAAAAGTTTTCTTCAAAAAAAAAAATATTGTTAAACTTACCTGGAGCACTTAGTCCCCTAGACTTCTCCTTCCTCTTTCTTCCTTTCTTCCTCTCCTTTCCTCACTCTACCTTGCTTCTATTTTTCCTCTCCCTCACTTGGACGAAATTATATTGTTGTAAGGGTGGGTTTTCTTATATAGACCACCAAATAATTCAACTTTCATGATCATGGGTCTACCTTATCACAATTAGATTACACTTGGTTGAATTTATGGAAAACAAACAACTTATGTTCTTGTCTTCCTCTTCCTTAGTCAAGATATGCATAGGAAAAGGAGATTTGTATTTTGAAAATTATGATAATATGTTCTTAAGATATGAGACAAGGTCCCTTTGATTTAGGGATTCATTTTCATTTTCTTTTGTCTTAAACAAGTATTATAGGTTTGCCTTTTCAGGTGGCAAATTTCTAGCCGTTGAATCTCCATTATTTGGTTTATATTATTTGTGTGGGATATGAATGTTTTGTCCTAATGCCATGTATTATGATACCACTTGCTAAAATTATGAGTGTAGGATATAGATGTTTTTGTCCTAAAGCCTTGTATTATCATGTCACTTGCCAAAATTATGAATGTAGAATCACACCACTTGCTAAATTTTTGTCTTAATGCCATATAACCTAATCTTTATTATTATTAAATTATTATATCATCTCCTAATTTATTTTATTTTATTTTTCCTCTTGGATTTGGGCTTATTCCTACCCATTTTCTTTGCTTTGGATAAAATTCTACCTTTCTTGGAGGACTTGGTCACATTTTCATAATTTTTGGGCTGTTGGTCCAATTACTATATCCTAGTCCAAGTCTATGTTTTATTTCTTGCTTAGGTTATCCAATGGGTTTGCTAGAAACTTATGTGAAGTGAAAAAACTCTATATGAAGTGTCCATAGGTAAAAGCTCAATGTATGGATAAAGATTTTAAACTTAGTAACTCTAGTTCTTGATTTAGGAAAAATTACCCTAATCCAATGTTCTTGAAATTTTATGACCTTTACTTGTTTCTAAAAATTTATCTTCCTTATCCAAGAATTTTGCATCTCTTTAGTATGTTATTCCTAATTTTTTTTCCTATTAGGTTTTCCCTCTTTATTTGTTCTCTTAATGTTAGAAACATTTTCTATGCATTTACATAAGATGAAGAATTTCTAAGGATTATATTTCCTTAGATATCTAAAATATTGTCTAATAAATTTTATTTCCTTAATTAAATATTTATGTACTTTTATCAATAAAAGAAACGAAATTAGGGATGTTACATTTCTCTCCCCCTAAAAGAAATTTTGTGCTTAAAATTTCAGAAATTACCTAATAAGAACAATTGTGGATATTTCTTCCTCGTGACTTCTTCCAGCTCCCAAGTTTTTTCTTTTGGAGTCAAACCTTCAAATAACACCTTAACAAGGGGAATGGTTTAATTTCTCAGTTTCTTCACATCAGTGTCCAATATGGATGTAGGTACTAGCTGGTATGTCATGTTCTCCTTTATTTGGATTGGTTCATCCTGGATTACATGTGATGAATTTGGAAGATACTTCCGCAGCTGTGATACATGGAAAACATTATGCAGGTTGGAAAAATTAGGTGGGAGAGTAACTTGATATGCTGATGTCCCTACTTTCTTCAGAATTTGGTAGGGTCCCAAAAATCGCAGACTTAACTTTCTTGTTTTGAGAGACCTACCAACTCCAGTAGTCGGGGAAAGTTTCAGAAATACATGGTCTCCTTCCTCAAACTCTAGAGATCTATGTCTCTTATCGTAGTAACTCTTTTGCCGACTCTGAGCTGTAAGTATTTTGTCTCGTATCATCCTGATTTGTTTAGTGGTTTGTTGAACTAGATAAGGACCTAACAAGTTCTTTTCTCCTACCTCAAACCAACATAGTCGAGATCGGCACTTCCTACCATATAAAGCTTCGTAGGGGGCCATCTTAATACTGGAGTGATAATTATTATTATAAGCAAACTCTACTAAAGGTAGGTACTTATCCCATCCTTTACCTTGCTCTATCACACAGGCCCTTAACATGTCTTCTAGAGTTTGAATGGTCCGTTCTATCTGCTCGTCAGTCTGAGGATGGTAGGCAATACTGAACCGCAACTAAGTACCAAAAGCTTCCTGCAACACTTTCCAAAACCTGGATATGAACCTCGGATCTCTATCAGAAACAATAGTTAAGGGAATCCCATGCAGTCTAACTATTTCCTGGACGTACAGTTGGGCCAATTTATCCAGTGAAAAGTTAATTTTTATGGGCAGAAATTGAGCAGATTTGGTTAATCTGTCAACTATTACCCAGATAGAGTCATGTCTCACTGAAGTCTTAGGTAAACCCACAACAAAGTCCATCGAGATAATGTCCCATTTCCATTTAGGGATCTCAAGAGGTTGTAGAAATCCTGCTGGCTTTTGATGCTCCACCTTTACCTTTTGACAAATTAGACATTTCGCCATGAACTCCGCAATATTCTTTTTCATCCCTGGCCACCAATACATCATGTTTAAGTCCTGGTACATTCTAGTGCATCCAGGATGGACAGTATATTTACTCTGATGTGCTTCCTGTAGGATTTTAGTCCTCAACTCTCGTTCTTGAGGGACACAAATCCTTCCTTGATACATGATTGCTCCATCTTCCATGACAGAAAAATTTCCTTTATCTTTATGATCCTGTAAGTATTGGTTGTGAACTTGAGCCTCTTTGATCTAGGCTCTAAGGTCACACCCTATACTTAAACCATTAATGGTTAGCTTCTTTGAGGAAAAATTAGTGTCCAGCTTCAAATTCCGAAACTCCTCTACAATTTGCATCTCATACAACAACATTTGGCCCATGTGTAGAGACTTTTGACTTAAGGCATTAGCTACAACATTCGCCTTTCCTGGATGATACTTTATCTCAAACTTGTAGTCATTGAGAAATTCCACCCATCTTCGTTGCCTCATATTTAACTCCTTTTGATCAAAGAGATATTTAAGACTCTTGTGATCGCAATATACTTCAAAGGTTGCTCCGTATAAGTAATGTCGCCAAATCTTTAAAGCAAACACCACCGCCGCCAATTCAAGATCATGGGTTGGGTAGTTTCCTTCGTGGGGTCTTAGTTGTCTAGAGGCGTAAGCAACTACTCTCTTGTCTTGCATTAGCACACACCCTAGTCCTTTCTTTGTAGCATCACTATACACTTCAAAATGTCCTGTGAGGTCTGGAATAATTAAAACAGGAGGAGTGGTCAGTCTTGTCTTCAGCTCCTGAAAACTAGCTTCACATTGATCAGTCCATTTGAAAGGACTTCCCTTCCTGGTCAATTTAGTCAATGGCAAGGCTATACGAGAGAAGTTTTGTATAAACCTCCTGTAGTATCCTGCCAAACCCAGGAAACTTCTGACTTCGGTAACTGTCTTTGGTCTCTCCCACTGAATTACTGCTTCTGTCTTGCTAGGATCTACGGCTACCCCTCTATTAGAGATGACATGTTCGAGAAACTTCAACTCTGACAGCCAAAATTCACACTTCTCCAATTTGGCATATAACTTTTTCTCTTTCAGCACTTGTAGCACGATTCGGAGATGTTGTTCATGTTCTTTCTCACTCTTAGAGTATATCAAGATGTCATCAATGAACGCTACAACAAATTGATCTAGGTAGGGTCAAAAAATGTGATTCATGTAATCCATGAAAATTGCAGGTGCATTTGTCAACCCGAAAGGCATTACGAGAAACTCATAGTGCCCATACCTAGTCCTGAAGGCAGTTTTTGGTACGTCCTCCTCCTTGATCCTAATCTGATGATATCTTGACCTCAAGTCAATTTTAGAAAAGATGGAGGCTCCCTTTAATTGATCCAATAAGTCATCTATCCTAGGGAGAGGGTACTTGTTTTTTATAGTCACCTTATTCAGCTGTCTGTAATCTATGCATAGTCTCAAGCTCCCGTCTTTCTTCTTAACAAGCAATACAGGAGCTCCCCAAGGTGATACACTCTGTCTAATGAATTGCTTGTCTAATAGTTCCTCCAACTGCTTCTTGAGTTCCTGTAGTTCCTTCGAGGCCATTCGATATGGTGTAATAGAGATAGGACCTGTCCCAGGTAGAAGATCAATAGAGAACTCTATCTCTCTATTGGGAGGTAAGCCTGGAATATCTGATGAAAATACTTCAGGAAACTCGTTGGCTATTGGGATTTCATCAAGCTTCGATTCGACTTCTAGGTTTGATAAATACAAGAGAATGTATCCAAGTACTCCATTCTTTAACTCCCTATTAACTTGATTGGCATTTAGCATCAATAACTGGACCTCCTCTTTCGGAGTAGGAGGTAGAAATTCAACGGTCTTGTTACAACAATTCAACAAGACTCGATTTCTAGACATCCAGTCTAACCATAGAATGACCTCAATACCTTTTAAAGGTAAACAGACAAGGTTTACAGAAAAAGTTTTCTCCTAGACGGTGACTTGACAGTCTTTACATACAGAGGAAGTTCATACCCTTTCCCCTGTAGGGGTTACTACGGATAGCTCATAGGGAGTTTCAAAAATAGGAAACTAAAACTTCCTAATACATTCTTCTGATATAAATAAATGACTAGCACCAGAGTCAAATAACACCAAAAGAGTAAATCCATAGATATAGCATGTACATTGAATCATTTCAGAAGATTGAGCAGACTCTTGGCCGCTCAAGGTGAAAACCCTTCCTTTTACCTGAGGCCTCTGTTCTGGCTGCTTCCTTACATTCTGTGGGTAGTTTCTCGCAAAATGTCCCTTCTGTCCGCAATTAAACCAGACATCTTGTCCCATGTAGCATGGCCGGTTACCATGCATGCGTCCGCACTTAGCGCACTTGACTAGGGCGAGGTCTTGTTAAAAAGGTCTAGGACCCGCAGTTAATGGCCTCTTTCCAGCTCCATATCCAGTTCTTCTCATGTTCTTTCCAGGGTTGGGAAAATTTTTCTTCCTCTTCCATAGGTTTCGCCTTTACTTCTCGTCCTATACTGCCCTTAAACTCTTTTCCAGGAGTCTGCATTTATTTATCAGTGGTACAAACTCCCTGATCTCCATAGCTATAACAACATTCTTTATCTCCGGATTTAGTCCCGCTTCAAACTTAACCGCCTTCCATGCTTCATCTAGGTTATATCGCAGATAAGAGAAAAACTTAGATAGCTCCTCGAACCTTGCGATATACTGGTCCACGGTCATGCTGCCTTGCCTGAGTTGAAGGAATTCGATCTCTTTCTCTGCTCGTACAGTACTTGGAAAGTACTTTTAAAAAAAAATGTCCTTGAACACTTGCGAGGTGATCTATTTTCCTTGATGAGCTAAACGTTCTCTAGCTCCACGCCACCAATATTCTGCTTCATCCTTTAACATATATGCAGCAAAAATAACTTGCTGCTCTTCAGTACAGCCCATCACTTCAAAGATTTTCTCTAATTCCCTTATCCACCTTTCGGCTACCGTCGGGTCAAAGCCACCTTGGAAACAAGGTGGTCTAGTCCTCAAGAACTCGGATATGCCATTATCTTTTCCAGCCATCCGGTTGGTAGCACCATTCTCACCATTTGGGTTATTAGCATTCTGGAGATATTGTAAAATTTGTTTGGTTGTCATGACTTGGTCTCGAATTGCCGTGGCAAGGTTGTGTAGGGTTTCCTCTGCATTGGTTGCTGAATTTCTCCTTGGTGGTGCCATTTCTTACTGTGGCAAAACAAAGTTATGCTACTATTGGGGTGATCAAGCCCAATAGTTAGTTCAAAAATATTTAATAGCAGTCATAACACCACCTCGGCATATAGATAGGAAACACTAGTAATTTCTTACCTATATGAATCACTGATCCCCTACACAGCACAACCACAACACACTCAAGACACTATAAGATCGATTCAGATAACCATCCACCCACTAGCCATCTAAGATCGACCTTCTCTGATACCAATTATGTAACAACCTCTTTTTTTTCTTTATTAATATACAATATTGAGTTCACATACACGTCATTAATCAAAACGCACATGCAACATATCAAACACATAGATATTTACATCTTGTTTATTTTGGTTGACCAATTCCGGAGATACAGGTGCAGGTGGTTGCACCTTCACCGGGATCTGAGCCAACTCGACCACAAACTTCTTATTTGATTCTGAGATATGCCCAACATAAAGCAACTCGATCCAATGTGCACTAAAAGCCAGAGCTACAGAAAATATGCATAACTAATTTTCTGAACATGATATGGAAATATAGTGAGAATTAAATCCCAGTAAGTTCAACAATAAATCATCATCAATATAGCTCATCACGTCATGTTCAGCTGTATAAACTACAGAAAATATCTTTGGTCACATGAATGCATTATATCTACACACATAAGAATGATACTGTAATGATATGTATGACAGGATTAACTATTTTCAAAATATCATATGATGGCCATCAACTTATTCTCATTTCAAGCTACCCCAGTCAGGGTGAGTATCCTCTACTCTCCGGTACGGGCTTTTCTCGCTCCGTCCGACATGGCCCACTTTCTCTTTCTTTTCTCATTAACATGATCATAACCGTTGGTAGGGCGTCCCCTACTGGTGCACCACACGGATTGCCATGTGACCGTGCTCATTTCTTTTCTTTTCACAATGATAGCCAAAAATATGCTTTCAATAACATGTTCATCAAAATATAACTATTACCAAAAATCATTGGTAATCATGCCATGAACATAACCATTTCAAATATCACTTTATAAAATATTTCCATGTCAAAATTTCACACTTAAGATGGTAAGAAGTTCATAAAATGGCAATAGCTACGGCTATACTAGTTATTTATTATTTTCATTTATAAGATTCATCTTCTTTCTTAAATATTAATTTTATTCCTTTATTTTCTTGATGCAGGTTTTCATCACATCTAACCTTCTCTTACTAATTAGACCATAACTCCCTCAATTGAATTTCGATGTAGGTGATCTTGTTGTTCATTTCAAGATAAAACAATTATCTAAAACTATTATGTTGAATAGTTTAGTGAAATATTAAGAAATCAAGGTGATATTACTACCTCAAAGTACAGGATAGTTCCTCTCGGATAGGTTCTGACCTTTATCTACTAATCTATCCATATCTCCCACATATGAATTCCAAATTAAGTGATTCCAGTGGCTAAAAATACATAACACATCTATCTATATTTCATATGTTAATCATTTATTTTAATTCCTTATAGAGTGTTCCCAGAAATTAAAATACCGAAGCTATCCTAACATATTCTTCCCTGATGAACCATTTTTTGACCTTTGCTTACTAATCAGAAGTTATATACATCATATAGACTCTAAATTGAATGATTCCAGTGGCTACAAACCCATGACACATATATATTGAATTCTTATGTTAACCATTTATTTGAATTCCCTACAGATAATTCCCAGAAATTAAAATACCGAAGCTATCCTAACATATTCTTCCCTGATGACCCATTTTCTGACCTTTGACTACTAATCGGCTCATATATTCCTCATATGGACTCCAAATTGAATGATTCAAATGGCTAAAAATCCGTGATACACATATCATTAATTCCTATGTTAACCATTTATTTTAATTCCCTACAGATAATTCTCAGAAATTAAAATACCGAAGCTTAAAATTCTGCCAACCATAGCCATACCCATGCAGAACTATCTACACCAACCTAAGTATTCAAACATACATCACATGCCAGATCAATATGTAATATGATATCGTAACATCCATGACCAATCATCAAAGTTCTAAAGATCAAAATCTCATATAAATATTATAAGTTTCAAAAGTTTTCTTCAAAAAGAAATTTTGTTAAACTTACCTGGAGCACTTAGTCTCCTAGACTTCTCCTTCCTATTTCTTCCTTTCTTCCTCTCCTTTCCTCACTCTACCTTGCTTCTATTTTTCCTCTCCCTCACTTGGACGAAATTCTAATGTTGTAAGGGTGGGTTTTCTTATATAGACAACCAAATAATTCACCTTTCATGATCATGGGTCTACCTTATCACAATTAGGATACACTTTGTTGAATTTTTGAAAAACAAACAACTTATGTTCTTGTCTTCCTCTTCCTTAGTCAAGATATGCATAGGAAAAGGAGATTTGTATTTTGAAAATTATGATAATATATTCTTAAGATATGGGACAAGGTCCTTTTGATTTAGGGATTCATTTACTTTTTCTTTTATTCTTAATCAATTATGATAGGTTGCCTTTTTAAGTGGCAAATTTCTAGCCCTTCAATCTCCATTATTTGGTTGAACTTATTTATGTGGGATAGAGATGTTTTGTCCTAATGCAATGTCTTATCATACCACTTGCTAAAATTATGAGTGTAGGATATAGATATTTTTGTCCTAAAGCCTTGTATTATTATGCCACTTGCCAAAATGATGAATGTAGAATCACTGCACTTGCTAAATTTTTGAGTTAATGCCATGTCAACTAATCTTGATTACACCATTATTTCATCACTTTAATTTTTATTTTTTTTATTTTTTCCTCTTGGGTTTGGGCTCATTCTTGCCCATTTTCTTTACTTTGGTTAAAATTCTACCTTTCATAATGGGCTAGGTCACATTTTCATTATTTTTGGGCTACCGGTCCAATTTCTATATCCTAGTCCAAGTCTATGATTTATTTCTTCCTTGGGCTATCCTATTGGCTTGCTAAAAATTCATGTAAAGTAGAAAAACCCTATATGAAGTGTCCATAGGTTAAAGCCCAATTACGGGTGGAGATACTAAACTTAGTAATTAAGAAAAATTTCCCTAATCCAATCTTCTTGAAATTTTAAGACCTTTACTTACTTCACAAAAATTTATCTTTCTTTACCTAAGAATTTCACCTTTCTTTAGCATGTTTATTTCTAATATTTCCTCTTAGGTTTTCTTTCTTTACCTATTCCATTAATATTAGAACATTTCTATGCATATATGTAAGGTGAAGAATTTCTAAGAAAAATATCTAAAAATTACGGGATGTTACATTCTTCCCCCCTTAAGAAATTTGGTCCCTGAATTTCAATCCATCCTACCACATGTTGGGAAGAAAGAGGAAGGAGAAGTCTAGCAGACTAAGTGCTCTAAGTAAGTTTAACAATATTTCTTTTTAAAGAAAACTTTTGAAACTTATAATATTTATATGAGATTTTGATCTTAGAACTTTGATGATTGGTCATGGATGTTGCTATATCATGTTACATATTGATCATGCATGTGATGTATGTTTGAATACTTAGGTTGGTGTAGATAGTTCTGCATGGTTATGGCTATGGGTGGCAGAATTTGTAGCTTCGGTGTTTTAATTTCTGGGAACAATCTATAAGAAATTAAAATAGATGGTTAACATAAGAATTATAGCTATGTGTGTCATGGATTTTTAGCCACTGGAATCATTCAATTTGGAGTCCATATGAGTAAGATATGAGTTGATTAGTAGTGAAAGGTCAGAAAATGGTTTATCAGGGAAGAATATGTTAGAACAGCTTATGTATTTTAATTTCTGGGAATTATCTGTTTGGAATTAAAATAAATGGTTAACATAAGAATTATATATATGTGTGTCACGGATTTTTAGCAACTGGAATTACTCAAGTTGGAGTCCATATGAGTTAGATATGGTCCGATTAGTAGGTAGAGGTCAGAACCTATCCGAGAAGAAAAAACTCGTACATTTAGGGAGTAATATCACCTTGAATTCTTAATATTTTGCTACAATGTTCAACATAATAGTTTTATATAATTGTTTTATCTTGAAATTGACACGAAGATCACCTACATCAGAGTTCAATTGAGGGAGTTATGCTCTAATTAGTAAGAGAAGGTTAGATAGGATGAAAACCTGCATCAAGAAAATAAAGAAATAAAATTAGTATTTTAAAAAGAAGATGAATCTTAATAAATGACTAGTATAGCCATAGCCATTGCCATTGTATGAACTTCTTACCATCTTAAGTGTGAAATTTTGACATGGAAATATTTTATAAAGTGATTTTTGAAATGGTTATGTTCATGGCATGATTACCAATGATTTTTGGTAATAATTATATTTTGATGAACATACTTGTTATTGAAAGCATATTTTTGGCTATCATTGTGAAAAGAAAAGAAATGAGCACGGTCACATGGCAATCCGTGTGGTGCACCAGTAGGGGACGCCCTACCAACGGTTATGATCATGATAATGAGAAGATAAAGAGAAAGTGGGCCATGTCGGACGGAGAGAGAAAAGCCCGTACCGGAGAGTAGAGGATACTCACCCTGACCGGGGTAGCTTGAAATGAGAATAAGTTGATGGCCATCATATGATATTTTGAAAATAGTTAATCCTGTCATACATATCATTACAGTATGATTCTTATGTGCATAGATATAATGCATTCATGTGACCAAAGATATTTTCTGTAGTTTATACAGCTGAACATGACGTGAAGAGCTATATTGATGATGATTTATTGTTGAACTTACTGGGATTTAATTCTCACTATATTTTCATATCATGTTTAGAAAATTATTTATGCAGCTTTTGTTTCTAAGGCTCTCGCTTTTAGTGCACATTGGATCGAGTTACTTTATGTTGGGCAGATTTCAGAATCAAATAAGATATTTGTGGTCGAGTTGGCTCAGATGCCGGTGAAGGTGCAACCACCCGCACCTGTATCTCCGGAATTCGTCAACCATAATAAACAAGATGTAAATATCTATGTGTTTGATATGTTGTACATATGTTTTGATTAATGACATGTATGTGAACTCAATATTGTATAATAATAAAGGAATAAAAAAGAGGTTGTTACATTAATTCCTGAGAATAAATACATAACATATCTTTAGACCATCATTCGTCATAGCATAAAAGTCAGGCAACCAGTGAAATTGATAAATTTAAGTTTATAAACATAAAGAGCATTTTAAGGAAGAGCTAGCTACCTCAATTCCAGTACAATCACTTCCTTTCTAAGGCTGTCAAGGTTACAACCAGCTACTCAAACTAAAACATATAAAAGCCTTTGGTTAATGCATTCATATGAGCACCTAAAATCTTAAATCTCTAGTTTAAGAGTTCATGTTCCCCTAAAAGACCTATGATTCTGTTCAGTTTTAGAATTATTATTAAATATAATAAAAGTTCTCCAAAAATTCTAAAATTTTGTATGGAAGTTCGTTTACATGTCTGTTTGATTTCATGGATCTCTCAACCCTTAAATATTCCATTTACTCTAAGAATTATCTCCTTAACCCAGAACAGTGCATATTGGTTTTGGTTCCATTTCTATTTTGTTTTCCATTCCTTTGGATGGGTAAAATTTTCTTAAAATTCGTGATATTTTACATATAGTATACTAGATATGTTACATAATCACCATAAAAATTTAAAGTAAATTATAATTCATTTGACCCCTCAAATAACCTAATTTTTATAGCTGCCCCTAGTTCTGGTATGTTCTGACTCACTTCCTGTCCCATAGAACTTCCATATTTTATTATATGCCTTAAACTACCCATAATTTCCTAAAATTTGGTAGAGACCTTATTTATTATTCATTTAACATGTCATAAAATTTTCATACAAAATTTCAACATCTAACCCCTTCAATATTTTGTATTTCATTCAACAGTCTAAGCTGTCCAGCAAATTGTTCTCAACACAGTTTTAATTGCAAAAGGCCTAGTTGTAGGTTCTCAAAAATCACGAAAATTTCCAGAATTTATTATGAATATCTTAAGACTCTTCTTACCAAAATTTTAGAATTTAAAGGTGTAACGTCCCTAATTTACATTACGTAAAATGAACATTTTTATCCCAATTAGATATTCACCATAAAGATGCACAATTCAATTCTTTGTCATTTCTCTCATGTATACATAATATATAGAACAAGTCTATAAACATCAAAGTACAACAGAAACGGAGATCCTGCTTGTAGGATTCAGAGCACGCTTTAGAATACAAACACGGTATAATTTAAAAAATGTGAGCGTTAGAAGCAACGTAGACTCACCTAGAGAATAAATCACCTATCTGCCGAATTAGACTCTGATATTCTTATCTGAAAAATGTGGAAATATCGTGTAATGAGTTTGACAACTCAGTGAGAAAATAATTCATCCTATGACCTCTTAGGTCAACATATGGATGTACTTATGTTTTAAAATATGTCACATAAAAAATACAATTCAGAAGTACATTCATATAGGACCCGTATTTCAAATATTCTCAAATCAAAGGATATTCATATATCCAAAACCATATGTTGCACGGTATGATCATTAAACAAATGTTGTTATACTCAACGGTATAAGTTATAGTAAAATATTAAGATTTAGAGATAAAATCATCAATTTAGTCATAATGATCTATCTTTTTTTTTCACAGATAAAATTGGAGCACTCCAAATAAAAGTATTAGGGCATTTAAATCATTTATCTAACAAGTCTTGTAACTAATTTTTTTTTTAAAAATTCAATCGATATCATTCTATATAGGGATATAGATACTAGTTGGGTTCCAAGAAGTAAATCAATATCAAATTCTATTTTTCGTTTTGGGGGTAATCTAGGCAATTCTTCTGGAAATACATCAGGAAATTTTTTAACTACTGGAACCTGATCTACATTAGTATACTTTATATCAACATTTCTTACCACTACCAAATATCCTTAGCACCCTTTTTTTGTAATAACTTATGATTGCTAAAGGTGAAAATAAATTTCTAGGTACTTGCTTCCATGATAACTCTCTACTTGCAACTCCTTTATTAACATTTTCTGGTATTAATAACATCTTCATACTATATCAGCTAGATCACACTTCAAAACACTTAAACAAATTCAACCTATTGTGACTTTATTCTTTAACATACTTATGCAATATCTTAACAATCAATCATGGAAAACTTATGTCTATCCAAGAGCCGTACACATAAATTACCCATTTTTCATACCTTCAATTTTAAATTTCCTTGAGTAAACCTTCCTTTATCATAATGCTTATACATAGTATTATTGAAAACCAAATTGTCTTCGAATTCCTTATATCAACAAAATATATCATTGAAAATATTATCTTCATAGATTCTCCGCTCTCAAATTCAATCCAACCCATAACTTACCAAATCCATTTATATATATATAGATTCCAACTCATCCATCCAAAAAGTGATTTAAATTTATTTTCAAAACACTCACTTTATGTCAAATCATTATCTTGGAGTTAACAATCTCGATTGCATCATAACCCACTATCAATATTATTTTAACCATTCATCATATTGTTTCACATAAGCAAATCAAAACAATCAATTCAAATATTCTTGACATCCAAACAAGCCATTCCCTTTGTGTTCGGATAGAATTTTCTTATTTTCAGCTAATTTTTCAAGAGGATTCTCTTTATCACTTTTCGTCAAAACAAGTTCAAAAGTTAAACTAGTAGTCCACATACAAAAGGTACCATCTAGGATATACGCATAGATGTCTAAACCTCACATATTTAAGGAAAAGAGTTAGAAGGACGAAAATGATGACACCCTATAGAATTCCACAACAGCACCGTGAGTATAAATATGTCTGCAGTTACATACCCATACTCAAAGTCCTACTGCAGAATTCTTTGCTCTGTTAGCCATAGGAAAACCTAATGCTCTGATACCAACTTGTAACGCCCCAATTTACGTTACGTAAAATAAACATTTTTTTAAAATTATTTCTGCAATCAGATATTTTCCATAAAGATACATAATTCAATTCTTTATCATGAGAACATATATATATATGATCTCTCATTTATACACAATATACAGATCAAATCTATAAACATCAAAGTACAGTAGAAATGTGGATCCTGCCTGTAGCGTTCAGAGCACTCTAGAATACAAACACAATATAATTCAAAGACCGTGAGTCTTGGAAGCAACGTAGACTCACCCAGAGAATATATCACTTATCTGCCGAATCAGACTCTGATATTCTTATCTGAAAAATGTGGAAATATGGTGTAGTGAGTTTGACAACTCAGTGAGCAAATAATTCCTCCTATGACCTCTTAGGTCAGCATATGGATGTACTTATGTTTTAAAATTTGTCACATAGATAATACAGTTCCAAAGTACATTCATATGGGACCCGTAATTCAAATACTCTCAAATCAAAGGATATTCAGATATTCAAAACCATATGCACCATGGTATGATCATTAAACAAATGTTGTTATGCTCAGCTGTATAAACTATAGTAAAATATTATGATTTGGAGATAAAATCATCACTTTTAATGCACCTGCCTCACTCGGTGGCCTGACACACTTAATTTAAAAATGACCTGCCACACTCAACAATCTGGTCAACCCACACACTCAATTTAAAAATAACCTGCCTCACTCGTCGATCTGGTTAACCCACACACTCAATGTAAAATGACCTGCCTCATTCGACGTCTGGTCAATGCAATTTGCTAAACGCATAATGACATTGACTACAGTCACAATAAGTGAACAGGGAATGTGAGTACATCACCCTCCTGCCCCCCCACATTACCACTGTCACCCCGTTGGAGCGGCCCTCCCTCGGCTCACTCAGGCTAATAGGGCGTCCCTTATTCGGTACCATCATAAACCCTACAATTAGTCGATATTCATCCATACATATAAATACATGTAAAATTATCAAGCAACTCGTCATGAGCTTTACGCTTGCCATTCAATCTCATTATAATATGACATGCATCATTTTCACAAGTATATAGCTTTCAAATCAATGCATCGTGCACATAATATTCACTTTATCAAATAATGATAAATACATTTAGATCCATATATTCAATGAGTTCCAAATCCATTTCTAAAACCATACTCTTCTTAAACTATGTATCAGTTCGTAAGCAAAATAAATATTTTAACACATTTCAGAAATTTATGATAGCATAAATAATTGTAAACAGAAATAATTATATATTTATAGTTCAAGAAGAGCACGGGGTAAGTCATAGAAAGAATAATCTACTCACAGGGTAGGGCTCCTGCTTGGACAGCCCTAAAATATACTTTTCCAAGCCGAATTTGACCAATTAGACCTCAAAAATGTGTTAGGAGGGTCCAAAGACTTAGAAAATGACTCTGGGTGCTTAGTCAGTATTCATCGCCGAAAAACGCTATTTACTCGCCGAAAAATACTATTCACCTGTCAAAAATATTCATATTCTAAGGTTTATCTAACTCTTGAATCTATCTACGGTGTCAGAATTTCAATTGGAGGTCTCTAAGTAAGAGTTTTGGAGTTTACCTTTTTTTTAGATTTTCTATTTCAGATCTACAGCGATTCAACGGCTGATTTGAAAAATTAATCGATTAAAACCATAGTATTTATCCGTCCTGAATCTAGTGGTATCCTCAGTTTGGAGATCGGAAGCCAATAGACACTCTAGTTCTAAAAAGAAATTGGATATTACTATATATCACTATTCATCACTATTCATGTTACCGAGTTCCGCATTTCTCTTTTCTTCTGCGCAACCCCCTCCCCCTTTTTTTTATTATTTATTATTATTAAATATTTAATATTATTTTTATTTTATTATATAATATATATATATATATATATATATATATATATATATATTCATATAAATGTCGTTTTTCATACTAAAATATCTCAAAAATTTCTAAAAGTTTATATTTTCATAAACCTTTAGTTAAACTCTTAAATCATGATTTTCTTGATAAAAATCTTAAAAAAACAAATCATAAAATAAATATCTTTATACATAATAAAAGAAAATATTTCTAAAAATACAACAAAATTTATTAAAAGCCAATATAATTATTTTAAGCAAAACAATAATTATTTTAATTAAAAGTATACTTTCTTTTAGCAGAACATAATCCTTTTTAAACAAATAAAAATATATTTGTTTATAAAAAAATATTATTATTGAAAAAAAAATTACGGGATGTGACAATAATCACTTACATTATTTTCAGACATAATTCTCATAGTATTCTCCATATTTCGAAATTAAGATTTCAAAGATTAATTTAAATTTTACTTCCCATATTCGTCAAAACATGATAAGGTCATCATCCGTCCACTGCTTTCAAAATCTCTATTACTTTAACTTACTAACCAATTGGACACCATAATAACTGAGTTTCAAAAAAAAGCAATTAACCTTCCTTATAATATGGAAACAAAATCTTACTTTTAATACAAAATATTAATGTAAGACAATACAGCAGAAAAATGTGAAATACTTAATAGAACATGGTTCCAAAATAGGAAGTTATAAATTTGGACAAAGCATTGAAATAAAATTAAAATCGGTGGCCGTAATTCTTGAAAATATGAAAATAAATCTAGCTGCTATTTCGACAAAAATCGGTGGCCGCAAATTTTGAATATATATGCCAAAATTTAATTCATAGCTACTTTCATTTGATGGAATAATATCGCATGGAAAAGAAGCATTTCTGAGCTTATAAAAGTTTGTGAAAATCAAAGAATACGTAGTTAACTGGTAGGATGCAGTTGATTGCTTCAAAATAGATATAATCAATCAACTGTAAAATAACCAGTTGAAATTAGAATTTCTCAAAATAGCTAGTCGACTAAATAATACTGATAGTCGATTGCCAAGAACATTGGGAAAACAAAATAAATCATTTGATTGTCCCAATTCAACAACTAACTTATTTGCATTTTAACTATTTTTTTTACAATTACGCCTATCACTTACAATTTCCCTACAAGAATCAAGACATTAATACTTCATCAAGGACAACAAGGAAAAGAAAAATTTCTGGTGATATCCTAACCTTATTCTCTTTATATGCCTAATATGAGCGACTATCACAACTACTGTACATATACATGTTTGCCGTCATTTTTTAAAATTTCACTTTCAATTTAACTTATATCTACTGATCACTCACATAACTGTTCTAATTATACTTATCCTATTTGTATATCTATCATAAGTATGCCCTTCTCTGAGTTCTATAAATACACGCATTAGTATCTTTATCTTCTCATACTCAAAGTTAGGGTGTGTGCAGCTATGGAGGGAATTGCATTCTGTCAATTTTGAAATATTTGTGTCTTTTGTGGTTCCAGTCCTGAAAAAAATGGAGAGTATGTGAAAGCAGCACAAAACCTAGGTATGGCACTGGCCAGGAGAAAATTCATTTAGTCTGTGGTGGAGGTAATCGTGGGTTAATGGGGTGTGTGTCTACAGCTATACATGTAGGAGGATGTCAAGTTTTAGGTATTATTCCTATAGCTCTAACTACATCTAACATCTTAGGAAAGACAATTAGGGAACAGTTTAGAGTAGCTTCCATGCATGAGGGCATGGCTAGAATGATGAGCAATGCTGATGCCTTCAATGCCTTACCAGGGGGTTTTGGTACTTTTCAAGAAATTTTCCAAATAGTCTCTTGGGCACAACTAAATATGCATCATAAATCAATAGGTTTGTTAAATTTTAACCACTTCTTTGATGGTCTGTTGTCTTTCCTTGATCATGCTGTGGAACAAAGATTCATCTCACACTCAGCACGACGAATTCTCATCTCGACTTCAAATGCTGAGGAGCTGATTGATGTTTTACAAGCATATATTCATGTACCTGATCCAACTATGGCTCAAATAGAATGGACAGCAAACAACCATAGGAAGTGAAAATTGGATTTAGATCTTCATCTTTGGATGTAGTAAAACGTAGCTATTATTGTACTACTTTTACTTTCTTAGAGTCTACTTGGATACCATCTTTACCAACCATACTCCCTTAAAGTTGGTAAAACTATCTTTGAATTTTGCTTATGATCCTCTGAACTTTTGAAATATTCTAATATATCATCAATAAATATAATAACAAATTGATCAATGAATGACCTAATTACTATTCATTAAATCTATGAATGCAGCTAGGATATTTGTCAAACTAAATAACATAACCAAAGACTCATAATACATATAACGAGTCTTGAAAGAAAATTTTCGTACATCCTGTTCTCTTATCCTCAATTAATGTTACTCATATCTCGAATCAATTTTTGAAAAACATTGAGCACCTTGAAACTGATCAAACAGATCATCTGTACGAGGTAATAGGGGACGCCCTATTAGCCTGAGTAAGCTAGGAGAGGGCCGCTCCAACTAGGTGGCAGTGGTAATGTGGTGGGGTGGCAGTAGGTTGATGTACTCACATTCCCTGATCACTTGTGACTGTTGTAACAACTTTTTATTTATTTATTATAATACAATATAAAGTTCACATACACATCATTAATCAAAACGTACGTACAACATTTTCAAACACATAAATATCTACATCTTATTTATTCTGGTTGACCAATTCTGGAGATTTGGGTGCGGGTGGTTACACTTTCACCGGGATCTGTGCCAACTCACCCACAAACATTTTATTTAGGATACGCCCATCATAGAATAACTCGATCCAACGTGCACGAAAAGCCAGAGCCATAGAAAAATCTACATAACTAATTTTTTGAAAATGACATGGAAATATAGTGAGAATTAAATCCCAGTAAGTTCAACAATAAATCATTATCAATATACCTCATCACGTCATGTTCAGCTGTATAAACTACAGTAAATAACTTTGGTCACATGAATGCACTATATCTATGCACATGAGAATCGTACAGTAATGACATGTATGAAAGGATTAATTATTTTCAGAATATCATATGATGAGTATCAATTTATTCTCATATCAAGCTACCTCGGTTAGGGTGAGTATTTTCTACTCTCCGATACGGGCTTTTCTCTCTTCGTCCGACATGGCACACTTTCTCTTTCTTTTCTCATTAACATATTCATAACCGTTGGTAGGGCTTCCCCTACTGGTGCACCACACGGATTGCCATATGACCGTGCTCATTTCTTTTCTTTTCACAATGATAGCCAAAAATATGCTTTCAATAACAAGTATGTTCATCAAAATATAACTATTACCAAAAATCATTGGTAATCATGCCATGAACATAACTATTTCAAATATCACTTTATAAAATATTTCCATGTCAAAATTTCACACTTAAGATGGTAAGAAATTCATACAATGGCAATGGCTATGGCATATACTAGTCATTTATTATTTTCATTTATAACATTCTTCTTCTTTTTTAAATATTAATTTTATTTTTTTATTTTTTTGATGCAGGTTTTCTTCCCATCTAACCTTCTCTTACTAATCAGAGCATAACTCCCTCAATTTAACTCTGATGTCGGTGATCTTGGTGTCCATTTGAAGATAAAACAATTATCAAAACTATTATGTTGAACAATTTAGCGAAATATTAATAACGCAAGGTGATATTACTCCCTCAATGTACAGGTTATTTCTTCTCGGATAGGTTCTGACCTTTGCCTACTAATCAGTCCATATCTCCCTCATAAAAATTCGAAATTAAGTGATTCCAGTGGGTACAAATCCGGGACATATATATCTATAATTCATATGTTAACTATGTATTTTATTTCCCTACAAAAAAGTTCCCATAAATTAAAACACAAAAGCTATCCTAACATATTCTTCCCTGATTAACCATTTTCTGACCACTGCTTGCTAATCAGGCCATATCTACCTCATATGGACTCCAAATTACGTAATTCTAGTGGTTACAATTCTATGACACATATATCTATAATTCATGTGTTAACTATTTATTTGAATTCCCTATATAATGTTCCCAGAAAATAAAACACAGAAACTATCCTAACATGTTCTTCCCTGATTAACCATTTTCTGAACACTACTTACTAATCAGACCATATCTACCTCATATGGACTCCAAATTGAGTGATTCCAGTGGCTAAAAATCCATGACATATATATCTATAATTCTTATCTTAAACCTTTATTTGAATTCCCTACAAAAAGTTATCAAAAATTAAAACACATAAGCTATCCTAAAATATTCTTCCTTGATTAACCAATTTCTGACCACTGCATACTAATCGAACCATATCTATGTCATACGGACTCCAAATTGAGTGTTTCCAGTGGTTAAAAATCTGTGAGACATAGATCTACATTTTTCATGTGAACCATTTCTTTAAATTTCTTACTGATTCTTCCCAAAAATTTAAAAATAGAAGCTACAAATTTTGCCATCCATAGCCATACCTATGCAAAACTATCTATACCAGCCTAAGTATTCAAACATACATAATATGTAACATGATATAGCAACATCCATGACCAATCATCAAAGTTCTAAGATCAAAATCTCATATAAATATTCTAAGTTTCAAAAGTTTTCTTCAAAAAGAAATATTGTTAAACTTACCTCGAGCACCTAGTCCCTTAGACTTCTCCTTCCTCTTTCTTCCTTTCTTCCTCTCCTTTCCTCACTCTACCTTGCTTCTATTTTTCCTCTCCCTCAATTGGACGAAATTCTAATGTTGTAAGGATGGGTTTTCTTATATAGACCACCAAATAATTCACCTTTCATGATCATAGGTCTACCTTATCACAATTAGATTACACTTGGTTGAATTTTTGGAAAACAAACAACTTATGTTCTTGTCTTCCTCTTCCTTAGTCAAGATATGCATAGGAAAAGGAGATTTTTATTTTGAAAATTATGATAATATGTTCTTAAGATATGGGACAAGGTCCCTTTGATTTAGGGATTCATTTACTTTTTCTTTTGTCTTAATCAATTATGATAGGTTTGCCTTTTTAAGTGGCAAATTTCTAGCCCTTCAATCTCCATTATTTGGTTGAAATTATTTGTGTGGGATAGAAATGTTTTGTCCTAATGCTATGTATTATTATACCACTTGCTAAAATTATGAGTGTAAGATATAGATGTTTTGTCCTAAAACCTTGTATTATCATACCACTTGCTAAATTTTTGTCTTAATGTCATTTCACCTAATCTTGATTACACCATTATCTTATCACTTTATTTTTATTTTTATTTTTCCTATTGGATTTGGGCTCACTCTTGTCCATTTTATTTACTTTGGTTAAAATTCTACTTTTCATAATGGGCTTGGTCACATTTTCATAATTTTTGGGCTACCGGTCCAATTTCTATATCCTAGTCCAACTCTATGTTTTATTTCTTGCTTAGGTTATCCAATGGGCTTGTTAAAAAAATTATGTTAAGTGGAAAACCTCTATATGAATTGTCCATAAGTGAAAGCCCAATTTATGGGTGGAGATACTAAACTTAGTAACTTTAACTCTTAAATTATAAAAAAATTACCTTAATCCAATCTTCTTCAAATTTTAAGACCTTTACTTACTTCACAAAAAATTATCTTCCTTATCCAAGAATTTCAACTTTCTTTGGCATTTTTATTTCTAATATTTCCTCTTAGGTTTTTCCTTTTTACCTATTCCATTAATGTTAGAACATTTCTATGCATACATGTAAGTTGAAGAATTTCTAAGGATTATATTTCCTTAGGTATCTAAAAATTGTCTAATAAATTTTATTTCCTTAAATATTTATGTATGTTTATCCATAAAGGAAACGAAATTAGGGATGTTACTTTGAATACTTTTGTACTTTTATTAATACATGAAACGAAATTAGGGATGTTACAACTGTGGTCGAGGTCACTATGCGTATAGCAAATGAGTTATATTTTCATTGCATTGACTAGATTGCCGAGTGAGGTAGGAACATTAAATTAATGATTTTATCTCGACAAAAATCGGGGGCCAAAAATTTTGGTACGCCCTATTAGCCTGAGTGAGCCAAGGGAGGGCCGCTCCAACCGGGTGTCAGTGGTAAACTGTAACATCCCAGATTTTCCCTTATGTTACTAATTGAAATTTATTACTTTTAGAGAGGAGAAAGGATTTTGGATCTCATGGGAGGATTAAATTATTTTACTTAAGTCAAATAAGATAGTAGGAATGGTTAAAATAGCATTTAATTTATGTAATTTATGGAGGATGGCATTTGCGTAAATAATGGATGATGGCATGGGCATTTTGGAGATAAATAGGTGGTAGGTAGGGGTAGGTAGGAAAAAAAAAGAAGTTAAGAAGAGAAAGAGGGAGTGTCGGTAGGAAGAGAAAGGAAAAAGAAGAGGAGAAAAGGAAGAGGAGAAAAAGAAAGGGGAAGAAAAAAAAAGAAGAGAAAGAGGAAGAAAAGAAAGAGGAAGAGGAAGAAGATAAAGAGGAAGAAGAAGAAGAAGAGAAAGAGGAAGAAGAAGAAGAGAAAGAAGAAGGAGAAGGAAGAGGAAAATGGAATCAAGAATTTCTGGGTGGTAGGAATCAAGCATAAGTTGAAGGAGTTGTTTGACGTAGGTTTAACATCTTCTAATAAATTTTGTACAAAATGATATATATGCTTTTAGATTTGTTTAAATGTCATTTTGAATAGCATGTGGTCTGGATATCTATGTGAAATTATATTTTGGATGTTTAGACATGCATATGGGTGCTTGGAATTATATAAAAGAAAATTCAAAGAACAAGATAAATTAAGCTGAATTTCGGAATAATTGGGAAGATAATAGTTTTGGAATTCTGAGAAAATTCGGTAAGGATTTTAAAGAAATGGTCAACATATAAATTGTAGATATATGTCTCACGGATCTATAGGCTTTAGAATTACTTAATTTGGAGTTCATATGAGGGATACATTGCTGGTTAATTTAGCAGAGGTCAAAATTCAGGATAGTAAAAATAAGCATTTTTGTTTTACTTTTCTGGGAATAATCGGTAAATAATATGAAGAAATGATAAACACAAACGTTATATATAATTGTCTTAGCATTCTATAGAATTTGAAATCACCTCAATCAGAGTTTGTATGAGGTAAATAATATGAAGAAATGATAAACACAAACCCAGGCCGTGTTCTGGGTTGCTTCAGCACGGGTAGGCCGTGTTCGGGGCTGTTTTTAAGCATGTTTGAAGTATCTTTCAAGCATGGCCATGTCTTGAACATGGCCAGGCCGTGTTGGGTGCTAGATTATCATACTTTTCACATTTTTATGCCTAAAAATAATCTTATTTGTTGTAATATTTTTAATAAACATATATTCAAGAAAAACACTTTTAAAATGATGATTTTGGTATCAAAAATTACTCTTTTTCTTTATTTAATTGAAAATGAATTATATTAAATATTGGTATATGATGAATGATTATTAATCATTTGGTATAAAAATGATGCATCATATTATGAAAGTAATTAAATGGCAAGCGTAAAGGTCATGACGAGTTGCTTGATAGTTATATATTGTATTTGATGAATATGAATTTATATATATACATTTATATGTATGGATGAATATTGACGGGTTTTATGGCTTGAGATGGTACTGAGTAGGGGATGCCCTATTAGCCTAAGTGAGCCAAGGGAGGGCCGCTCTAACTGGGTGTCAGTGGTAATGTGAGAGGATAAGAGGGTGATGTACTCACATTTCCTGATCACTTATTGTGACTGTAGTCGATCGGTCACTATGCATATAGCAAATGAGTAAATTAAAAGCAGTGATAGGGCTGAGCATTATAAAAAAATGGACTTTCAGTACATGTGTAGTATGATAATTATGCATAAACAAAAATTATGATTTTTATCTCAAAATTTTGACATTTCTACTGGGAACCTTTATTCTCACTATTATTGTGGTGTTATGTTCAAATAAAAAGAAATGAGATGCAACACAAAATGGCGTTACTGATGGAAATCTAGATGTCAGCACCACCTCCTCACCCTTTGTATTTCAAGGGTAAAGTGTTGTATAAAGACTCTTATTTATGTACAAAAATGTTGTATTGTATAAATATAACATGTGTGAGGTTTGTAATATATATGTAAACATATATATTGTGTTTTGAAATGTTGTATTGTATAATTATAACATGTATGAGGTTTGTAATAAATATGTATATATATATATATATATTGTGTTTATACATATGGTGTACTTAACATGCATATTGAAAAAAAAAATCAGACATTACAAAGTTGGTATCAGAACGGTCAATCTTAGGCGACCATGGGGTGGGTGGTCACCTAGATTGACTTAGAGGAGTTTTGAATAATTATGTAGAAACGTTATGTAAGGTAGCAGATAAATTCAATAGGAAAGTACTAGTATTTCCTTTTAACACTTATTGGAAGGCTATTAAACGTATTCTAAGGTATCTTGCTAGCATAATGGATTATGGTCTTCATTTGGTTCCATATCAGCACCTTGATCTTAAGGCTTATTTATATATTTTTATAAAAAAAATGAAATGACAATAGACTCTTTTGATACTTGTTGTTTCCCAATCATATGAAGTAGAATAGACTGAAAACCACAGCACCACTCACTATGAATAGGAACGGTTAACTAAAGTAGAGGGCCACAGCTTTCGCTGACATAAAGGACCCATCAAAGTAAGGGGAAAGGGTGTTGTTCAATTACTATCCAATCACTTGGTTACTTCCCATTCCGATTGCCCTATAAATATCCTATCCCATATCGATATGTTTCGTTAAGTCTCATTATACTACTTTCTCTATAACCCCTCGGAAAAGATCCATCCCATTTTGAAGCTTCTGCCTTTTAATTCCCTAAAGCTAGCTAGCAAAAAATGAGCTCTCAAAACATAAACATTCAGAAGGTTCTTTGCCCTACAACTAGGCCTCCCCCTCAGACTCAGGGATCTAGCTCTAAACCTCCAAGAACCAGTGGGACTCAAATCCCAACTATAGAAAAGATCCTCTCATGGAAGAGATGATGATTTCTTACCATCATTTGGTAGCTCATTTAACTTGTTTTTCATTTCCATGCTGACTTTGGTGGAATTGTCCCACTAATATTGAATTTAGGAGGTTAAATAAAGGAAGAATGGAAGCAAGTTCCATAGGATATATTCCCAGCTAGTTTGCCAAATTTTTTATTAATTTATTTAATATTTGTTGTTTTGTGTCTATAGCAGGGTTTAATTTGTTTTCTGTGATTCCCTCCAAAAGTGGAGTTAATATTTATTTGAATTTAGTTTTAATTTGTAAATCAATTTCCCAGTACTTTGTTTTTCCTATTATTGAATGAGCTAAGGCTTATGAGTTTGTTACAGAACTACTCCTAAGTCTTGGTTATAGTAGTTCTGGTTTCTGTTGTTAATTTCTAGTCCAAAAAAAAGTCTTTTATTGATTAGTACAATTATTGTATATTGAGTAAGTCTATATATAGGCTCTTCTATTGTATCCTAATTCATTGAATAAGATTCATCTTTCATTCTGCCATGATGATATTCCTTTGAGTTATAGTACAATGCTAGCCAGTTTAGTTGGTTTTGAAAATTCTAATCAGGTTTGGGAGAAACTTAAAGTTTTCTTTACTTCCTATACTCGAGCCAAATTTTAAGTAGTTTAGGAGTCAATTAAGTAATAAATACAAAGAAAGGAAGTCTGTCAATGAATAAGTTGATCTTGCTTAGAATCAAGGAAAGTGTTGTTGGTTTGGCTTCAATTGGAGAACCAGTAATGGAGACAGACACATATTAATGCTATATTTGAGGGACTTTCTGAAGAATATGATGGTTTTAGGCTGTATATTTTCTAAACTAGATGATGCAATATCAATGAACTTAGAATATCTTTCAATCTTACTTTCTTGAGCAAGAAGTGATTCTATCTCAGTAAGGCTTCTTTTGGTGCATTGTATAAGATTAGGTCAGATAAGATAAGGGTTATTGGACATAATAGGATAAATTATTCACATGGTAAATTATTCACCTGGTAAGTTTTTATACTATTATTTATTCATTGTATCAATGTATAACATAATGTATTGTATAACATTGTGTTCATGAGTTCATCTTCATCTTGGGAAATCTTACTTATTGCACGCTGTGATAATAATTAAAATAATAGTTGTTTTGTTTTTATCTAAAACCGTATTACATTGACAATTCTTATATGTTTGTAAAATGCTTTAGTTTTGTATTATTATAGATGAAAAAGGCCATTGACACAAAAGGAAGGAAAGTTAATGACAAAATGAGAAGAAAAATCATCGATCATTGAGTTATTTTTGGTAAACTAGCAGGAAAGCACAACAAAATTTCTATTAAGATTTTTTTTAGCATACATGTTTCCATTAGAAAATATGAAAAACAAATCCTTGAACAAGTGTCAGTACTTTTATAAGTCTTTAGTAATTTGATGCTAAAGAAACAGAAATAGAAACACAGAAACATGCTAACTTCAGTTTTGTTTCCTTATCCTCCTTCTAATTATTACATTTGAGATTTTATTTCATGCTTTCCTAGGGTTTCAAATGTAAGATCAGTAATGGGATAAATTGAAATACCATTTCAGTTCTAAAGGAATTAGTAATTGCATTGAGATATGATTATTTCATTTGAACCCATTCCCTTTCTTTGATTTCACCAAAATATCCACACATACCAAATATGCTAGCTCACTATGAAAGTGAAAAAAATTATCATAATTCTTCTTAATATAAGATTCAACCAAAAAACATTTATATATGTGTAGTCTAAGGTTGATGGATTTGGATAATTTACAACAAGTCTTACATTCAATTTCTATACCGCCATGTACAAACAAAAAGAAACCAA
The DNA here is from genome assembly GCA_037074535.1 of Gleditsia sinensis. Classification (NCBI taxonomy): domain Eukaryota; kingdom Viridiplantae; phylum Streptophyta; class Magnoliopsida; order Fabales; family Fabaceae; genus Gleditsia; species Gleditsia sinensis. The sequence continues at coordinate 31,375,186 of CM073466.1, read as the reverse complement.
AAATAAAACTTGACTATACCTCAACTATGGCATAAAATTACAATAACTTGTGAAGACAATACCACTCCTAAGCTTTACATTAAGTTGGGCCGGTTTGTATAAAAATCTTCGACTCCCATAAATGTCATCACCTCCCCTAAGATTTTAATTTGGCTATTCCCATAAATGTCGAAATATACTCTCATATTGCCAGGACAATAGTCCCCTAAGCATATTCATGAAGAGTTATGTTATATAGTAAAAAAAATAAAAATTTGTTATTGCAGTTTTATTTGCTTGATTACATTTATATTCCTTTAAATTCAGATGTATCATAGTAATCGAAATCATGCGATTCACTATTTGAATCGCACGATCCAATCCGATTCATCTCCCCAGCGATTCTAATCGCTGGGTGAATCAAAGGCGATTATGTATCGTCAAGTGAATCGCCAGAATCGTGCGATTCAAGCCAGGAATCGCGAATAGCATGATTCTGACGATTCTAAAAATGCTTCGTACTCTTACTGTGCTGCAATGTTAATGACCCACGCCAACGTAGATTTTTAGGAATTTTCTATTAGTTTTTGCCTCCTCCTGGGACTTTCGGTCGTTTTATGACCATCACAGCTGAGGTGAACTGACTTCACCGCCATAGTTCAAGATATTCCTTTCTAAAAATGCTTCGTACTCTTACTGTGCTGCAATGTTAATGACCCATGCCAACACATATTTTTAGGAATTTTCTATTAGTTTATGCCTCCTCTTGGGACTTCCAGTCATTTTATGACCATCACAGCTGAGGTGAACTAACTTCACCGCCATAGCTCAGGATATTCCTTTCTTCTTCATCGAGTTCTTCGTATCAGAAGGAATAGGGCTGTTTCTTTTTTTTACGATAAAAAGAATGGGACTGTTGACTTTTGTTTTTTTTTTTAATTAGGTAAAAAGAGTGGAATTGTTTTCTATGCCTATACAAAAACAATTAGCCTCAGCAAAAATAATAAAATAGAGTCTATTTTATTATTTATGGGCAAAAAAAAAATAACAAAGCTTTTTAATAATAGATAGAGAAGCTTGTTTAAATTAAAATAAGAATAGGACACATTCTATCTTATTAGGAATAGGCCTATTCAAATCAATGTTAATTAAAATAAGAATGCTTGCCTATATAGAAAAACATAAGAGTAGGAAAGCTTGTTGTTTTAATTAAAATAAAGATGCATGCGGTAGAAGATTAGGAGTCTTTAAATAAAAAAAAACTGAGTCTGGCTATTCATAAATTTATGATTTATGGATTTTATTATGGTAATATATTTTTTTAAGCCTTATAGTTCATTATCTTTTCAAATTATTGAGATTAATATATTATTGTTTATATTATTTACTTATATATATTTTATATTATATATTTTAAATTATTTTTTAACGTGTTCTTGAATCTTACGATTCGATACGATTTACGATTCACGATTCAAAAATAAATTATTCGATTCACGATTTGAATCGCGATTTGATTACTATGAGCTAGCCTATAATTTGTAAACAATTTTTTTATTAAAAATATATACAGCATTAATCATCTATAAAAGAAGAGGGACATCTAGAAAATTAGAAGTCTTCTCTCATTTAGATATTCTGGATATTCTAATTGCTCTACCATTTCTACTTATATATTACATTGAGAAAATTCAATCTTGAGTTACAATCATTGTGTGTGTGAATAAAAAAGTGAGCAAACCATGGTTACATCCATCAAATTGCCTTGGCTGCATCAAACATTCACCATGACAGATCCTCAATCATGGTTCAACTTCATACCCCTTCACCCTCCTCACTACTCTTCTAATTACACTTCTGATCAATCGGCTCCTCCTCTTCATTCCGTTCCTCTCAAGGAAGCCCTTCCTCTCCTAAACAATTTAAGCTTAAAAAATAAGCAGGAAAATAAACCCTCAAAATATAGAGCAGAAGCAATAGAACATCGGGAAGAGAACAAGAGAAGGGATCACAAAGAGGATTAGAATTGTCTTATTTTTACTGGTAGTACTGAAGAAGAAGATGATGATAGAACTGTGACTGTAACCCTACATATAGGGTTTCCTAGAATGAGTAGTAGTACTTCTTCTCTTATGGGATCAAGAACGCAGATCTCAACTTATGGAAAAATGGCTGAAAAAGAGGAATTAGGTGTAGTTTCTGGACACCGTTTTGATAAATTAAACAAGGGTCAGTATTGGATTCCCACCCCTTCTCAGATTCTCATTGGTCCTACTCAGTTCTCATGCCCTGTGTGCTCCAAAACTTTCAACAGATACAATAATCTTCAGGTAATTAAAGTAAAGCCCCACTAGATTTTTGTTTTTAATTTCTTGTTCCTTTTGTAAAAAAATTGCTAATTTTTATTTTAGGCCATTCTTGCACTGTGTTTCATCATTTTGGTTTCTTAATTTATCCCTTCTGCATGGCTTTATTTTATTTTTCCTTCTGTGATTCATATCTGAACGTGATTATTTGGCTTAGATTCAGTACTTTAATCAGGAACTTTTGTTTTCTTAAGAAAATTTAACTATTCTTGAAATGTTCCTTCTGCTTTTATGTCACCTAGAAGTAGAGCGGTAATCTTGTCTAATCTAACCTAATCACATGATGTGGAACTATATGCAACAACAGAGGAAAAGATGAACTCAAAACAAATTCAAAGCTGCTTGTGGGCTGACTTTTCTTGCGCTTTCTTTTCTATTTTTTCCCTCTGTTTCAGTTGTTAGGCATCCTAATACATTTCAGCTCTAATAGATTCCATTATCAAGTTTTGGGGACATGAATAAATCCTAGAGGAGTTTAAAGTCTAAATCCTGCTATCTATCAAAGAAAATGGGCAAAAATTTTCAAGCAACCTAATTTAACATTTTGAAACTCAACTGAATAATAAATACTCAGATAATTTAACATTCTCTTTTTCCCCACGTCCAAATTTTACCCCTGCTAATTTCCTGGCTGATATAAGAAAGTTTAATTTTGCGCCAAAACAAGCAGAGATGTCATAATAATTATTAAATGAGGTCCACATTAATGCCAAACCAAAACAAGCAGTATATAAGGTAGCAGCTATAGGTCTACGTTAATGCCAAACCATACCTAGGACAACTTAATTTATCAGATGATTCAGAGAACAAATAGATAAAGCATCCAGTTTTCCTACATGGTATATAAGCTTAAAAATTGTTCTATAGAACACCACCGCTTGTCTAATCCCAATGGTTCTCAATTCAAAACCCTTATCCCTATTCAACCAGTAATCGAAAATAGATGTGAAGGATGAAAATCATACCATTCACACACATAGCTTGCAACTTGGATATGGAGAAGCACACGATGGAAAGAACAATTAGTGAGGGTAGGCAATAGAAGGCACGCCAACTTGCAGCAAGTTCCAGCTATGGAGATGACTATTATATGCGGAACTGTTGACGGGAGAAGATGATTAGTGAGGGGGAAAAAGGCAAGGAACCCAAAGCATAGAGGAGTACTTAGCGTGTGTGGAGACAATGGGGGAGTGCGCACGAGGGTGAAGAAAATTTCACCGGGTGTGTATATTTGGGGGGGCGCATTGTGTCTAGGGTTTTTTAAAATAGTAATCATATTAAATTTTATTAAATAATTATTATAAAATTGACTACAAAATATATAATTAAATATTTTTAATTGAAAAATAAATAAAATAATAATAACTAATAATAATAAATAATTACAAATATATGTATATATATACATACATATATATATATATGTATATGTATATGTGTATAAGTGTATATGTATATGTAGATGTACATATACATATACATATACACTTATACACATATACATATACATGTGTATATGTATATGTATATGTATATCATTGTGATTAAAATTATATTATATCAAAAAATAAGCGTACTTGTAAATATGAAAAATTTGTACAATAAAAGATATTAATAAAATATATCTATTCATCATTTATCTCTTTTAACTTCTTTTTTTATAAGTTTTTGAAGATAAAATTATCTCCTATATAGAAGAGAATCTGTATATCGTGGGAATCAAAATTATAGTCAATTATATCAATCAAATACAATAAATTAATGTAAGGGAATCTTGATTTCCATTGCATCAATTTATTTCTACAAATTAGAGTATGTTTGGCAAATCAAATAAGCTAACTTATAGCTTATTTGACTAGGTTATAAGCTTATTTGATCAAATTAGAAGTGTTTGGTAAACAAGCTTATTTGAGTAGCTTATAGCTTTTTATCATATGCTACTTTAAGTAGCGTATAGTTTTAATTAGCTGATAACTGATAGCTTTTATAATGTTATTCTTTTTTATCATTACTATTTTATTCAAATTCTAACACTATCATATCCACAAGATTACATTATTTTTACTATGTTCGAGCAACATTCAAATTATATACCCCATGACGAACTTTTAGATATTATCGATAGTGACACAAGGAATGAAAATTTAGAGGCATCTACTAAGATGAAAGAGATTCATAATAATATTGCTAATTTATTGTATGACTCTAGATGATATTTTTATTTTGTATTTTTTTGGGATTATATAATGAAATGTAATTACTAACAAAAAATGATAAATTTTATATAAATATATCTTTTTATGTTATTTTACATTTATCAACTAATTCAATAGCTAATTTTACCAAACAATTTTAATTTAATAAATTAACTTAATAGCTTTTAGCTTTCAGTTAAAAATTAGATTTTCAACTTTCAATTAGCTTATCAGCTATTTTTGCCAAACATAGCTTTAAGCGGTAGTTAAATTTTTTCTCTAACAATGATTTTATATATATATATATATATATATATATATATATATGTATGTATGTATGTATGTATGTATGTATATGTATCTGTATGTATATATATATGTATATGTATATGTATATATATATATGTATGTATGGATATGTATATGTACATATTATATGTATATATACATATGTACATATACATATACATACATACATATGTATATGTACATATACATACATACATACATACATACATACTTACATATATATATATATATATATATATATATATATATATATATATATATATATATATATATATATATATATATATATATATATATATATATATATATATATATATATATATATATATCATTGTGACCAAAATTATATTTTATGAAAAAATAAGCGTATATGTAAATAGGGAAATTTTGTACAATAAAAGATATTAATATAATATATATCTATTCGTCATTTATCTCTTTTAACCTCTTTTTTATAAGTTTTTTAAGATAAAATCATCTCCTATATAAAAGAGAAACTGTATATTGTGGAAATAAAAATTATAGTCAATTATATCAACCAAACACAATAAATTAGTGTAACAGAATCTTGATTTTCATTCCATCAACTTATTTCTACAAATTAAGTGGTAGTTAAATTTTTTTTCTAACGATGATTTCATATACATTTCAAAGTATAACGACATAATTACAGATAAAAAATTTAGGAGCAAAATTTTTCCATCACTATGAATAATTTGAAAATTGTTTCAAAACATATAAACGGAATTAATGACATTAAATTCACAAAAAAAGTAAAGACAAAATTAGAGACAAAAATTTTGCAGCTGAAAAATTTTATCTCTACATTCTTTCTCAAAAAATAATTAAAATATTATTTCAAAAATTAGATATGAAATTAGAGATGAAAACTTTATATACACAATTTATACATTTTATTATTTTGAAAAGTAGAGATGGCTTTTTTTGAAATTAATTTTTCTTCCCTAATTTTATATATAAATATACTATTTTTATAATTAGAGACGGAAAAAAAATAAACAATTTCCGTCGCTAAATCCATCTCAAAATTTTTTTTACTGTTCACGAAACTAGAGACTGAAATTCAGAGATGGAAAGTTTTTCGTCTCTAATTCCATCTCTAAATGTGATTAGAGACGGAAAAATTTTTGTCTCTAAATTCCGTCTCTAAACTTCAGAATTTAAAATTCGTCTCTAACTTTTCACTTCTATCGCTATTTCTATCTCTAATTTCCGTCTCTAAATCATTATTTTCTAGTAGTGAAACCTACTCTTATAGCTCTCAATTTGTAGTTTGCTTCTCCTCTTGGTTTCCTTTGCAACTCAACCATGTTTCTTGCACCAAATATGGGGTGAACAAGTCTTCAAACCTCAGCACTCACTCTCACTCTCACTGCCTTATGGTGAGGGAAAAAGAAGAAGAAGGAACTTTCACCATTTCTAGTTGCTTTCTTTCTCTCTTCCTCCTTTCTCAGATTTTCTTCTTCTTCCTGGCTGCTCTCTCCCTCTTCTTTCCTCTTACCTCTTAAGTTTTTAACTACCTTCCCTCTCTCATTTCTCCTGCTGGCATGAGGCAAGGCTGGTTTGTTTCTGCTACACCATTTCTAAAATGCAAGGAGGTGGCTGCCATGGTTGTAAGGATTCCATGGGTTCTGCAAGGTAGGTGTAACAACTTTTTTTCTTATTATACAATATAAAGTTTACATACACATCATTAATCAAAACGTACGTACAACATTTCAAACACATAAATATCTACATCTTATTTATTCTGGTTGACCAATTCCAGAGATTCGGGTGCGGGGTGGTTGCACTTTCACTGGGATCTGTGCCAACTCTCCCACAAACATTTTATTTAGGATCCGCTCATCATAGAATAACTCGATCCAACATGCACTAAAAGCCAGAGCTATAGGAAAAAATCTGCATAACTAATTTTTTGAACATGACATGGAAATATAGTAAGAATTAAATCCCAGTAAGTTCAACAATAAATCATTATCAATATAGCTCATCACGTCATGTTCAGCTGTATAAACTACAATAAATAACTTTGGTCACATGAATGCACTATATCTATGCACATGAGAATCGTAAAATAATGAAATGTATGATAGGATTAATTATTTTCAGAATATCATATGATGACTATCAATTTATTCTCATATAAAGCTACCTCGATCAGCGTGAGTATTTTCTACTCTCCAGTACGGGCTTTTATCGCTCCGTCTGACATGGCCCACTTTCTCTTTCTTTTCTCATTAACATGATCATAACCGTTGGTAGGGCGTCCCCTACTGGTGCACCACAAGGATTGCCAAGTGACCGTGCTCATTTCTTTTCTTTTCACAATGATAGCCAAAAATATGCTTTCCATAACAAGTATGTTCATCAAAATGTAACTATTACCAAAAAACATTGATAATCATGCCATGAACATAACCATTTCAAATATCACTTTATAAAATATTTTCATGTCAAAATTTCACACTTAAGATCGTAAAAAGTTCATACAATGGAAATGGCTATGGCTATAATAGTCATTTATTATTTTCATTTATAAGATTCATCTTCTTTTTTAAATATTAATTTTATTTCTTTATTTTCTTGATGCAGGTTTTCATCCTATCTAACCTTCTCTTACTAATCAGAGCATAACTCCCTCTATTTAACTTCGATGAGGGTGATATTGGTGTCAATTTCAAGATAAAACAATTATCTAAAACTATTATGTTGAATATTGAAGTGAAATATTAAGAAAGCAAGGTGATATTACTCCCTCAATGTAAAGGTTATTTCTTCTCAGATAGGTTCTGACCTCTACCTACTAATCTGTTCATATCTCCCTCATAAGAATTCTAAATTAAGTGATTCTAGTGGCAAAAAGTTCGTGACACATATATCTATAATTAATCTATTAACCATTTATTTTAATTCCTTATAGAATGTTCCTAGCAATTAAAACACCGAAGCTATCCTAACATATTCTTCCCTAATTAACCATTTTCTGACCTATGTTTACTAATCGGACCATATCTACCTCATATGAACTCTAACTTGAATGGATCCAGTGGTTAACAATCCGTGAGAAATAAATCTACATTTTTTATGTTCACCATTTTTTTAGATTCCCTATAGAATTTTCTTAGAAATTAAAACACCGAAGCTATCCTAACATATTCTTCCCTAATTAGCCATTTTCTGACCTTTGTTTACTCATCAGACCATATCTACCTCATATGAACTCTAAATTGAATGATTCCAGTGGCTTAAAATCTGTGAGACATAAATATACAATTGTTATGTTAACCATGTGTTTAGATTCCCTATAGAATGTTCCCAGAAATTAAAACACAGAAGCTTAAAATTCTGCCACCCATAGCCATACCCATGCAGAACTATCTAGACCAACCTAAGTATTCAAACATAAATAATATGTAACATGATATAGCAACATCCATGATCAATCATCAAAGTTCTAAGATCAAAATCCCATATAAATATTTCAAGTTTCAAAACTTTTCTTCAAAAAGAAATATTGTTAAACTTACCTGGAGCACTTAGTCCCCTAGACTTCTCCTTCCTCTTTCTTCATTTCTTCCTTTACTTTTCTCACTCTACCTTGCTTCTATTTTTCCTCTCCCTTTCTTGGACGAAATTCTAATGTTGTAAGGGTGGGTTTTCTTATATAGACCACCAAATAATTCACCTTTCATGATCATGGGTCTACCTTATCACAATTAGGTTACACTTGGTTGAATTTTTTGGAAAACAAAGCAACTTATGTTCTTGTCTTCCTCTTCCTTAGTCAAGATATGCATAGGAAAAGGAGATTTTTATTTTGAAAATTATGATGATATGTTCTTAAGATATGGGACAAGGTCCCTTTAATTTAGGGATTCATTTACTTTTTCTTTTGTCTTAATCAATTATGATAGGTTTGCCTTTTTAAGTGGCAAATTTGTAGCCCTTCAATCTCTATTATTTGGTTGAAATTATTTGCGTGGGATAGAAATGTTTTATCCTAATGCTATGTATTATCATACCACTTGCTAAAATTATGAGTGTAGGATATAGATGTTTTGTCCTAATGCCTTGTATTATCATACCACTTGCTAAATTTTTGTCTTAATGTCATGTCACCTAATCTTGATTACACCATTATTTCATCACTTTAATTTTATTTTTATTTTTATTTTTCCTCTTGGGTTTGGGCTCATTCTTGCCCATTTTCTTTACTTTGGTTAAAATTCTACCTTTCATAGTGGGCTTGGTCACATTTTTATGATTTTTGGGCTAACGGTTCAATTTCTATATCCTAGTCCAAATCTATGTTTTATTTCTTCATTGGGCTATCCTATTGGCTTGTTAAAACTTTATGTGAAGTAGAAAAACTCTATATGAAGTGTGCATAGGTGAAAGCCCAATTTATGGGTGGAGATACTAAACTTAGTAACTTTTGCTCTTAAATTAAGAAAAATTACCCTAATCCGATCTTCTTGAACTTTTAAGATCTTTACTTACTTCACAAAAATTTATCTTCCTTACCTAAGAATTTCACCTTTCTTTAGCATGTTTATTTCTAATATTTCCTCTTAGGTTTTCTTTATTTACCTATTCCATTAATATTAGAACATTTCTATACAAACACGTAAGGTGAAGAATTTCTAAGGATTATATTTCCTTAGATATCTAAAAATTGTCTAATAAATTTAATTTTCTTAATTAAATATTTATGTACCTTTATCAATAAAAGAAATGAAATTATGGATGTTATTTTGAATACTTTTGTACTTTTATTAATACATAAAACGAAATTAGGGATGTTACATTTCTCTCCTCCTAAAACAAATTTTATCCTCAAAATTTCAGAAATTACCTAATAAGAACAATTTCGGATATTTCTTCCTCATGACTTCTTCTAGCTCCTAAGTTGCTTCTTCTGGAGTAAAACCTTCCCATAACACCTTAACTAGGGGAATAGTTTTGTTCCGCAATTGCTTCACATTGGTGTCCAATATAGATGCTGGTACTAGCTGCTATGTCATGTTCTCCTTTATTTGGATTGGTTCATCTCGTATCACATGTGAGGAGTCTGGAAGATACTTTTTGAGCTGCGATACATGGAAAAAATTATGCAAGTTGGACAAATTAGGTGGGAGAGCAACTTGATATGCTGACGTCCCTACTTTCTTCAGAATTTGGTGGGGTCCTAAAAATCACGAAATTAGCTTTTTGGTCTTGGGAGACCTACCAACTCCAGTGGTCAGAGAAAGTTTTAGAAATACATGGTCCCCTTCCTCAAACACCAGAGGTCTATGTCTCTTATCATAATAACTCTTTTGTCGACTTTGAGCTGTGAGTATTTATCTCGTATAATCCTGATTTGTTCAGTGGTTTGTTGAACTCGTTCAGGACCCACCAAGTTCTTTTCTCCTACCCCAAACCAACATAGTGGAGATCGGCACTTCCTACCGTATAAAGCTTCATAGGAGGCCATCTTAATACTGGAGTGATAACTATTATTATAAGCAAACTCTACTAAAGGTAGGTACTTATCCCATCCTTTACCTTGCTCTATCATACTGGCCCTTAACATATCTTCTAGGGTTTGAATGGTTCATTCTGTCTACCTGTCAGTCTGAGGATGGTAGGCAGTACTGAACCGTAACTGAGTACCAAATGCTTCCTGCAATGTCTTCCAAAACCTCGATGTGAACCTCAGATCTCTATCAGAAATTATATTTAAGCGAATTCCATGCAGTCTAACTATTTCCTGGACGTATAATTGGGCTAATTTATCTAGTGAATAGTTAATTTTTATGGGCAAAAAGTGAGCAGATTTGGTTAATCTGTCAACTATTACCCAGATAGAGTCATGTCCCACTGAAGTCTTAGGTAATCCCACAACAAAGTCCATTGAGATACTGTCCCATTTCCATTTAGGGATCTCAAGAGGTTGTAGAAATCCCACTGGCTTTTGATGCTCCACCTTCACCTTTTGAAAAATGAGACATTTCGCCACAAACTCAGCAATGTCCTTTTTCATCCCTGGCCACCAATACATCCTCTTTAAATCCTGGTACATTTTAGTATATCCAGGATGGATTGTGTATTTACTCTGATGCGCTTCTTGCAAGATCTTAGTCTTCAACTCTCGTTCTTGAGGGACACAAATTCTTTCTAGATACATGATTGCTCTATCTTCCATGACAGAAAAATTACCTTGGTCTTTATGATTCTGTAAGTATTGGTCGTGAGCTTGAGCCTCTTTGATCTGAGCTCTAAGGTCACACCCTATACTTAAAATATTAATGATTAGCTTCTTTGGAGTAAGAGTTGTGGCTAGCTTCAAATTTCGAAACTCTTCTAGCATCTGCATCTTATATACCATCATCTGACCCATGTGCAGAGATTTTTGACTCAAGGCATCTGCTACAACATTCGCCTTTTCGGGATGATACTTTATCTCAAACTTATAGTCATTGAGGAATTCTACCCATCTTCGTTGTCTCATATTTAACTCCTTCTGATCAAAAAGGTATTTAAGACTCTTATGATCACAATATACTTCAAAGGTTGTCCCGTACAAATAGTGTCGCCAAATCTTTAAGGCAAACACCACTGCCGCAAATTCAAGATCATGGGTTGGATAGTTTCCTTCATGGGGTCTCAGTTGCCTAGAGGTGTAAGCAACTACTCTCTTATCTTGCATCAGCACACATCATAGCCCTTTCTTTGAAGCGTCACTATACACTTTAAAATGTCCTGTGGGGTCTAGAATAATTAAAACAGGAGGAGCGGTCAGTCTTGTCTTAAGCTTATAAAAACTAGATTCACATTGATAAGTCCATTTGAAAAGACTTCCCTTCCTGGTCAATTTAGTCAATGTAAAGGCTATACGAGAGAAGTTTTGTATAAACCTCCTGTAGTATCCTGCCAAACCCAGGAAACTTCTGACTTCCGTAATTGTCTTTGGTCTCTTCCATTGAATTACTGCTTCATTCTTACTAGGATTTACAGCTACCCCTCTATTTGAGATGACATGTCTGAGAAACTTTACTTCTGACAGCCAAAATTCACACTTCTCCAATTTGGCATACAACTTTTTCTCTTTCAGTACTTGCAGCACAATTCAGAGATGTTGTTCATGTTCTTTCTCACTTTTAGAATATATCAAGATGTTATCAATGAACACTACCACAAATTGATCTAGGTAGGGTCAAAAAATGCGATTAATGTAATCCATCAAAATTACAAGTGGATTTGTCAACCCGAAAGGCATTACGAGAAACTCATAGTGGCCATACCTAGTCTTGAAGGCAGTTTTTGGTACATCCTCCTCTTTGATCCTAATCTGATGATATCCCGACCTCAAGTCAATCTTAGAAAAGATAGAGGCTCCCTTCAATAGATCCAATAAGTCATCTATCCTAGGGAGAGGATACTTGTTTTTGACAGTCACCTTATTTAGCTGTCTATAGTCTATGCATAGTCTAAGGCTTCCATCTTTCTTCTTAACAAACAATACAGGAGCTCCCCAAGGTGATACACTTGGTCTAACAAATTGCTTGTCTAACAGTTTCTCCAACTGTTTCTTGAGTTCCTGTAGTTCTTTCGAGGCCATTCTATATGGTGTAATAGAGATAGGCCATGTTCCAAGTAAGAGATCAATAGAGAACTCTATCTCTCTCTTGGGAGGTAAACCTGGAATATCTGATGAAAATACTTTAGGAAACTCATTGGCTATTGGGATTTCATCAAGCTTCGATTCGACTTCTAGGTTTGATAAATACAAAAGATTGTATCCAAGTACTCCATTCTTCAACTCCCTATTAACTTGATTGGCATTAAGCATCAATAACTGGACCTCCTCGTTCGGAGTAGGAGGTAGAAATTCAATGGTCTTATTACAATAATTCAGTAAGACTCGATTTCTAGACATCCAGTCTAACCCTAGAATGACCTCAATTCCTCTTAAAGGTAAACAGACGAGGTCTACAGAAAAAGTTTTCTCCTGGATGGTGACTTGATAGTCCTTACATATAGAGGAAGTTAATACTCTTTCCCCTGTAGGGGTTACTACGGATAGCTCATAGGGAGTTTCAAAAATAGGAAACTGAAACTTCCTAATACATTCTTCTGATATAAATGAATGACTAGCACCAGAGTCAAATAACACCATAAGAGCAAATCCATAGATATAGCATGTACCTTGAATCATTTCAGAAGATTGAGCTGCCTCTTGGCCGCTAAGGGTGAAAACCATTCCTTTTACTTGAGGCTTCTGTTATGGCTGCTTCCCCACATTCTGTGGGCAGTTTCTCATAAAATGACTCTTCTGTCCGCAGTTGAAGCAGACATCTTGTCCTATGTAGCATGGCCGATTACCATGCATGCGTCTGCACTTAGCGCACTTGACTACAGTGAGGTCTTGTTGGAAAGGTCTGGGACCCGCAGTCAATGGCCTCTTACCAGCTCCATATCCACTTCTTCTCACGTTCTTGCTAGGGTTGGAAAAAATTTTCTTCCTTTTTCATAGGTTTTGCCTTTACTTTTTGTCTTTCACTGCCTTTAAACTTTTCTCCAAGAGTCTGCAATTATTGATTAGAGGCATAAACTCCCTAATCTCTATAGCTACAACAGCATTCTTTATGTCCGGGTTCAGTTTCGCTTCAAACTTAACAGCCTTCCATGTTTCATCCGGGTTAAATCGCAGATAAGAGGGGAACTTGGACAATTCCTCGAATCTCACGATGTATTGGTCTATAGTCATGCTACCCAGCCGGAGTTGGAGAAATTCGATCTCTTTCACCGCCCTCATAGTACTTGGAAAGTACTTTTCCAAAAAGGTGTCTGTGAACACCTTCCAAGTGATCTTCCTTCCTTGGTGAGCTAAAAGTTCTCGAGCTCCACGCCACCAGTATTCTGCTTCATCTTTTAGCATATATGCAACAAAGATTACTTGCTGCTCCTCAGTACAGCCCATCACTTCAAAGATTTTCTCTAACACCCTTATCCATCTTTTAGCTACAATCGGGTCAAAGCCGCCTTGAAAACAAGGTGGCCACCAATTATGTAACAACTTTTTTTTAATATACAATATAAATTTCACATACACATCATTAATCAAAACGTACATACAACATTTCAAACACATAAATATCTACAACTTATTTATTCTGGTTGACCAATTCCAGAGATTCGGGTGCGTGGTGGTTGCACCTTCACCGGGATCTGTGCCAACTCGCCCACAAACATTTTATTTAGGATCCGCCCATCATACAATAACTCGATCCAACGTGCACTAAAAGCCAGAGCTATAGAAAAAAATCCGCATAACTAATTTTCTGAACATGACATGGAAATATAGTGAGAATTAAATTCCAGTAAGTTCAACAATAAATCATTAACAATATAGCTCCGTCTGACATGGCCCACTTTCTCTTTCTTTTCTCATTAACATGATCATAACCGTTGGTAGGGCATCCCTTACTGGTGCACCACACGGATTGGCATGTGACCATGCTCATTTCTTTTCTTTTCACAATGATAGCCAAAAATATGCTTTCAATAACAAGTATGTTCATCAAAATATAACTATTACCAAAAATCATTGGTAATCATGCCATGAACATAACCATTTCAAATATCACTTTATAAAATATTTCCATGTCAAAATTTCACACTTAAGATGCTAAGAAGTTCATACAATGGAAATGGCAATGGCTATACTAGTCATTTATTATTTTCATTTATAAGATTCATCTTCTTTTTTTAAATATTAATTTTATTTCTTTATTTTCTTGATACAGGTTTTCATCCTATCTAACCTACTCTTACTAATCAGAGCATAACTCCCTCAATTTAACTTCGATGTGGGTGATCTTGGTGTCAATTTCAAGATAAAATAATTATCTAAAACTATTATTTGAACATTGTAGCAAAATATTAAGAAATCAAGGTGATATTACTCCCTCAATGTAAAGGTTATTTTTTCTCGGATAGGTTCTGACCTTTACCTACTAATCTATCCATATCTCCCTTATAAGAATTCCAAATTAAGTGATTCCAGTGGATAAAAATCCGTGACACAGATATCTATAATTAATTTGTACCATTTATTTTAATTCCTTATATAATGTTCCCATCAATTAAAACACCGAAGCTATCCTAACATATTCTTCCCTAATTAACCATTTTCTGACCTTTGTTTACTAATCGGACCATATCTACCTCATATGAACTATAAATTGAATGATTCCAGTGGCTAAAAATCCATGAGACATAAATCTACATTTGTTATGTTAACCATTGTTTTAGATTCCCTATAGAAGGTTCCTAGAAATTAAAACACCAAAGCTATCCTAACATATTCTTCCCTAATTAACCATTTTCTGACATTTGTTTACTAATCAGACCATATCTAACTCATATGAACTCTAAATTGAATGATTCTAGTGGCTTACAATCCGTGAGACATAAATCTATATTTGTTATGTTAACCATTTGTTTAGATTCCCTATAGAATGTTCCCAGAAATTAAAACACATAAGCTTAAAATTCTGCCACCCATAGCCATACCCATGCAGAACTATTTACACCAACCTAAGTTTTCAAACATATATAATATGTAACATGATATAGCAACATCCATGACCAATCATCAAAGTTCTAAGATCAAAATCCCATATAAATATTTCAAGTTTCAAAACTTTTCTTCAAAAAGAAATATTGTTAAACTTACCTGGAGCACTTAGTCCCCTAGACTTCTCCTTCCTCTTTCTTCCTTTCTTCCTCTCTTTTCCTCACTCTACCTTGCTTCTATTTTTCCTCTCCCTTACTTGGACGAAATTCTAATGTTGTAAGGTTGGGTTTCCTTATATAGACCACCAAATAATTCACCTTTCATGATCATGGGTCTACCTTATCACAATTAGGTTACACTTGGCTGAATTTTTTGGAAAACAAAACAACTTATGTTCTTGTCTTCCTCTTCCCTAGTCAAGATATGCATAGGAAAAGGAGATTTGTATTTTGAAAATTATGATAATATGTTCTTAAGATATGGGACAAGGTCCCTTTGATTTAGGGATTCATTTACTTTTTCTTTTTTCTTAATCAATTATGATAGGTTTGCCTTTTTAAGTGGCAAATTTCTAGCCCTTCAATCTCCATTATTTGGTTGAAATTATTTGTGTGAGATAGAAATATTTTGTCCTAATGCTATGTATTATCATACCACTTGATAAAATTATGAGTGTAGGATATAGATGTTTTGTCCTAAAGCCTTGTATTATCATACCACTTGCTAAATTTTTGTCTTAATGTCATGTCACCTAATCTTGATTACACCATTATTTCATCACTTTAATTTTATTTTTATTTTTATTTTTATTTTTCCTCTTGGTTTTGGGCTTATTCTTTCCCATTTTCTTTACTTTGGTTAAAATTCTACCTTTGATAGTGGGCTTGGTCACATTTTTATTAATTTTGGGCTACCGGTCCAATTTCTATATCCTTGTCGAATTCTATGTTTTATTTCTTCATTGGGCTATCCTATTGGCTTGCTAAAAATTTATGTGAAGTAGAAAAACTCTATATGAAGTGTCCATAGGTGAAAACCCAATTTATGGGTGGAGATACTAAACTTAGTAACTTTTTCTCTTAAATTAAGAAAAATTACCCAAATCCGATCTTCTTGAAATTTTAAGACCTTTACTTATTTCACAAAAATTTATCTTCCTTACCTAAGAATTTCACATTTCTTTAGCATGTTTATTTCTAATATTTCCTCTTAGGTTTTCTTTCTTTAACTATTCCATTAATATTAGAACATTTCTATACAAACACGTAAGGTGAAGAATTTCTAAGGATTATATTTCCTTAGATATCTAAAAATTGTCTAATAAGTTTTATTTCCTTAATTAAATATTTATGTACCTTTATCAATAAAACAAATGAAATTATGGATGTTACTTTGAATACTTTTGTACTTTTATTAATACATAAAACGAAATTAGGGATGTTACAATAGGGAGGTAAGTTTCCTACTGCTCCTCGACGATAGTGCATGCATATGTATATATATTATAATATGCTCAATGGGAGTAGGTGAAATTGTATGCATGATGCGTAAGAAAACACATCATGCCACATCACTTGCATGCAGGAATGCTTCTGCTTGTCTCACGTAGCATGATGGCGTGATTGTGTTGCAGATGGGGCGTGATTTGCTACTGTGTAGGGCAGGTTTCTGCTTGCTTTACAGAGCAAGGATGGGGGTGTGTTTCTGCTACAGTTGGTGGGTGTGTTTCTGCTTTGTGGGGCACGATTCTGCTTGCATGTGGGGTATGATTCTATTGCATGTGAAGAGTGTTTCTGCTGAGCAAGGATAGCGTGAATATGCTGTCTTGTGGGGCCATTTTTTTGCTAGGTTTAGAGAGCAAGAATGGTGTGAATATGCTGTCTTGTGGGGGCGTGATTATGCTACATGGTGGGGGCGTGTTCCTGCTTGTATTCCAACCACTGCACATGTGTTTCGTAACATCCCTAATTTCGTTTCATGTATTAATAAAAGTACAATAGTATTCAAAGTAGCATCCCTAATTTCGTTTCTTTTATTGATAAAGGTACATAAATATTAAGGAAATAAAATTTATTAGAAATTTTTTAGATATCTAAGAAAATATAATCCTTAGAAATTCTTCGCCTTACGTGTATGTATAGAAATGTTCTAACATTAATGGAATAGGTAAAGAGAGAAAACTTAAGAGGAAATATTAGAAATAAATATACTAAAGAAAAGTGAAATTCTTGGGTAAGGAAGATAAATTTTTGTAAAGTAAGTAAATGTATTAAAATTTCAACAAGATTAGATTAGGGTAATTTTTCCTAATTTAAGAGTTAAAGTTACTAAGTTCTGTATCTCCACCCATAAATTAGGCTTTCACCTATGGATACTTCATATAGAGTCTTTCTACTTTACATGAATTTTTAGCAAGCCAATAGGATAGCCCAAGGAAGAAATAAAACATAGACTTGGACTAGGATATAAAAATTGGACCGGTAACTCAAAAATCATGAAAATGTGACTAAGCCCATTATGAAAGGTAGAATTTTAACCAAGGTAAAGAAAATGGGCAAGAATGATCCCAAACCCAAGAGGAAAAATAAAAATAAAAATAAAATAAAGTGATGAAATAATGGTGTAATCAAGATTAGGTGACATGGCATTAAGACAAACATTTAGCAAGTGGTGTGATATCCTACACTCATAATTTTAGGAAGTGGGTAATAATACATAGCATTACGACAAAACATCATTATCCTACACAAATAATTTTAACTAAGCAAGGAAGACTCAAGGGTTGGAAATTTTCCACCTTAAAAGGAAAACCTATCATAATTGATTAAGACAAAAGAAAAAGGAAATGAATCCCTAAATCAAAGGGACCTTGTCCCTTATCTTAAGAACATATTCTCATACTTTTTAAAATAGAAATCTCCTTTTCCTATGCATATCTTGACTAACGAAGAGGAAGACAAGAACATGAGTTGTTTGTTTTCCAAAAAATTCAACCAAGTGCATCCTAATTGTGATAAGGTAGACCTATGATTATGAAAGTTGAATTATTGGATTGTCTATATAAGTAAAACTCAACCTTATAAAATTATAATTTCGTCCAAGTAAGGGAGAGGAAAAATAGAAGCAAGGTAGAGTGAGG
This sequence comes from Gleditsia sinensis, assembly GCA_037074535.1. Lineage (NCBI taxonomy): Eukaryota > Viridiplantae > Streptophyta > Magnoliopsida > Fabales > Fabaceae > Gleditsia > Gleditsia sinensis. The sequence continues at coordinate 31,356,610 of CM073466.1, read as the reverse complement.
AAATGAGAGGAAGAAAGGAAGAAAGAGGAAGGAGAAGTCTAGAGGACTTAGTGCTCAAGGTAAGTTTAACAATATTTCTTTTTGAAGAAAAGTTTTGAAACTTGTAATATTTATATGAGATTTTGATCTTAGAACTTTGATGATTAGTCATGGATGTTGTTATATCATGTTACATATTATGTATATTTGAATACTTAGGCTGGTGTAGATAGTTGTGCATAAGTATGGCTATGGGTGGCAAAATTTTGAGCTTCTGTTTATAAAATTCTGGGAAGAATCAGTAAGGGATTTAAACAAATGGTTAACATAAAAATGTAGATCTATGTCTCATGGATTATTAGCCACTGGAATCACTCAATTTTGAGTCCATATGAGGTAGATATGTTCCGATTAGTAAGCAATGATCAGAAAATGGTTAATTAGGGAAGAATATGTTAGGATAGCTTCTGTGTTTTAATTTCTGAGAATATTATCTTGTGAATTAAAATAAATGGATAACATAAAAATTATAGCTATATGTGTCACGGATGTTTTGCCACTAAAATCACTAAATATGGAATTCTTATGAGGGAGATATGGATATATTAGTAAGTAGAGGTCAAAATCTACATGAGAAGAAATCACTTGTATATTGAAGGAGTAATATCACCATGATTCCTTAATCTTTTGCTAAAGTTTTCAACATAATAGTTTTTGATAATTGTTTTATCTTTAAATTGATATCAAGATCACCTAAATCTGAGATAAAATGAGGGAGTTATGCTCTGGTTAGTGAGAGAAGGTCAGATAGGATGAAAACCTACGTCAAGAAAATAATGAAATAAAAATAATATTTAAAAAAGAAGAAGAATCTTATAAATGAAAATAATAAATGACTAGTATATGCCATAGCCATTTCCATTGTATGAATTTCTTACCATCTTAAGTGTCAAAGTTTGACATGGAAATATTTTATAAAGTGATATTTGAAATGGTTATGTTCATGACATGAATACTAATGATTTTTGATAATAATTATATTTTGATGAACATTCTTGTTATTGAAATCATATTTTTGGCTATTATTGAGAAAATAAAAGAAATGAGCACGGTCACATGGCAATTCATGTGGTACACCAATAGGGGACGTCGTACCAACAGTTATGATCATGTTAATGAGAAAAGAAAGAGAAAGTGGGTCATGTCGGACGGAGCGAGAAAAGCCCGTACCAGAGAGTAGAAAATACTCACCCTGACCGGAGTAGCTTGATAGGAGAATAAATTGATAGTCATCATATGATAGTTAATCCTGTCATACATGTCATTACTGGATGATTTTCATGTGCATTCATGTGATCAAAGATATTTGCTGTAGTTTATACTGATGAACATGACTTGATTCACTACATTGATGATGATTTATTGTTGAACTTACTGGGATTTAATTCTCACTATATTTCCATGTCATGTTCAGAAAATTAGTGATGCAGATTTTTCTATGGCTCTAGCTTTTAGTGCACGTTGGATCGAGTTACTCTAGGTTGGGTAGATCCCAGAAATAAGTAAAATGTTTGTGGTTGAGTTGGCTCAGATCTCGGTGAAAGTGCAACCACCCGCACCTTGATCTCCAGAATTGGTTAACCAGAATAAATAAGATGTAGATATTTATGTGTTTGATATGTTGTACGTACATTTTGATTAATGACGTGTATGTGAACTCTATATTGTATAATAATAATAAATAAATAATAAGTTGTTACATGTTTAAATCTGCTGGTGCTTGTTTCAAGTTCTCACTTGCATGCATTATGATATGTATAGTGGAGATGGGAGAAAGTATATATATATATATATATATATATATATATGTATATATATATATATATATGTATATATATATATACACACACACACACACACGTAATGCTTCTACTTTTGCCTATGTAAATATATATATTAGAATATGCATGGTGGAGGTGGAGAAACTATATATATATACGTAATGCTTCTACTTTTGCATATGTAAATGTATAATATAATATGCATGGTGGAGGGGAGAGGAAATACATATATATTTATTTATATTGCATCCCATAATACTTCTTCCTTCCTTATTATGTTGCTAATCCTAAATTAGTAGCATTCTAAGAAATATATTTGTATCCTATTCCTCTCATTTATACTCCAAAAATATTTTATTTATATTACTTCTAACCATAAAATGGTACCACATATTTTATAAAGTCTTTATTGTCAAACAACTACACATTTTAATTCTTGTTTATCAATGTCTTAATTTATTATTAATCCTAGATTAGTAATGTCTAAAAAAATGTATTTGTGTCCTCTCTCCATCCATTATGATCTTAAGAATTTTATTTATATACTTCAATATTAACTATGTCACCTATTTTATACTTGCCTTACAGTCACATAACTAAGCATCTTAAATACTTTTCATATGTATTTTCTACTCATCCTTAAATTTATCTAACTTTATTAGAGGCTTAGGATGTTACAGTGGCTAGATCTTGCAGAGTAGCTTCTGTGTTTGGCACTGAGTTTCTCCTTGATGATGCCATTTCCTATTGTATAAACCAAAAGAATTAGTCACTATTGAGGTAATCAAACTCAACACTCATTAAAGAAAATTTTTATAATACAGTAGTGACAACATCATCAAACATATAGATTAGGGAAAATGCTAGAAATTTTTCCTTCACAGTTTCAATGTGCTACTCCACTCCATCTATCCTTATCTTATTCAAAATGCTCTTAGATCGATCCAGGTAACCATCTACCCCCATGGCCACTTAGGATCGACCTGCTCTGATACCAACTTGTAACAAGCAAGGTCAACATCCAATAAATTTAAGCATAATGAAAACTTACGTGTCATGTTCAACTGTATAAACTACAGAAAACATTTTCTCTTTCGTACAATAAAAGTACAATAAATACATGTAGGCTTTGTATAGGTTATACATCAATATCAATCATGATAAACGAAATATGTATTAATAGGATACCTGTACAACTGCTCATAGTGGCACATCATTTGCCTATTTCTCTCAATTTTCAAACCTCAGTGTGGTGTGAGACTGACCCTTATAGCTACTCACTCACTACTGAGTGCCTTTGGTCAAAGTGATCCTTCCCACATTGACCACTCTAAGCTATAAGGTCTCCCGAATCCCGGTACCATATCACAGCCACGACCCTTTAATCGCCTTACCTCTATAAGGTGCTGCATGCTGTTGGGTAACCTTAGTGGATAAGGGTCTTCCTGGACTTGTTAGTCTCCTCAATATAGCAAGGGAGACACCTGTTCCCAAGTTACCTTTGTAACATCCCGTAAGAAAATAAAATTTATTAAACAATTTTTATATATCTAAGGAAATATAATCCTTATAAATTCTTTACCTTACATATATGCATAGAAATATTCTAACATTAATGGAATAGGTAAAGAGAAAAAACATAAGAGGAAATATTAAAAATAAATATACTAAACAAAGGTGCAATTCTTGGGTAAGAAAGATAAATTTTTGTGAAGTCAGTAAAGGTATTAAAATTTCAAGAAGATTGGATCAGGGTAATTTTTCCTAATTTAAGAGTTAAAGTTACTAAATTTAGTATCTCCACCCATAAATTGGGATTTTACCTATGGACACTTCATATAGAGTTTTTCTACTTCACATGAATTTTTAGCAAGCCAATAGGATAGCCCAAGGAAGAAATAAAACATAGACTTGGACTAGGATATAGAAATTGGACTGGTAGCCCAAAAATCATGAAAATGTGACAAGCCCATTATGAAAGGTAGAATTTTAACCAAAGTAAAGAAAATGGGCAAGAATGAGCCTAAACCCAAGAGGAAAAATAAAAATAAAAATAAAGTGATGGAATAATGGTGTAATCAAGATTAGGTGACATGGCATTAAGACAAAAATTTAGCAAGTGGTGTGATATCCTACATTCAAAATTTTAGCAAGTTGTATGATAATACATGCCATTAGGACAAAACATTTATATCTTACACTCATAATTTTAGCAAGTGGGTAATAATACAAAGCATTATGACAAAATATCTTTATCCTACACAAATAATTTTAGCTAAGCAAGGAAGATTCAAGGGTTAGAAATTTGCCACCTAAAAAGGCAAACCTATCATACTTGATTAAGACAAAAGAAAAAGGAAACGAATCCCTAAATCAAAGGGACCTTGTCCCTTATCTTAAAAACATATCATCATAATTTTCAAAATACAAATCCTCCTTTTCCTATGCATATCTTGACTAAGGAAGAGGAAGACAAGAACATAAGTTGTTTGTTTTCCAAAAATTCAACTAAGTGCATCCTAATTGTGATAAGGTAGACCAATGATTATGAAAGGTAAATTATTTGAAAGTCCATATAAGCAAAATCCACCCTTATAACATTGGAATTTCGTCCACGTGAGTGAGAGGAAAAATAGAAGCAAGGTAGAGTGAGGAAATGAGAGGAAGAAAGGAAGAAAGAGGAAGGATAAATCTAGAGGACTAAGTGCTCAAGGTAAGTTTAACAATATTTCTTTTTGAAGAAAACATTTGAAACTTATAATATTTATATGAGATTTTGATCTTAGAACTTTGATGATTGGTCATGGATGTTATTATATCATGTTACATATTATGTATATTTGAATAGTTAGACTGGTGTAGATAGTTCTGCATAGGTATGACTATGGATGACAAACTTTTAAGCTTCTATTTTTAAAATTCTGGGAAGAATTGCTAAAGAATTAAAAAAATGGTTAACATGCAAAATGTATTCTATGTCGCATGAAATTTTAGCCACTAGAATCACTTAATTTGGAGTCCATATGAGGTAGATATGGTCCAATTAGTAAGCAGTGGTCAAAAAATGGTTAATCAAGGAAGAATATATTATGATAGCTTTTGTGTTTTAATTTTTCGAAACTTTTTGTAGGGAATTAAAATAAATAGTTAACATACAAATTATAGATATATGTGTCACTGATTTTTAGCCACTGGAATCACTCAATTTGGAGTCTATATGAGGTAGATATGATCCGATTAGTATGCTGTGGTCAGAAATTGGTTAATCAGGGAAGAATATGTTAGGATAGCTTCTGTGTTTTAATTTCTGGGAACTTTCTATATGGAATTAAAATAAATGATTAATATAAGAATTATAGATATATGTGTCACAGATTTTTAACTACTGGAATCACTCAATTTAGAGTCCTTATGAGGTAGATATGGTCAGATTAGTATGCAGTGGTCAGCAAATGGTTAATCAGGGAAGAATATGTTAGGATAGCTTCTGTGTTTTAATTTTTGGGAACATTTTGTAGGGAATTAAAATAAATGATTAGCATACAAATTATTTCTATATGTATCACGGATTTTTAGCCACTGGAATAACTTAATGTGGAATTCTTATGAGGGAGATATGGACAGATTAGTAGGTAGAGGTCAGAACCTATCCGAGAAGAAATAACCTATATTTTGAGGAAGTAATATCACCTTGATTTCTTAATATTTCGCTAAACTGTTCGAAATAATTGTTTTAGATAATTGTTTTATCTTGCAATTGACACCAAGATCACCTACATTCGAGTTAAATTAAGGGAGTTATACTCTGATTAGTAAGAGAAGGTTAGATATGATGAAAACCTGTATCAAGAAAATAAAGAAATAAAATTAGTATTTAAAAAAGAAGAAGAATCTTATAAATAAAAATAATAAATGACTAGTATATTCCACAGCCATTGCCATTGTATGAACTTCTTACCATCTTAAGTGTAAAATTTTGACATGGAAATATTTGATAAAGTGATATTTGAAGTGGTTATGTTTATGGCATGATTACCAATAATTTTTTGTAATAGTTATATTTTGATGAACATACTTGTTATTGAAAGCATATTTTTGGCTATCATTTTAAAATGAAAAGAAATGAGCACGGTCACATGGCAATCCGTGTGGTGCACCAGTAGGGGACGCCCTACCAACGGTTATGGATATGTTAATGAGAAAAGAAAGAGAAATGTGCCATGTCGGACGGTGCGAGAAAAGCCCGTACCGGAGAGTAGAAAATACTCACCCTGACTGGGGTAGCTTGATATGAGAATAAATTGATAGTCATCATATGATATTCTGAAAATAATTAATCCTGTCATACATGTCATTACTATACGATTCTCATGTGCATAGATATAGTACATTCATGTGACCAAAGATATTTACTGTAGTTTATACAGCTGAACACGACGTGATGAGCTATGTTGATGATGATTTATTGTTGAACTTCCTGGGATTTAATTCTCACTATATTTCCATGTCATGTTCAGAAAATTAGTTATGCAGATTTTTTCTATGGCTCTAGCTTTTAGTGTACGTTGGATCGTGTTACATTATGTTGGGCAGATTCCAAAATCAAATAATATGTTTGTGGTCGAGTTGGTTCATATCCCAGTGAAGGTGCATCCACCCGCACCTCTATCTCCGAAATTGGTTAACCATAATAAATAAGATGTAGTTATTTATGTGTTTGATTTTATTGTACGTACATTTTGATTAATGACGTGTATGTGAACTATATATTGTATAATAAATAATAATATAAAAAAGAGGTTGTTACATAATTTGTATCAGAGCAAGTCGATCCTAGATGGCCAGTGGGTGGTTGGTTTTCTGAATCGATCTTATAGTATCTTGAGTATGTTGTGGTAGTGCTGTGTAGGGGATCAGTGATTTCATATAGGTAAGAAATTACTAGTGTTTGCTATCTATATGCCGAGGTGGTGTTATGACTGCTGTTAAAATTTTTTTGAAACTAACTATTGGGCTTGATCACCTTAATAGCAGCATTACTTAATTTTTGCCACAGTAGGAAATGGCACCACCAAGGAAGAATCCGGCAAACAATGCGAAGGAAACCCTCCACAACCTTGCCATGACAATTCAAGAATTTGATATTGATTTACTCCTTAGAACCCAACTAGTATCTATATCCCTATATAGAATGATATCGATTGAATTAAAAAAAAATAGTTATAAGACTTGTTAGACAAGGGATTTAAATGTCCTCGTACTTTTATTTGGAGTGCTCCAATTTTATCTGTGAAAAAGAAAGATGGATCACTATGACTATGCATAGATTATAGATAGTTGAATAAGGTGACATTGTAGAATAAAAACCCATTACCTCGTATAGATTACCTATTTGACCATTTATAAGATGTTCAATATTTTTCCAAAAATTGATTTGGGATATGAATAACATTAATTAAGGATAGGAGAAGAGGATGTACGAAAATTTTATTTTAGGACTTATTATGGGCATTATGAGTTCTTAGTGATGTCATTTAAATTGACAAATATCTTAACTGCATTCATAGATTTAATGAATAGTAATTAGGTCAACCCTGGATCAATTTGTTATTATATATATTGATGATAAACTAGAATATTTCAAAAGTTCAGCGGATCATAAGCAACATTCAAAGATAGTTTTACCAACTCTAAGGGAGTATGGTTGGTAAAGATGGTATCCAAGTAAAAGTGGTACAACAATGGCTACGTTTTACTACATCTAAAGATGAAGATCCAAATCCAATTTTCGCTTCCTGCGTTTGTCTGTCGTCCATTCTATTTGAGCCATAGTTGGATCAGGTACATGAACATATGCTTGTAAAGCATCAATCAACTCCTCCACATTAAAAGCCGAGATGAGAATTCATCGTACTGAGTGTGAGATGAACCTTTGTTCCACAGTATGATCAAGAAAAGACAACGGACCATGAAAGAAGTGATTAATATTTAACAAACCTATCAGTTTGTGATGCATATTCATTTGTGCCCAAGAAATTATTTAGAAAATCTCTTCTAAAGTACCAAAACCACCTGGTAAGGAAATGAAGGTATCAGCATTACTCATCATTCTAGCCATGCGTTCATGCATGGAAGCTACCCTAAACTCTTCCCCAATTGTTTTTCCTACGATGTTAGATGCAACTAAAGCTGTAGGAATAATACCTAGAACTTGGCATCCTCCTACATGGGCAGTTGTAGATACACACCTCATTAACCCACAATTACCTCCACCATAGACTAAATGAATTTTTCTTCTAGCCAATACCAAACCCAGGTTTTGTGCATCTTTCAGATACTCTCCATCTTTTCCAGGACTAGAACCACAAAAGACACAAATATTTCGAAATTGACAAAATGTGATTCCCTCCATAGTTGCACACACCTTGACTTAGAGTATAAAAGTAAAGATATTAACGTGTGCATTTATAGAACTCGGAGAATGGCATACTTATGATAGCTATGCGAATATGCCGAGAATAATTAGAACAGTTATGTGAGTGATTGGTGGATATCAGCTAAATTGAAGGTGAAATTTTCTAAAATGACGGCAAGCATGCATATGTATAGTAGTTGTGATAGTCGCTCATATTAGGCATATAAAGAGAATAAGGTTAAGATATAATCAGAAATTTGTCTTTGTTGTCTTTAATGAAACCTTGATATCTTAATTCTTATAGAGAATTTGTAGGTGATAGCCGTAATTGAAAAACAAAAGAAAGTGAAAATGTAAACAAGTTAGTTGTTGAAGAAAGACAATCAAATGATTTGTTTTGTTTTTCCAATATTTTTTCCAGCCGACTATTGGTATTATTAAGTCGACTAGCTATTTTGAGAAAATTTAATTTGGAGTGGTTATTTTACAGTTGATTGATTACATCTATTTTGAAGCAATCAATTGCATCCTACCAGTTAACTACGTATTCTTCGATTTTCATAAACTTTTATAAGCTTAGAAATGTTTCTTTTTTCATGTGATATCTTTCTACCGAATACCAACAGATTTAAAGTAGATTTTGGCACATATATTCAAACCTTGCGGCTACCGATTTTTGCCGATATAATAGCTAAATTTTTGTTTTCAGATTTTCAAGAATTACAGCCACCGATTTTAACTCTCTCTAATGTTTTGTCCAAACTTTTGACTTTCTATTTTAGCACCGTTCTTTATTATGCTTTTCATATGTTCTACTGCATTGTCCTACATTAATATTTGGCATTAAATACAAGATTATTTTCCCATATTACAAGAAAATTTAATTAATTAATTTATTATTATTATATTTGAAACTCAACTATTATGGTGTTTTGACGAATGTAATCAAGAGAATTAGTGGTGTTGAAGTTCTTGAGGAATAAAATATGGGAAGTAGGATTTAAATTAATCTTTGAACTCTTAAATTGGAAATATGGAAAATATTGTGAGAACCATGTCCGAAAATAATGTAAGTGATCAAGATATTTGTGTTAAAGGTTTATATCATGCTAAATTGAGTCTAGTATCTAGGATGTGAATTATGTTGGAATTGAGAATTCATGTATGAGTAATTGTTAAGAAAATTTTTCTTGAAATGATTGGGTGAATTAAATGGGATTGACATAAGCTAGAATGAGGTGCTTTTGGATATGATAGAAGAAATAATTGAAATTTTTGACAATGAGTTTAATGGTGTTAATAAGTTGGTATAGAATTACTGTGATAAGGTAGATTGGAATTATTAGACATGTGTCAATGGTACATAAACGTTATAAAAGGTTTGGAGGATTTATTGCTACGTATGTTTAACATATTGATTAAAGGATTTTAGGATAAAAATAGATGATAGATTAAGATGATGATATTCATGGGATGATGTTGATATATGAAAACCAAAAATGACTTGATAGAAGTTTGGAATAAGAAAAGATAATTACCCAATATGAAGGTGAATATGTTTCTTTATGTGTGTGTTTTCTAATATCGACCCATAGATATATCCATGCGAGCTAGAGGATATAAAGTGAAGAACTTAGGGATGAAAGAAATCCTTATGATTAAGTTATATGGCAAAATCACTTAAGTGAATAGACATATTAAAAAGTAAAGATGATATACATAAAAGATATCCTTAATTATTTGGGTAATAAAGTTGGTAACTCTGAATTGTGCCATAATTTAATTCCCTACATGTGGTAGGATGGGTTGAAATTCGGGGACTGAATTTCTTAAGGGGGGAAGAATGTAACATCCCGTAAGAAAATAAAATTTATTAGATAATTTTTAGATATCTAAGGAAATATAATCCTTATAAATTCTTTACCTTACGTATATGCATAGAAATATTCTAACATTAATGGAATAGGTAAAGAGAGAAAACTTAATAGGAAATATTAAAAATAAATATACTAAAGAAAGGTGAAATTCTTGGATAAGAAAGATAAATTTTTGTGAAGTCAGTAAAAGGTATTAAAATTTCAAGAAGATTGGATTAGGGTAAATTTTCTTAATTTAAGAGTTAAAGTTACTAAGTTTAGTATCTCCACCCATAAATTGGGATTTTACCTATGGACACTTCATATAGAGTTTTTCTACTTCACAAGAATTTTTAGCAAGCCAATAGGATAGCCCAAGAAAGAAATAAAACATAGACTTGGACTAGGATATAGAAATTGGACCGGTAGCCTAAAAATCATGAAAATGTGACAAGCCCATTATGAAAGGTAGAATTTTAACCAAAGTAGAGAAAATGGGCCAGAACAAACCTAAACCCAAGAGGAAAAATAAAAATAAAGTGATGGAATAATGGTGTAATCAAGATTAGGTGGCATGGCACTAAGACAAAAATTTAGCAAGTGGTGTGATATCCTACATTCAAAATTTTAGCAAGTGATATGATAATACATGGCATTAGGACAAAACATCAATATCCTATACTCATAATTTTAGCAAGTGGGTAATAATACGTAGCATTATGACAAAATATCTTTATCCTACACAAATAATTTTAGCTAAGCAAGGAAGATTCAAGGGTTGAAAATTTGTCACCTAAAAAGGCAAACCTATCATACTTGATTAAGACAAAAGAAAAAGGAAATGTATCCCTAAATCAAAGGGACCTTGTCCCTTATCTTAAGAACATATCATCATAATTTTTAAAATACAAATCTCCTTTTCCTATGCATATCTTGACTAAGGAAGAGGAAGACAAGAACATAAGTTGTTTGTTTTCCAAAAATTCAACCAAGTGCATCCTAATTGTGATAAGGTAGACCCATGATTATGAAAGGTAAATTATTTGATAGTCTATATAAGCAAAACCCACCCTTATAACATTAGAATTTCGTCCAAGTGAGGGAGAGTAAAAATAGAAGCAAGGTAGAGTGAGGATAGGAGAGGAAAGGAAGAAAGAGGAAGGAGAAATCTAGAGGACTAAGTGCTCAAGGTACGTTTGACAATATTTCTTTTTGAAGAAAACATTTGAAACTTATAATATTTATATGAGATTTTGATCTTAGAACTTTGATGATTGGTCAAGGATGTTGCTATATCATGTTACATATTATGTATATTTGAATACTTAGGCTGGTGTAGATAGTTATGCATAGGTATGGCTATGGATGACAAACATTTAAGCTTCTGTTTTTAAAATTTTGGGAAGAATCAGTAAGGAATCAAAACAAATGGTTAACATGAAAAATGTAGGTCTATGTCTCACGGAATTATACCCACTAGAATCACGTAATGTAGAGTCCATATGAGGTAGATATGGTCTGATTAGTAACCAGTGGTCAGAAAATAGTTAATCAAGGAAGAATATGTTAGGATAGCTTCTGTGTTTTAATATCTGGGAACTTTCTGTAGGGAATCAAAATAAATGGTTAACATAAGAATTATAGATATATGTGTCACAGATTTTTAGCCACTGGAATCAGTTTATTTTGAGTCCATATGAGGTAGATATGGTCGGATTAGTATGCAGTGGTCAGAAATGGTTAATCAGGGAAGAATATGTTAGGATAGCTTCTGTGTTTTAATTTTTGGGAACATTCTGTAGGGAATTAAAATAAATGATTAGCATAAAAATTATTTCTATATGTGTCACGGATTTGTAGCCACTGCATTAACATAATTTGAAATTCCTATGAGGGAGATATGGACAGATTACTAGGTGGAGGTCAGAACTTATCCGAGAAGAAATAACCTGTACTTTGAGGAAGTAATATCACCTTGATTTCTTAATATTTTGCTAAACTGTTCAACATAATAGTTTTAGATAATTGTTTTATCTTGCAATTGACACCAAGATAACCTACATTGGAGTGAAATTGGGAGATTTATTCTTTGATTAGTAAGAGAAGGTTAGATCTGATGAAAACCTGTATCAAGAAAATAAAGAAATAAAATTAATATTTAAAAAAGAAGAAGAATCTTATAAATGAAAATAATAAATGACTAGTATATTCCATAGCCATTGCCATTGTATGAACTTCTTACCATCTTAAGTGTAAAATTTTTACACGGAAATATTTTATAAAGTGATATTTGAAAGGGTTATGTTCATGACATGATTACCAATGATTTTTTGTAATAGTTATATTTTGTTGAACATACTTGTTATTGAAAGTATATTTTTGGCTATCATTTTAAAATGAAAAGAAATGAGCATGGTCACATGGCAGTCCGTGTGGTGCACCAGTAGGGGATGCCCTACCAACGGTTATGAATATGTTAATGAGAAAAGAAAGAGAAAGTGTGCCATGTCGGACAGAATAAGAAAAGCCCATATCGGAGAGTAGAAAATACTCACCCTGACCGAGGTAGTTTGATATGAGAATAAATTGATAGTCATCATATGATATTCTGAAAATAATTAATCCTGTAATACATGTCATTACTGTACGATTCTCATGTGCATAGATATAGTGCATTCATGTGACTAAAGATATTTACTGTAGTTTATACAGCTGAACATGGCGTGATGAGCTATATTGATGATGATTTATTGTTAAACTTACTGGGATTTAATTCTCACTTTATTTCCATGTCATGTTCAGAAAATTAGTTATGCAGATTTTTTTTATGGCTCTGGCTTTTAGTGTATGTTGAGTCGAGTTACTTTATGTTGGGCAGATCCTATAATCAAATAATATGTTTATGGTCAAGTTGGTTCAGATCCCGGTGAAGGTGCAACCACCCGCACTTATATCTCCGAAATTGGTCAACCAGAATAAATAAGATGTAGTTATTTATGTGTTTGATTTTGTTGTACGTACGTTTTGATTAATGATGTGTATGCGAACTCTATATTGTATAATAAATAATAATATAAAAAAGTGGTTGTTACAACCTTACTTTAGAGAGGATCATCCTGACCATCAGTCGCCTCAATGCAACAAGGGAGACACCTGTTACCAGGCTACCCTACTTCAAAGAGGGTCCTCATTACCATACTCATGTCTTTTACATGTTTTTCCAACCACTTGTCTCGACAAAAAGTACATATATCAAAAATCATCAAGAGCATAAACCACATTCGTTCTCATCATGCCAAAACAACTCATCATAAACATATATAAACATACATGCTCTTGCATTCTTCTATACTATTCATACATCATTTACCCCCTTATGGTTACACATAAAACTTATCTATGGCATTCAAATATAGCATTCATGCATCATTCCTTCATGCTTTCATAATTAATTCAATAACCATTACATAACCAATTAAATATTAACAAATTTCTTTAACATATATGACTCATAAAACTCCAATTATCACTTCATAAACATTGATAATTAATTAATATATAAAAAGGAAACAAAAATCACTTTAAAAGGGTGAGGTAACATGAAGCACGGCCTAACTGTGTCACCAAGCATGGCCGTTCTTCCTACCTGTGCTTCCTTCACAACATAGTTGTGTTTCTTCAAAACCTACACCAAGCACGGCCTGGCTGTGTCATGAAGCATGGTCGTGCTTCCTGCCCATGCTCCTATTCCAGTCACCCGCGTTTCCCTTCTCCAACGCTAAGCATGACCGTGCTTTGGGCGCTGTAACCTCAAAACTCTCGTTTCGTCTCCCAAAACACCCATCAACTAGAAAAATCACCTGGCATATATTTCTAGGCATATAAAATCTAAGTTAAGGACCAAATATATCCACTAAAACGTGAAACATGTCCTTCCAAATCATTCATTAAAGAGTTATAAACATACTTCCCTCACTCCTATTTATGGCAACCAACCTCCATCATCATTGAAACTTCATCAAAGCATTCATTTATTCTACTATGATATTGCTATAAATGCTTATAAATGCATACACAAGGTCATTTAGTCAATAGCCTTAAAGATTAGATATTGATCTTACCTTTTTTTCACCACTAAGATGTTTCTCTCACTAACCTTGGATGATTCCTCTATCTAAAACCCACCACCAAGGGATTTCCATGACTCAAACACAAGTTTAAGGGAGATTACTTACCTCTTTCCTTCTTCAACTTCACTTTCTCACTCCACTTTTTCTTCTCTCTCCTTCTCTTTCTTTCTTCCCTTTTCCTTCTCTCTTTTTCTCTTTGCCGTGGGTTTGCTTCTCTTCCTCGGGATGGATGCTTGGTGACTTAGTCACCAAGTCAAGGGAAAAGAATTAAAAAATGCTCGCTTCTCCCAAAAGTTTCTCTTCCTTAACAATCCTCCTCCAAAATCTCAAGTATTGCAACTTTTCCATCCCATTACTTTAGAACCATGCCATTAGATAAGGCTTTGTTTGGTTGTAGAAAATTCCACCAAGTGTTTAATTCCTTCTTGAGACATATTCCAATGGGTCTTGGTGTAACTCTTTTCATAGGTCCTTATATCTATTATCGTTGCCCATTTTAGTCCGTATAAGCGAAGAAATTACTATCTCATCCTTAATTATTTCCATTAAAAAATAAGAATTCCCTTATTAAATATTCATAATTATTTCCTTATAATTACCCCATTTAATCATTTTTAATCCTTTCTTAATATTACATTTTTTGAATATAATTAACAGAATTTTAGGGTGTTGCATCAATAAGGTTTGAATTGGTTGTTTGATTTGCTTATGTGAAACAATATGACGAATAGCTAATACAATATTGATAGTGGGTTGTGATGTGATCGAGGTTGTTAACTCTAAGATAACGGTTTGTAATAAAGTGAGTGTTTTGGAAATAGATATAAATTTTTTTTTGGATGGATGAGTTGTAACCTATGTATTTAAATGGATTTAGCAAGCTGTAGGGTGGATTGAATTTGAGAGCAGGGAATCTATGAAGATAATAATTTTCAATGATAGATTTTATTGATATAAAGGATTTGAAGATAGTTTGGTTTTCAATAATATTATGTACAAGTATTATGAGAAAGGAAGGTTTTCCCATAGAAATTTAAAATTTGAGGGATACAAAATGGGTAATTTATGTGAAGGACTCTTGGATAGACATAAGATTTTCATGATTGATTGTTAAGACATTGCATAAGCATGTTAAAGAATAAAGTCAAAATAGGTTAACTTTGTTTAAGTATTTTGAAGTGCGTTCTAGCTGATACAGTATGAAGATGTCACTAATAACATAAAAGGTTAGTAAAGGAGTTGTAAGTAGTGAACAATTAGTGGATGCATGTACCCAGTAATTTAATTTTAGCTTTAGCAGCCCATAAGTTATTACAAAAAAGGGTGCCAAGGATATTTGGCAGTGGTGAGAGATGTTGATATAAAGTATATCAATGTAGATTAGGTTTCAGTGATTAGAGAATTTCCTGATGTGTTTTCAAAAGAATTGCCTGGATTATCCAAAAACGAGAAATACAATTTGATATTTATTTACTTCTTGGAACCCAACTAGTATTTATATCCCTATATAGAATGATATCGACTGAACTTAAGGAACTAAAAAAAATTGATTTGAGATCTGGATATTATCAATTAAGGATAAGGGAAGAAAATATTCTGAAAACAACTTTCAAGATTTGGTATAAGAACTATGAGTTCTTAGTGATGTCATTTGGTTTAACAAATATCCCAACTGCATTTATGGACTTTATGAATATAATACTTAATCCATTCTTGGATCAACTTGTTATTTTTGTTTATTAATGATATACTAGTATATTCCAAGTTCAAAAGATCATAAGCAACATTTAAGAATAGTTTTACAAACTCTAAGGAAGTATCAGCTGTATGCTAAGTTTTCAAAATACGAATTATGATTTAATAGTGTTACTTTCTTAGGGCATATGATTAGTAAGGATGGTATTCAATTAGACCCTAAGAAAGTAGAAGCGGTATAGTAATATCGACATCATACTACAGCTATAGATGAAGATCTAATTCTAACTTGTGCTTTCTGCAGTTGTCTGTCTTCCAATCTATTTGAGCCATAGTTAGATCAAGTACATGAATAAATTCTTGTAAAGCATCAATTGACTCCTTAGCTTTTAAAGTTGAGATGAGAATTTGTTGTGCTGAGGGTGAGATAAACCTTTGTTCCACGACTTGATTAAGAAAAGACAACAGACCATTAAAGAAATAGTTAAAATTTAACAAACCTATAAGTTTGTGATGGATATTCAGTTGTTTTCAGGAGACTACTTGAAAAGTTTGTTCTAAAGTACTAAAACCCCCTGGTAAGGTAATAAAGGCATCATCATTGCTCATCATTCTAGCCATGTGCTCATGCATGGAAGCTACCCTAAATTTTCCCCCAATTGTCTTCCCTATGATGTTTGATGTAGCTAGAGTTGTAGAAATAATTCTTAGAACTTGACATCTTCCTACATGTGCAACTGTAGACACACACCCAATTAACCCACAGTTACCTCCACCATAAATTAAATGAATTTTTCTCTTAGCCAACACCATACTTAGATTTTGTGCTACTTTCACATACTCTCCATCTTTTCTAGGACTGGAACCACAAAAGATAAAAATATTTTGAAACTGACAAAATATGGTTTCCTCCATAATTGCACTCACCCTAACTTTGAGTATGAAGGTAAAGATACTAATGTATACATTTATAAAACTCAGAGAATGGTATATTTATAATAGCTATGCTAATAGGCTGGGCATTATTAGAACAGTTATGTGAGTGGTCGTTGAATATAAACTAAATTGAAGGTTAATTTCAAAAAAAATGACGGAACCCATGTATATGCACAGTAGTTGTGACTATGACCCATATTAAGCATTTAAAGAGAATAACATTAAGGTATCACCAGAAATTTTCTTTTCCTTGTTGTCCTTGATGAAGCATTGATGTCTTAATTTTTGTTGAAAAATTTGTAAGTGATAGGCGTCATTGAAGAAAAAGGAAAAATGCAAACCAGTTAAATGTTGAAGAGGGACAATCAAATGATTTATCTTTTTTTCCTAATATTCTTGCCAGTCGACTATCGGTATTATTAAGTCAACTAACTATTTTAAGAAATTTTAATTTGGATTGGTTTATTTTACAATTGATTAACTACATCTGTTTTGAAGTAACCAACTGTATCCTACCAGTTAACTACGTTCTCTTTACTTTTCAAAAACTTTTATAAGCTCAGAAATAATTCTTTTCCATGTGCTATTCTAGCACCGAATAACAATAGTTTTGAATTAGATTTTGGCACATATATTCAAAAATTGTGGCCATCGATTTTTGCTGCAATAGTAGCTAAGTTATGTTTATAGTTTTTCAAGAATTATGGCCACCGATTTTAATTTTCTTTCAATTTTTTGTCCAAACTTCTGACTTTTAATTTTGGCACCATGCTCTATTAAGTATTCCTTTTTTTTTGGCCGCATCATCCTTGATTAATGATTGACATTAAATGCAAGGTTCTCTTTCCTTTTTACAATGAGAGTTAATTTTTTTTTTTGAAACTTAGTTATTATGATGTTCAAGTGGTTAATAGGTTAAAGTAATAAAGATTTTGATAGAATTTATCTACCAAAGAACATACTTGGAAAAAAAAATTTATATCAAGTATGTATAAATATGTAAGTTGGTAGACCGTGTGCAAATTAGAAAGAATAATGAGTTTACAACATATACTGATTGTGTACTAAGTGTGGAGGACACCCAAATTTATCTAATGTAGTTGAGTAGGAAAAGGAGATTTTAGAAGAAGCCATAGATTTTGAATATTGATGGGAGATACTAAGATTAGAAATAATTGTACTAGTATAATGGTAAAAAGAAGATATAAGTGATATATTTTTCATTTTTTTTGAGTCAGTAAGTAAGAATTGAATATATTGTTTTGGGAGAGTTATTTAGGAAGCCTTACGATCTTAGTTAGATTATAGTATAGCTAATAGTATATTTAAATGATGTGTTTATGCATTATAAGTTATGCTTCAGGTATCTTTATATAATTTTGGTGAAAGTTGGGAGAAATTATTTATCCTTCGTTGAACTTGCTCATATCAGTAGTTATCAGGTCAATATACAAATAGCACCATTTAAGGTTTTACATGAAACATTGTAGGTCTCCTAATAGGTGAGTGAGTTAAGTAAAGTTAAACTTTTGGAATCTAATTTGGAATAACATGCAATAGATAGAATCTGACTAACTTAAATTGATTATGCTAGTTTGCAGAGCATGCTTCAAGAATATGTTTTCGAGTTTGGTGGGAGATCTATTAGCATAATTATCTTATAATAAAGTGATATTGGATGACTTAAAGCCATATGTAAGACGTGTTACAAACTTTCTATTAAATGATTTAGTAAGGTCAGACTTATTGTAAGATGTCGTTGATAAAGTGAAATTGATTAGGAAAAAAATACAAGCAACTCAATACAGGCCAAAAGTATATAAGAACTGTGAATGTTGAGCACTATAAATTATCAGTTGGTGATCAAATATTCTTACAGAACTTATGGTTAAAGGAAATCCATATGGTTTAGGTTACATGACAAAATCACTAAAGTGAGGAGACTTATTAGAAAGTAAAGATGATATACAAAAGAGATATTCCCAATAGCTTGAGTAATGAAGTTAATAACTATAATTTATGCCTTGGCTTCATTCCTTACTTGTGACAGGATGGTTTGAAATACAGGGACCGAATTTCCTAATGGGCGAAGAATGTAATATCCTGTAGTTTTCAAATAATAATATTTTACTATAAACAAGTATTTTTTAAATGATTATGCATGTTTTGTTGAAAGCAAATATACTTTTAATTAAAATTATTTTTTTTATTAAAATAATTATATTTTCCTCTAATAAATTTTTGTTTTATTTTTAGAAATATTCTTTCTTTTATAGTACATAAAGATATTTTATTTTGTGATTTTTGTTATTAAAATTTTTATCAAGAAAAGACATGATTTAAGAGTGCAACTAAAGTTTTTCAATAATATAAATTTTTAGAAATTTTTGGAATGCTTTAGGATGAAAAACAATAATTATATGTATATAATTAAAGAATAAATTTCAAATATTTAATTATTAAATAATAATAAGTGAAAAAAAGGAAAGGAGAAAGGAAATTGGAGGCAAAACACACGAATGGAAGCAGGAGGAATAAAATTTTTCTTCCTCTTTTTCTCTTTAATCTCTACATTCTCTCTAGGATTTCTCCCAATGTATACATCCAATTGAGATACTAGAGCTACCGTTGGACTCAGGGAAATGAGAGCTTCAAAACCCACCGATCAATTTTACTGGAAGTTTGCCAGAAGCTCGTCAAAAAATCATAAATAGTAATGCATAGGTAATGTTTCTAAAATGCTAGATTTTAGACGATTTTTGGAGCTTCCAAATTAGGAGCTTTGTTAAGGATATAGAGTATTGGTTGTATGATAAATTTCACGGTCAAACTACGTCATTTGTTGCTCTAATTTTACAAATTGTTCTTCGGCTAACAGTAATAATGAACGGTATTTTTATCTGCGTGAACAGTGTGTGAAAAGTGTTTTAGCTGGCATGAATAGTGATTATGGCCTATGTGAACAGTATTTCCAACATAAACAATACCCCCATTAGTTGACTGAGCTCATTGAGTCA
Source organism: Gleditsia sinensis (assembly GCA_037074535.1). Taxonomy (NCBI): domain Eukaryota; kingdom Viridiplantae; phylum Streptophyta; class Magnoliopsida; order Fabales; family Fabaceae; genus Gleditsia; species Gleditsia sinensis. The sequence goes on along the minus strand of CM073466.1, from coordinate 31,336,741 downwards.
TTTCCTAGATTTTTGGACCCTCCGAACTCGTTTTACATTCATATATATATATATATATATGTTTATAAAATCCCATGGAGTCATTACTTCTTTACTTCTAACTATTTAACGCATAATAACATTCAATTAAACGCATAATAACATTCAATTAAATTAACCAAGCATAATCAAGGTTTATGATATACCATCAACATTGTTACAATTATGGGTTCACATACACATCATTAATTAAAAACGTCCGTAAAAAAATGAAACACATATTTGTCTACATCTTATTCATCGATATTGACCAATTTTGGGGATATGGGTGTAGGTGGTTACGCCTTCATTGGGATCTTAGCCAACTCAACCTAACGTATGCTAAAAGCCGGTCATAGAGAATATATGCATATTTAGTCTTCTGAACATGATATGAAAATATAGTGAGAATTAAATCTCAGATTGCCATGTAACCATGTCGTGAGTAGGGTGTCCCCTACTGGTGCACCACATGGATCACCATGTAACCATGTTCATCTCTTTTATTTTATTTTATTTTCACATTAATAGCTAAAAATATGATTTCAATAACAAGTATGTTCATTATAGTCACATGCCATAATTTATCATTAAAGCATAATCATTACCAAAAATATTTGGTAAAATGCTATCATGCCATGATTATAACCATTTTCGAATATCACTTTATAAAATATTTTCATGTCAAAATTACACACTTAAGATGGTAAGGAGTTCATGCAATGGCAATGGATAGGGCATACACTAGTCATTTATTATTTTCATTTATAAAATTCTTCTTCTTTTTAAAATATTATTTTCATATTTTCATTTTCTTATGCTTGGCCTCTAGTTACTTTCCTCCTACTTATATCATTTTTAACACATGTTCTCACAAATTTTATAGGCCATTCTTCTCTAATTTGGTTTACATTATTACCCTATAGTTAATGAGATTCATTTAGGGTAGAAAAATGTTGAAAATAAGTTTTACTAGCTACCAACACTACCTGGCTGTGTCTTGTAACAAAACCATGCTCTAGGCTTCAAAAAGCCCTTACCCGCATTGAACACAGCCATGCTCTGTGTTGTATGTTGTCCCCTGATGCAGGTTTTGTCCAGCCAGACCTTCTCTACCTAATCAGAGCATAACTCTCTCATTTTAACTTAGATTGAGGTGATGTTGGTGTACATTTAAAGCTAAGACAATCATATAGAATATTATGTTGAAAATTTTTGTGAAATCATAAGGAATATTGGTGTTATTACTCCCTGAATTGCAATGTTATTTCTTTCCAGTTAGGTTCTGACATTTGCTTACCAATCTAATCATATCTCCCTTCTATGAACTCCAAATTTAATGATTCATGTGGCCAAAAATACATGAGACATATATCAATATTTATTATGTTAACAATTTCCTTTAATTACCTACATATTTTGCCCATAAATTCAAACACAGAGGCTTACCTAACAGATTCTTCCCTAGTTAGCTAGTTTCTAACCACTGCTTACTAATCTGATCATATCTCCCTCATATAGAATCCAAATTGAGTGATTCCAGTTCGAAAAATCTGTGAGATATATATCTATATTTTTTGTGTTAACCATTTCTTTTACTTCCCAACCTATTCTACCCAGAATTCCAAAAATAAAAACTTTCCTGGTAACACCAAAATCTAGTTTTCAAACCAAACCCTTCCTAAGGTTCTAGTTCATCATTTTATTACGTCATTTACCATTTTCTTCCTGATTTAAATCTAACGATAAGATTACTCATTTCAAAATTTTAATTAGATTCTTTACATTTAATTTAATATATTTCATCATCCTTTTCTTAAGAAAACAAAAAATCAAATTATGTATTATTAAGGTTGTTCCCAACAGAAATTTCTCATGGTCTTCTAGTTGTTTAAAACCATATTTATTTAATCAATCTAATCATATCCCCAGAATTTTTTTCACATTTAAATATACATAATAGTAGCACAAAACCCTAAAATTTTGCCACACATAGCCATACCTATGCAGAACCTTCCACACCAACCTAAGTATTCAAGCATACATCGCATGCAAGATCAATATGTAACATGATATAGCAACATCCATAGCCAATCATCAAAGCAGCAAATATAGTTAATTTCATCAAAGTTCTAGGAACAAAATCCAATATAAATGTTATAAATTTCAAAGCTTCTCCTAAAAAAGATATATTATTAAACCTACCTAAAGATCTCCTTAGCTCACTTAGTGAATTCTTTTTCTTATTTCCTCTTAAAGGAAGTGGCAAAATTCCTCCCTTCCCTTATCTTTTCCAATAGCTTAAATAAGAGAAGGAGGGTGAATTTTGAACCCCAATGATGAAGAGAAAAGATGGATTCATGTGGAGATTAAGCTAACTTACCTTGAGTACTTAGTCCTCTAGACTTATCATTCTTCTTCCTTCTTCTCTTTTCCTTTATTTCTGGCATTTCCTCACTCCACCTTGCTTCTATTTTTCCTATCCCTCACTTGGATGAAATTATAATGTTATAAGGGTGGTTTTTGCTTAAATAAATTATCAAGTGGTTTACCTCTCATAATCATGGGTCTACCTTATGACAATTAAGATGCACTTGGTTTCTTTTTGGTGGAAGACAACTCATGTTCTTGTCTTCCTCTCCCTTAGTCAAGATATGCATAGCAAAACAAGATTTATATTTGAAAATCATGAAAAAATGTTTTTAAGACAAAGGACAAGGTTCCTTTGATTTAGGGATTTATTTCCTTTTTCTTTTGTCTCACTCAAGTATGATAGGTTTACCTTTCTAGGTGGCAAATTTCCAGCCCTTGAGTCTCCCTTACTTGGCTGAAATTATTTGTGTAGGATAGGGATGATTTGTTATAATGCCATGTATTGTTACCTACTATATCATCACATGGCTTGCTGAAATTATGAGTCGAAGATATAAATGTTTTGTCCTAATTCCATGTGACATAATCTTTATTATTATTACACTACTATTCCATCACATGATTCATATTTTTTTCCTCTTGGATATGGGCTCATTCTTGCCGATTTCCTTTGCTTTGGCTAAAATTCCTACCTCTCATGGAAGGCTTGGCCACACTTTAATGATTTTTGGGCTATTGGTCAACCTCTATATCCTAGTCCAAGTCTATGTTATATCTCTTGCTTGGGCTATCCATTTGACTTACTAAAAACTTATGTGAAGTGGAAAAACTCTATATAAAGTCTCAATAGTTGAAAGCCTAATGTATGGGTGGAGATGTTAAACTTAGGAACTTTAACTCTTGAATTAGGAAAAAAAATTATCCTAATCCAATCTTCTTGAAATTTTAAGACTTTTACTTACTTCCAAAAATTTATCTTCTTTTCCCAAGAATTTCGCCTCTCTTTAGAATGTTATCTCTAATTTTTCCCATTAGGTTTTCTCTCTTTACCTATTCCCTTAATGTTAGAAGCATTTTCTATGCATATATATAAGGTGAAGAATTTCTAAGGCTTATATTTTCTTATATATCTAAAAATTGTTTAATAAATTTTATTTTCTTAATTAAATATTTATGTACCTTTATTAATACAAGAACTGAAATTAGGGATGTTACATTTGGTGAGGCTCATATCAGAAATTCAGATCATTTGGCATCAGAGTCTAAGTTCTAAGTTAGGTTTGATATATCCTATTTACTTGTTTTCTTATTATTATTTCGTCTTGCTATCTTGTGATTTTTTTCTTGCATTCTTTATTCTTCTTATCTTCTTCAGATTTATTATGTTCATAATTCAAGTATATATGTGGAAAAAAAATTAAAAAAAGGAAAAAATTTAAAAAAAATTGAAGAAAAGTGCAAAATTTCGAAAATATTAAAAAAGGAGAAAGAAAATTGAAAAAATAAAAAGAGTCAAATTTTGTTTTGTTGAAATTCTAATTGCATCGATTAATGTTCTTAATTTAATCTTCCAATTTATTTTGCTTTCTTGCTTTCATTCTCCTATCACAATTGTTTTTTATTTCTTATCTTTGATTTTTGCATATCGATTGCTTTTCTTTCTTTGATTTTTTCTATTTCGTTTGATTTCTTGCTTTTATTCTTTGTTCTCAATTGTTTGGTTTCTTGTCTTCAATATTTATTTTTCTATAAAATTCTGCACTTTTCACCATAAAAAACCAATTTTGAGAAGCTTAACAAAAGAGAAGAGAAGGTTAAGAGGATTAGATGCATAGAAGATCACCTTGGCTTCTTTCTTTGGCTTTCTCTCTCTTCCTTTTCTCGCTTTGTCTCTCTAGTTCTTCCTCTCTCTGTGTTTTCTCCTCTTTGTTGAATTTCTCTCCCCTTTCTTCTCTTAGTCACCTTCCTCTTCTAGTCTCCCTAGGGAATATTAAAAGAACGCTGACTATTCTTCCTTCTAACTAAATCCACTAACTAGCCCTTATTTACTAGTTTGCCACTCCATTACATTCTAACATTCAATTAGTTTAGGCTTTGTTTGGCTTTCCCAAATACTCCAAATGCTTTAATTTCCTCTTGGAAGGATACTAATTAGTTCTAGAATTAAAATGAAGGGAATTTTCCTAGCTTAATTCTGCATGCATAGTTTTAGCCCTAGAGAATTGTAGAATTCAAAATTTTCACCTTAAAATTCCCCAAATAAAATTATTCACTTTATTACCTATAGGTATATTTCCAAAAGTAATAGAACTAACTCTTCTCATTCCACCTTATGAAAATTACTCTCGCTACTCTTTGTCATTAGTTATTGTTCCTATGTTTTACTAAATACCACAAGTGCACAGTGTAGCTGTAGTTAGTCCGACAAGTATGGGTCATATCCCACAGAGACCAATGTATCAATTACTAGTCTTTTATGAAATAAACTATCTGAATCAATATAATTCGAGAGATATTAAATGGTGATTACAAGAAATAAAAGTAAATAGATAACAAAATTTCAATTATAAAAAGACATAAGATTAGGGTTTACCACATCTATGATATTCAACAACCAATTCACGTATTTTCAATTGTAATTATTTGGGATATCGGGGATGGTTTAGCCTTAATTCATTAATATCATCTTTCAACCACTAATAAATGTACCTATGTTAATCTAATTGCCTACTTTCGTTATTCTTAATTTACCTTAAGCCTTTTAAGTTCTGTGCAAACCAACTGATTAATTCCTAGAGGAGGTTCAATTCCTAAAAGATCTTAAACTATTTTTGTGATTAAAATACCCCTATTCAACTATCAAGATTTGGCATTAAGCTTCACTTCTCAGTCTGTCAGTTAATAACCTAAGACGTGACAAAACGATTGTCAAGCATTTTATCAACTCAAACACATGTATAATAATTAAAAAATTATCTACAAATAATCCCAAAGGGAATTCACAATTCAGTATCATCATATCATAAGTGAGTTTCCCTTAATCCTAAAATAGGAACTACTCACGCATAATTAAAATATAACTCAAAGGAAATTTCATTAAATAAACCATAATTTTTTAATACAATCAAAAGAGAAAGAGTATAAGTAAAAAAATAAAACCCGTTGCAAAAGTAGAGATGAATCCGTAATACAAAGATTGATCCAATTGTAAAGCATAATCTAAGAGCATAAAGAAAACCTAATTCTACTAAAAACCTAACCCTAAAGTGCTTTTGGAGTGTCTAGAATGTAAAAGAATGTAAAACCCCCCAAAAGACTTTTGGATCCCACTATATATAGCTTTATGGCTGCTTAAAACCTTAAAAAATACGGTGATTTTCGGTCCCATAGCACAGCCATGTCCCAAGACACAGACTGGCTGTGCTTTGGGCTGGTTTCTGGTGAAGTGCACTCTTCCCTTCATGAAACATATCCTAGCCATGTTCTAGGTGTCCTAAACATGATCTTTCTGTGTTGGGCCTGCCATGGTGCATTCTTGCTTATTTCTTTCATGTTTACTCCTTGCATCTTCCTCAACTTGTTCCTAGTCCAAATAACTCTTCAAATGATCTTTCTCTGTTGATTCTTGGGCTCTTTTGCTCACATACAAAAAGAAAACAAAGCCAAGCAGTATGTAGAGTAAGCAAAATAAAATAGAACCAAAACAAGGAAATAATTACAAGTAAACATTAAATTATGGGATGAAAAGCTATGCATAAGCACAATTTTCTCATTTATCAGTTATTTAAGCCATTTTCGCATTTGGAGAATTTTACTGGGAAAACTTTGAGTATGATTGTTTTACCATTTTTCCTAAGGTTTTCGTAATATTTCCATTCTAACTCTTTTTTCATCTTTCTAACATCTTAATATTATATTTATTTATTATTTAATAAAATAAAATTGGGGATGTTACAAAAACACTTTTTTCCTATTTTTAAGCATTTGACCCAACCTGAAAGCATGAACTTGACCGTATGGTCTTCAACAGTTAGTTCTAAACATCATCTTACTTGAATTGTATGAAACGAACGTCTTATTGTTCACCGTGGCTTCACCTTTCCATCAAGGAATTCTTTTCCCTTTTCAGTGCATTTCACTTGACTCGAAAGTTTGGACATACCCACAGCTAGTTAGAATCATGCAAAACAAACGTTCTAGTGCTTGCCACAACTTCACCACTTTATCGATGCCCTTTTATGCTATTTCCAGGTATTTGACTTGACCTAAAAGTGAGAACATGACTATATTATCTCAGATAGTGGGATCTAGTAGTTAGTACACCAGATAGCTTGAAATGGTTTCCAAGTGCTTGCTTTGGCTTTTCCTCTCCCTTTAGAAGCATGAATGTGATTGTAAGTTTTTTTTATGGCCAAATTCAATGGTTGATACACTAGAATAATGTAAAAAATACATTTTAGCACTCACCACAGCTTCTCCTTTTTATTGAAACCTTTTTTTTCTTATTTCAAATCATTTTATGTAACCTGAAAGTATGAACATTACTATAAGGTCTCTAACAGTAGGATCTTACAACTAGCACTTGCTATGATTTCTTCCCTCCATTAAGTCCCTTTTTTTTTGCAATTTGGGGTGTTTGGCCCAAATCAAAAGTATGAATAAGATTGTAAAGTCTCTACCAGTAGCATTTAGTAGTTAGTGTAAAACAGACATCCTAAAGATCACCGCACCTTTTCCTTTCCATTGAGATCTTTTTTCTTTCACAGTTTAGAGCATTTAACCAAACCCAAAATCATGGAACTGACTATAAATGGTCATAATCATGCAAAATAAATGTTTAATAGCTGGCCACAACTTTAACTTTCCCTCGAGGCCTTCTTTTCCATTGTAAGGCATTTTACCAGACTTGAAAGCACGAATATACCATTATCTCTTCGGAATCACGCAAAATTGATGTCATAGTAGTTTTTATAGCTTCTCCTTTCCATCATAAATTTTTTCTCTCGTTTTGAGGTGTTTGACCCGACTTAAAAGCACAAACATGATCGTAAAATCTCATATAGCAGGATTTGGTACCTAGAACACTAGAATAGCACAAAACAAATTTCATAGTACATGCCCTGTCTTTTCCTCTCCAATGGGACCCTTTTTTCCAGTTTTAAGATTTTGACCAAACTTAAAAGCATAAACATGACTATAAGGTCTCCAATAGTGGGATTTGATAGCCAGCGCATTGGAATCATAAAAAATGGACGTCCTAGTGCATGCCACAATTTCTCTTTGCCATCAAAACCCTTTTTTTTCTTATTTTAGAGCATTTCAACAAACCTAAAAGCACAAACATGACTATAAGGTCTTTGATAGTAGTATCTGGCCACTAATTTACTAAAACTAGACAAAATGGATCTCTTAGTGCTTGCCATGGCTTTTTTCTATTAAGACCCTTTTTCTTCAACTTATTGAAATTGGACAAAATGGATCTCCTAGGATCTAGCCACCAACTTATTTCTATTTCAGGATGTTTTACCCTAACCAAAAGTAAAGACTATATCATAAGTTCCCTATGGTGGGACATGGCCATCGACTAGACAAAAACCCACAAAACATACATTTTAGTGCTTGCCATGATATCTTTTCTCCATTGAGACCTTTTTTTCCTTGTTTTAGAGCGTTTAACCCAACCTAAAAGCATAGATATGATCATTGCTTACAAAAAATGGTAAAGTTAACATCCTCATGCTTGTTGTTTATAGTATTTATTTAAATACCACAAGTGCATGATGTAGATAGTTTGGCAAGCATGGGCCATGTCCCATAGAGACTAATGTATCAATTACTAGTATCTTATGAAACATACTATCTCAATCAATAAAATTTAGGAGAGATATTGAATGGCAATTTGCAAGCAATTAAAGTAAATATGTAATGAAATTCAATTATAAGAAGACCTAGGGCTAGGGTTCACCATACTTATGATATTCAACAACCAAGATAAGTATTTTCAATTGTAATTATTTAAGTGATCAGGGATGGTTTAGCCTAAGTTCATTACTAGCCTTTTCAAGTTTTAATAACAGTGCCTAAGTTAATCTAATTGCCTATTTTCGTAGTTTAGGTTAACTTAAGCCCTTTAAGTTTCATGCCAACCAATTAATTCAATTCATAGAGTATTTAAAACTACTTTTGAAATTAAAATACCCCTAATTAACTATTAAGTTCTGGCAATAGTTTTCACCTTTCAGTTCATCAGTTATTGACCAAAGATGTGACAAGATGGTGGCTAGACATTTTATCAACACATATATGCATAATAGTCAATATGATTATCCACACATAATCACAAAAGGAATTCAACAATTCAATTCAATACATCATAAGTACGTTTCCCTAATCCTAGAATAGAATATACTCACACATAATGGAAATAGAAAGAAAACTCAATTTTATTAAGTAAACCATGAATGTTCAATACAATCTTTGCTAAATAGAAAATGAGATAAAGATAGAGAGATAAAAACTAGGGCAGAATAATAGAGATGAATAAAATGAAATACAATCTTGAATTCCACATAAATTCGAGCCTAAAGCATAAAAAAACTCAAGTTCTACTCAAAACCTAGCCTACAGTGTCTAGAATGTCCCCCCATACAAGAGAAAGTCAAGTCCATCCAATATATAACATCTTAGCTACCTTAAAAACCTAAAAAAAACATAAATTTGTACAAACTCATAGCACGGTCTTGCTTTGGGCTAGTTTTGGAAAAGATGTACATAAGCTCCACATTAGAACAAGCCCAGACAGTGTTTAAAGAAACAAAACACAACTTAGCTCTATTAGAGGCTGTTTAGGATTTTTCTAGATTCATTAAAGCCCGTCCTTTGCGTGGTTCATCCTTGGCCTGCTCTTAGTCCTAAGAACTCTCAAAATATTCAATTTTTCTTGGTTCTTGGACCTTCTTGCTCTCCTACATAAAGAAAACACATCCCTGTAGTATCTCGAGCAACAAAATAAAATTGAATAAAAGTAGGAAAATAATCATAAGTTAAAAATGAGTTAAAGGATGAAAAGCAACGAATAAATGCACAACTTTCCCATTTATCACCTCCCTCATGCTTAAACTTGTGTTTCTCCTCTAGCAAATGACAAAACATATCAGTAGAAAAGGAGAAGATGAACTCTAATTCTAGAAAATAGGAAAACGTAATGTAAATAATTCTTTACCCATTCAATGTGATGTTAACAAATATATGAGTAGGCATTTATCAGTTAGTCTCTATTCTTCTAATACTAAATCCAAATTCCCTTATTATATACTTACTTCTATTGTTACCATATACTTTATGCATCAAATTGATTTTTAAGAACTCAAGTAGGACACCGCATCCTTTAGATTTCCTTACCTTGCCTTACCTCTATTTGTGAAAGTTTTATTTGATGAGCTAGTTTGCTGTGCAATTTGTGCTTTAAGCATTTTATTATATGTAACTAACGAATCAACTTTAGAGGCTAAGTCTTTTATGGCCTCATCCAAATTAGACCAGAGGTGGAGGATTAAAAGACCTCAAATTCTGGAATCAAGGAAGCTATTTGAAGTTATTTTGAGGAGGTTGATTGGCATTGGCCTTATATGTGATTTTGGGACCGTTCCTCCATCTTGGGTTATAAGTTTTGCTAAAAGGATTGTTCCTTTTATTCTTACTGACAAAATTCATCTATTCACAATCCTCAAGTGTAGGGTTCCCAAGTTGGCATTCACTAGTAACATGTTCAACACATATATAAATCTCATAAGTAGAAGAGGCAGAAGAAGAACCAATAACAATGAGACTCAATTTATGAAGCTTCTGAAACAGTGCATCAATCTTAGAAGATAGATGATCAAAATAATGAACTTTATACATACTTGTCAATTTCCTTAATGGTTATTGCTCATTACACCAAGTGTAATAGTTTTGTGCCATATCTTCAATCATCTTATAGGACTCATCAACAGTTTTATTCATTAAGGATCCTCTAGCAGTAGCATCCATAGACACAAAAATGTTATAAATTAGTCAATTATAGAAAGTATGGACTACTAGCCATTTTTCCAATCTAGGGTGCGGACAGAACTTAACGAGTTCCTTAAATATTTTTCATGCTTGTGGAGGATACTGTTGCGAGTACACTAAATATAATAAATACCTCACCTAAAAACTAACCTGTAGTAGTGGGAGTAAAGGTTGATCCTACAGAGACTGGTATTATCTTTTGTGAATCAAATAAAAGAGTTTGAGTACCATAAATAAAATATTGATATGTTCATAATTAAGCATTATTTTAATACCTTTAAACTTAATTTTTGTTTGATTTTAGTAAAATATGATTAGAAATTAGCTTTGTTTTGTGTTTTGTGTTGTAGGAAAAAAGGAAGAAGAAAATAGGAGAAAAAGATAAGAATTTCGTGGAAAAATGCTAAATTGCAGCAATTCCAAAACTTTTGGAACTAATTCGATAATATCTCCCACATATGAACTCTAATTGTAACATCCCTAATTTTGTTTCATGTATTAATAAAAGTACAAGAGTATTCAAAGTAACATCCCTAATTTCATTTCTTTTATTGATAAAGGTACATAAATATTTAATTAATGAAATAAAATTTATTAGACAATTTTTAGATATCTAAGGAAATATAATCCTTAGAAATTCTTCACCTTACGTGTATGCATAGAAATGTTCTAATATTAATGGAATAGGTAAAGAAAGAAAACATAAGAGGAAATATTAGAAAGAAGCATGCTAAAGAAAGGTGAAATTCTTAGGCAAGGAAGATAAATTTTTATGAAGTAAATGTCTTAAAATTTCAAGAAGATTAGATTAGGGTAATTTTTCTTAATTTAAGAGCAAAAGTTACTAAGTTTAGTATCTCCACCCATAAATTGGGCTTTCACCTATGGACATTTCATATAGTGTTTTTCTACTTCACATGAAATTTTAGAAAGCCAATAGGATAGCCAAATGAAGAAATAAAACATAAACTTGGACTACGATATAGGAATTGGACAGGTAGCCCAAAAATCATGAAAATGTGACCAAGCCCATTATGAAAAGTAGAATTTTAACCAAAGTAAAGAAAATGGGTAAGAATGAGCCCAAACCCAAGAGGAAAAATAAAAATAAAAGTAAAGTGATGAAATAATGGTGTAATCAAGGTTAGGTGACATGGCATTAAGACAAAAATTTAGCAAGTTGTGTGATATCCTACATTCATAATTTTAGCAAGTGGTATGATAATACAATGCTTTAGGACAAAACATCTATATCCTACACTCATAATTTTAGCAAGTGGTATGATAATACCTGGCATTAGGACAAAACATTCCTATCCCACACAAATAATTTCAACCAAATAATGGAGATTCAAGGGATAGAAATTTGCCACCTAAAAAGGCAAACCTATCATACTTGATTAAGACAAAAGAAAAAGGAAATGAATCCCTAAATCAAAGGGACCTTGTCCCTTATCTTAGAAACATATTATCATAATTTTCAAAATACAAATCTCCTTTCACTATGCATATATTGACTAAGGAAGAGGAAGACAAGAACATAAGTTGTTTGTTTTCCAAAAATTCAACCAAGTGTATTCTAATTGTGATAAGGTAGATCCATGATCATGAAAGTTAAATTATTTGATGGTCTATTTAAGCAAAACCCACCCTTACAACATTAGAATTTTCGACCAAGTGAGGAAGAGGAAAAATAGAAGCAAGGTAGAGTGAGGAAAGGAGAGGAAGAAAGGAAGAAAGATGAAAGAGAAGTCTACAGTACTAAGTGCTCTAGGTAAGTTTAACAATATTTCTTGTTGAAAAAAAGTTTTGAAACTTGTAATATTTATATTAGATTTTGATCTTAGAACTTTAATGATTGGTCATGGATGTTGCTATATCATATTACATATTATGTATGTTTGAATACTTAGGTTGGTGTAGATAGTTCTGCATAGGTATGGCTATGGGTGGCAAACTTTTATACTTCTATTTTTTAAAATTCTGGGAAGAATTGGTAAGGAATTAAAACAAATGGTTAACATGAAAAATGTATATGTATGTCTCACGGATTGTTATGCACTAGAATCACTGAATTTAGAGTCCATATGAGGTAGATATGGTCCAATTAGTAAGCAATGGTCAGAAAATGGTTAATCAGGGAAGAATATGTTAGGATAGCTTCTGTGTTTTAATTTCTGGGAAAATTATGAAAGGAATTAAAATAAATGGTTAACGAAAGAATTATAGCTATATGTGTCACGGAATTTTTACCACTGGAATTACTCAATTTGGAGTCCATATGAGGTAGATATGGTCCGATTAGTATGCAATGGTCAGAAAATGGTTAATTAGAGAAGAATATGTTATGATAGCTTCTGTGTTTTAATTTCCAGGAACATTTTGTAGGGAATTAAAATAAATGGTTAACATAATAATTATTGCTATATGTGTCACAGATTTTTAGCAACTGGAATAACTTAATTTGTAATTATTATGAGGGAGATATCGACAGATTAGTAGGTAGAGGCAGAACCTACCTGAGAAGAAATAACATGTTTTTGAGGGAGTAATATCACCATGATTTCTTAATATTTCGTTCAACTGTTCAACATAAGAGTTTCAGATAATTGTTTTGTCATTAAATTGATGTCAAGATAACCTAAATCGAAGTTAAATTGAGGGAGTTATGCTCTAATTAATAAGAGAAGGTTAAATAGGATGAAAACCTGCATCAAGAAAATAAAGAAATAAAATTAATATTTAAAAAAGAAGAAGTAACTTATAAATGAAAATAATAAATGACTAGTATATGACATAGCCATTGCCATTATATGAACTTCTTACCATCTTAAGTGTGAAATTTTGACATGGAAATATTTTATAAAGTGATATTTGAAATGGTTATGTTCATGGCATGATTACCAATGATTTTTTGTAATAATTATATTTTGTTGAACATACTTGTTATTGAAAGCATATTTTTGGCTATCATTGTGAAAAGAAAAGAAATGAGCACGGTCACATGGCAATCCGTGTAGTGCACCAGTAGGAGACGCCCTACCAACAGTTATGATCATATTAATGAGAAAATAAATAGAAGGTGGGCCATGTCGGACGGTGCGAGAAAAGCCCGTACCAGAGAGTAGATAATACTCACCCTGACGGGGGTAGCTTGATATGAGAATAAATTGATAGTTATCATATGATATTTTGAAAATAATTAATCATGTCATACATGTCATTATTGTATAATTCTCATGTGCATAGATATAGTGCATTCATATGACCAAAGATATTTGCTGTAGTTTATACAGCTGAACATGACGTGATGAGCTATATTGATGATGATTTATTGTTGAACTTACTGGGATTTAATTCTCACTATATTTCTATATCATGTTCAGAAAATTAGTTATGTAGATTTTTCCATGGCTCTGACTTTTAGTGCACGTTGGATCGAGTACTTTATGTTGGGCAGATCGTAGAAGCAAATAAAATGTTTGTGGTTGAGTTGGCTTAGATCCCAGTGATGGTGCAACCACCAGCACCTGTATCTCCGGAATTGGTCAACCAAAATAAATAAGATGTAGATTTTTATGTGTTTGATATGTTGTACGTATGTTTTGATTAATGACATGTATGTAAACTCTATATTGTATAATAATAATAAAAAAGTTGTTACATAATTAGTATCAGAGCAGGTCGATCCTAGATGGCTAGTGGGTGGATGGTTATCTGAATCGATCTTATGGTGTCTTGAGTATGTTTATGGTTGTGCTGTGTATAGATCAGTGAATTCATATAGGTAAGAAATTACTAGTGTTTCCTACCTACATGCCGAGGTGGTGTTATGACTACTGTTAAATATTTTTGAACTAACTATTGGTCTTGATCATCTCAATTGCATCATAACTTTGTTTTTGCCACAGTAGGAAATGGCACCACCAAGGAGGAATTCAGCAAATAATGCAGAGGAAACCCTGCACAACCTGGCCACGACAATTCGAGACCAAGTATGACCACTAATCAAATTCTACAATACCTCCAGAATGCTAATAACTCGAATTGTGTGAATGGTGTTAACAACCAGATGGCTGGAAATGATAACGGCATATCTGAGTTCCTGAGGACTAGGCCACCTTGTTTTCAAGGCGGCTTTGACCCGATTGTAGTTGAAAGATGGATAAGGGAGTTAGAGAAAATCTTTGAAGTGATGGGCTGTACTGAGGAGCAGCAAGTAATCTTCGCTGCATATATGCTAAAAGATGAAGCAGAATACTGGCGGCGTGGAGCTAAAGAACTTTTAGCTCACCAGGGAAGGCATATCACTTGGCAGGTGTTCAAAGATACCTTTTTAGAAAAGTACTTTCCAAGTACTGTGCAGGCGAAGAAAGAGATTGAATTTCTCCAACTTAGGCAGGGTAGCATGACTATAGACCAATACATCACGTGGTTCAAGGAATTATCTAAGTTCTCCTCTTATCGGCGGTTTAACCCTGATGAAGCATGAAAGGCTGTTAAGTTCGAAGCGGGACTGAACCCGGAGATAAAGAATGTTGTTGTAGCTATAGAGACTAGGGAGTTTTTGCCTCTAATTAATAAATGCAGACTCTTGGAGAAAAGTTTAAAGGCAGTGGAGGACGAAAAGCAAAGGCAAAACCTATGGAAAAGGAAGAAAAATTTTCCCAACCCTAGCAAGAATGTGAGAAGAAGTGGATATGGAGCTGGTAAGAGGCCATTGACTGCGGGTCCCAGACATTTCCAACAAGACCACGCCCTAGTCAAGTGCTCTAAGTGTGGACGCATGCATGGTAATCGACCATGCTACATGGGACAAGATGTCTACTTCAACTGCGGACAGAAGGGTCATTTTACGAGAAACTGCCCACAGAATGTGAGAAAGCAGCTAGAATAAAGGCCTCAGGTGAAAGGAAGGGTTTTCACCCTGAGTGGCCAAGAGGTAGCTCAATCTTTTGAAATGATTCAAGGTACATGCTATATCTATGGATTTGCTCTTATGGTGTTATTTGCCTCTAGCGCTAGTCATTCATTTATATTGGAAGAATGTAATAAGAAGTGTTAGTTTCCTATTTCTAAAACTCCCTATGAGCTATCTGTAGTAACCCCCACAGGGGAAAGGGTATTAACTTCCTCTGTATGTAAGGACTGTCAAGTCACCATCCAGGAGAAAACGTTTTCTGTAGACCTCATTTGTTTACCTTTAAGAGGTATTGAGGTCATTCTAGGGTTAGACTGGATGTCTAGAAATCGAGTCTTGCTGAATTTTTGTAACGAGACCATTGAATTTCTACCTCCTACTTCGAAAGAGGAGGTGCAGTTATTGATGCTTAATGCCAATCAAGTTAATAGGGAGTTGAAGAATGGAGTACTTAGATACATTCTCTTGTATTTATCAAACCTAGAAGTCGAATCGAAGCTTGATGAAATCTCAATAGCCAACGAGTTTCCTGAAGTATTTCCATAAGATATTCCAGGCTTACCTCCCAAGAGAGAGATAGAGTTCTCTATTGATCTCCTACCTGGGACAGGGCCTATCTTTATTGCACCATATAGAATGGCCTCGAAGGAACTACAGGAACTTAAGAAACAATTGGAGGAACTATTAGACAAGCAATTCATTAGACCAAATGTATCACCTTGGGGAGCTCTTATATTGTTTGTTAAGAAGAAAGACGGGAACTTGAGACTGTGCATAAATTACTGACAGCTGAATAAGGTGACTATAAAAAACAAGTACCATCTCCCTAGGATAGATGACTTATTAGATCAACTGAAGGGAGCCTGCATCTTTTCTAAAATTGACTTGAGGTCAGGATATCATCAAATTAGGATCAAGGAGGAGGACTTACCAAAAACTGCCTTCAGGACTAGGTATGGGCACTATAAGTTTCTCGTAATGCCCTTCGGCTTGACAAATGCACCTACAATTTTCATGGATTACATGAATCGCATTTTTCGACCCTCCTAGATCAATTTATTGTAGTATTCATTGATGACATCTTGATATATTCTAAGTGTGAGAAAGAACATGAACAACATCTCTGAATCGTGCTGCAAGTGCTGAAAGAGAAAAAGTTATATGCCAAATTGGAGAAGTGTGAATTTTGGCTGTCAAAGGTGAAATTTCTCAGACATGTCATCTCTAATAGAGGGGTAGCCGTAGATCCTAGCAAGACGGAAGCAGTGATTCAGTGGGAGAGACCAAAGACGGTTTCGGAAGTCAGAAGTTTCCTGGGTTTGGCAGGATACTACAGGAGGTTTATACAAAACTTCTCTCGTATAGCCTTGCAATTAACTAAATTGACCAGGAAGGGAAGTCCTTTCAAATGTACTGATCAATGTGAAGCTAGTTTCCAAGAGCTTAAGACAAGACTGACCACTCCTCCTATTTTAATTATTCCAGACCTTACAGGACATTTTGAAGTGTATAGTGACGCTTCAAAGAAAGGGCTAGGATGTGTGTTGATGCAAGATAAGAGAGTAGTGGCTTACACCTCTAGGCAACTGAAACCCCATGAAGGAAACTATCCAACCTATGATCTTGAATTGCGGTAGTGGTGTTTGCCTTAAAGATTTGGTGACACTATTTGTACGGAGCAACCTTTGAAGATATTGTGATCATAAGAGTCTTAAATACCTCTTTGATCAGATGGAGTTAAATATGAGGCAACGAAGATGGGTAGAATTCCTCAATGACTACAAGTTTGAGATAAAGTATCATACAGGAAAGGTGAATGTTGTAGCAGATGCCTTGAGTCGAAAATCTCTGCACATGGGTCAGATGATGGTGTATGAGATGCAGATGCTAGAGGAGTTTTCGAAATTTGAAGCTAGCCACTACTCTTACTCCAAAGAAGCTAGTCATTAATGGTTTAAGTATAGGGTGTGACCTTAGAGCACATATCAAAGAGGCTCAAGCTCACGACCAATACTTATAGGATCTATAAGACCAAGCTAATTTTTTTATCATGGAAGATGGAGCAATCATGTATCAGGGAAGGATTTGTGTCCCTCAAGAACGAGAGTTAAGGACTAAGATCCTATAGGAAGCATATCTGAGTAAATATACATCCTGGATGCACTAAAATGTACCAGGATTTAAAGATGTATTGGTGGCCAGGGATGAAAAAGGACATTATTAAGTTTGTGGCGAATTGTCTCATTTGTCAAAAGGTGAAGTTGGAGCATCAAAAGCCAGCAAGATTTCTACTACCTCTTGATATCCCTAATTGGAAATGGGATAGTATCTCAATGGACTTTTTTGTGGTATTACCTAAGACTTCAGTGGGACATGACCCTATCTGGGTAATTGTTGACAGATTAACCAAATCTTCTCACTTTTTGCCCATAAAGATTAACTATTCATTAGACAAATTGGCCTAGTTGTAAGTCCAGGAAATAGTTAGACTTTATGGAATTCCCTTAAATATCGTTTTTGATAGAGATCCTAGGTTTACGTCAAGATTTTGGAAGGTGCTGTAGGAAGCGTTTAGAACCCAGTTGCAGTTCAGTACTGCCTATCATCCTCAGACTGACGGGCAGACAAAACAGACCATTCAACACTTGCAAAAATTATGAGTGTAAGATATAGATGTTTTTGTCCTAAAGCCTTGTATTATCATGCCACTTGCCAAAATTATGAATATAGAATCACACCACTTGCTAAATTTTTGTCTTAATGCCATGTAACCTAATCTTTATTATTATTACATTATTATATCATCACCTAATTTATTTTATTTTATTTTTCTTCTTGGATTTGGGCTTATTCCTACCCATTTTCTTTGCGTTGGATAAAATTCTACCTTTCTTGGAGGGCTTGGTCACATTTTCTATGCATATACATAAGGTGAAGAATTGCTAAGGATTAAATTTCCTTAGATATCTAAAATATTGTCTAATAAAATTTATTTCCTCAATTAAATATTTATGTACTTTTATCAATAAAAGAAACAAAATTAGGGATGTTACATTTCTCTCCCCCTAAAAGAAATTTTCTCCTCAAAATTTTAGAAATCACCTAATAAGAACAATTGTAGATATTTCTTCTTCGTGACTTCTTCCAGCTCCCAAGTTTCTTTTTCCGGTGTCAAACCTTCCCATAACACCTTAACAAGGGGAATGGTTTTATTTTTCAGTTGCATCACGTCAGTGTCCAATATGGATGCAGGTACTAGCTGGTATGTCATGTTCTCCTTTATTTGGATTGGTTGATCCTGTATTACATATGATGAATCTGGAAGATACTTTCACAGCAGTGATACGTGGAAAACATTATGCACGTTGGACAAATTAGGTGGGAGAGCAACTTGATATGCTGATGTCCCTACTTTCTTCAGAATTTGGTAGGGTCCCAAAAATTGCGGACTTAACTTTCTTGTTTTGAGAGACCTACCAACTCTAGTAGTCGGGGAAAGTTTCAAAAATACATGGTCTCCTTCCTCAAACTCTAGAGGTCTATGTCTCTTATCGTAGTAACTCTTTTGCCGACTCTGAGCTGTAAGTATTTTGTCTCGTATCATCCTGATTTGTTCAGTGGTTTGTTAAACTAGATCAGGACCCAACAAGTTCTTTTCTCCTACCTCAAACCAACATAGTGGAGATCGGTACTTCCTACCATATAAAGCTTCGTAGGGGGTCATCTTAATACTAGAGTGATAACTATTATTATAAGCAAACTCTACTAAAGGTAGGTACTTATCCCATCCTTTACCTTGCTCTATCACACAGGCCCTTAACATGTCTTCTAGAGTTTGAATGGTCCGTTCTGTCTGCCCGTCAGTCTGAGGATGGTAGGCAGTATTGAACCGCAACTGAGTACCAAAAGCTTCCTGCAATGCTTTCCAAAACCTCGACGTGAACCTCGGATCTCTATCAGAAACAATATTTAAAGGAATCCCATGCAGTCTAACTATTTCCTGGACGTACAGTTGGGCCAATTTATCCAGTGAAAATTTAATTTTTATGGGCAGAAAGTGAGCAGATTTGGTTAATCTGTCAACTATTACCCAAATAGAGTCATGTCCCACTAAAGTCTTAGGTAAACCCACAACAAAGTCCATCGAGATACTGTCCCATTTCCATTTAGGGATCTCAAGAGGTTATAGAAATTCCGTTGGCTTTTAATGCTCCACCTTCACCTTTTGACAAATTAGACATTTCGCCACGAACTCCGCAGTATCCTTTTTTATCCCTGGCCACCAATATATCATCTTTAAGTCCTGGTACATTTTAGTGCATCCAGGATGGACAGTATATTTACTTTGATGTGCTTCTTGTAGGATTTTAGTCCTCAACTCTCGTTCTTGAGGGACACAAATCCTTCCTTGATACATGATTGCTCCATCTTCCATGATAGAAAAATTTCCTTGATCTTTATTATCCTGTAAGTATTGGTTGTGAACTTGAGCCTCTTTGATCTGGCCTCTAAGGTCAGACCCTATACTTAAACCATTAATGGTTAGATTCTTTGAGGAAAAAGTAGTGTCCAACTTCAAATTCTGAAACTCCTCTAGCATTTGCATCTCATACAACATCATCTGGCCCATGTGTAGAGATTTTCGACTTAAGGTATCAGCTACAACATTCGCCTTTCCTGGATGACACTTTATCTCAAACTTGTAGTCATTGAGAAATTCTACCCATCTTTTTTGCCTCATATTTAACTCCTTTTGATAGGTCTTTTTAGCTCCAATTGAAGCCCGATAGGCTGGGTTTTGACTTAGAAATAGTTCTACTTCAATTAGGAGTAGCCAATCTATGCATCATATTAAAAAGGACCAAGATCACCCAACATCACTCGGTTTGTTGCCTTAATTGTCACGCTTGTATATTGAATTGTCATAGCAAATAGAATGGTTCCGTCTCTAAGTCTAGAGACAGAATTTTCCGTCTCTGAAAAGAGATATTTAAGACTCTTGTGATCGCAATATACTTCAAAGGTTGCTCCGTATAAGTAATGTCGCCAAATCTTTAAAGCAAACACCACCGCTGCCAATTCAAGATCATGGGTTGAATAGTTTCATTCGTGGAGTCTTAGTTGTCTAGAGGCGTAAGCAACTACTCTCTTGTCTTGCATTAGCACACTCCCTAGTCCTTTCTTTGAAGCATCACTATACACTTCAAAATGTCATGTGGGGTCTGGAATAATTAAAACTGGAGGAGTGGTCAGTCTTGTCTTAAGCTCCTGAAAACTAGCTTCACATTGATCAGTCCATTTGAAAGGACTTCCTTTCCTGGTCAATTTAGTCAATGGCAAGGCTATACGAGAGAAGTTTTGTATAAACCTCCTGTGGTATCTTGCCAAACCCAGGAAACTTCAGACTTCCATAACCGTCTTTGGTCTCTCCCACTGAATCACTGCTTCTGTCTTGCTAGGATCTACGGCTACACCTCTATTAGAGATGACATGTCCGAGAAACTTCGCCTCTGACAACCAAAATTCACACTTCTCCAATTTGGCATATAAATTTTTCTCTTTCAGCACTTGCAGCACAATTCGGAGATGTTGTTCATGTTCTTTCTCACTCTTAGAGTATATCAAGATGTCATCAATGAACACTACAACAAATTGATCTAGGTAGGGTCAAAAAATGCGATTCATGTAATCCATGAAAATTGTAGGTGCATTTGTCAACCCGAAGGGTATTACGAGAAACTCATAGTGCCTATACCTAGTCCTAAAGGCAGTTTTTGGTACATCCTCCTCCTTGATCCTAATCTGATGATATCCTGACCTCAAGTCAATTTTAGAAAAGATGGAGGCTCCCTTTAATTGATCCAATAAGTCATCTATCCTAGGGAGAGGGTACTTATTTTTGATAGTCACCTTATTCAGCTATCTGTAATCTATGCATAGTCTCAAGCTCCCGTCTTTCTTCTTAACAAACAATACAGGAGCTCCCCAAGGTGATACACTCGGTCTAATGAATTGCTTGTCTAATAGTTCTTCCAACTGCTTCTTGAGTTCCTGTAGTTCCTTCGAGGCCATTTGATATGGTGCAATAGATATAGGCCCTGTCCCAGGTAGGAGATCAATAAAGAACTATATCTCTCTCTTGGGAGGTAAGCCTGGAATATCTGATGGAAATACTTCAGGAAACTCGTTGGCTATTGGGATTTCATCAAGCTTCGATTCAACTTCTTGGTTTGATAATTACAAGAGAATGTATCCAAGTACTCCATTCTTCAACTCCATGTTAACTTGATTGGCATTTAGCATTAATAACTGGACCTCCTCTTTTGGCGTAGGAGGTAGAAATTCAACGGTCTTGTTACAACAATTCAACAAGACTCGATTTCTAGACATCTAGTCTAACCCTAGAATGACCTTAATACCTCTTAAAGGTAAATAGACGAGGTCTACAGAAAAAGTTTTCTCCTGGATGGTGACTTGACAGTCTTTACATACAGAGGAAGTTAATACCCTTTCCCCTGTAGGGGTTACTACGGATAGCTCATAGGGAGTTTCAGAAATAGGAAACTGAAACTTCCAAATACATTCTTCTGATATAAATGAATGACTAGCACCAGAGTCAAATAACACCATAAGAGCAATTCCATAGATATAGCATGTACTTTGAATCATTTTAGAAGATTGAACAGCCTCTTGGCCGCTCAGGGTAAAAACCCTTCCTTTCACCTGAGACCTCTGTTCTGGCTACTTCCTCACATTCTGTGGGTAGTTTCTCGCAAAATGTCCCTTCTGTCCGTAATTGAAGTAGACATCTAGTTCCATGTAGAATGGCCGGTTACCATGCATGCGTCCGCACTTAGCGCACTTGACTGGGGTGAGGTCTTATTGGAAAGGTTTAGGACCCGTAGTCAATGGCCTTTTTCTAGCTCCATATCCACTTCTTTTCATGTTTTTTCTAGGGTTAGGAGAATTTTTCTTCCTCTTCCATAAGTTTTGCCTTTGCTTCTCATCCTCTACTGCCCTTAAACTCTTTTCCAGGAGTCTGCATTTATTTATCAGAGGTACAAACTCCCTGATCTCTATAGCTATAATAGTATTCTTTATCTCTGGGTTTAGTCCCGCTTCAAACTTAACTGCCTTCCATGCTTCATCTGGGTTATATCGCAGATAAGAGGAGAACTTAGACAGCTCTTCGAACCTTGCGATATACTGGTCCACAGTCATGCTGCCTTGCCTGAGTTAGAGGAATTCGATCTCTTTCTCTGCTCGTACAGTACTTGGAAAGTACTTTTCAAAAAAATTTCCTTGAACACTTGCCAGGTGATCTGTCTTCCCTGATGAGCTAAAAGTTCTCTAGCTCCACGCCACCAGTATTCTGCTTCATCCTTTAACATATATGCAGCAAAAATAACTTGCTGCTCTTCAGTACAACCCATCACTTCAAAGATTTTCTCTAATTCCCTTATCTAACTTTCGGATACCGTTGGGCCATAGCCACCTTGGAAACAAGGTGGTCTAGTCCTCAAGAACTCGAATATGCCATTATCTTTTCCAACCATCCGGTTGTTAGCACCATTCTCACCGTTTGGGTTATTAGCATTCTGGAGATATTGTAAAATATGGTTGATGGTCATGACTTGGTCTCGAATTGTCGTGGCCAGGTTGTGGAGGGTTTCCTCTGCATTGGATGCTGGATTCCTCCTTGGTGGTGCCATTTCCTACTGAGGCAAAACAAAGTTATGCTGCTATTGAGGTTATCAAGCCCAATAGTTAGTTCAAAAATATTTAATAGTAGTCATAACACCACCTCGGCATATAGATAGGAAAGACTAGTAATTTCTTACCTATATGAATCACTGATCCCCTACAAAACACAACCACAACATACTCAAGACACTATAAGATCAATTCAGATAACCATCCACCCACTGGCCATCCAGGATCGACCTTCTCTAATACCAATTATGTAACAACTCCATTTAAGTATCAATTTTTTTTTAAATACCATGAAGTTATTACCTCGTTACAACTTAACTCAATCTAACATTTATTTAATTTATACAATACAGAGTTCACATATATGTCATTAATCAAAACATACGTACAACATATCAAACACATAAAAATCAACATCTTATTTATTCTGGTTGACCAATTCTGGAGATACAGGTGCGGGTGGTTACACCTTCACCGGGATCTAAGCCAACTCGACTACAACCATTTTATTTGCTTATGGGATCTACCCAACATAAAGTACTCTATCCAACGTGCAATAAAAGCCAGAGCTATAGAAAAATCTGCATAACTAATTTTCTGAACATGATATGCAAATATAGTGAGAATTAAATCCCAATAAGTTCAACAATAAATCATCATCAATATAGCTCGTCACGTCATGTTCAACTATATAAACTACAGAAAATATCTTTGGTCACATGAATGCATTATATCTATGCACATAAGAATCATACAGTAATGATATGTATGACAGGATTAACTATTTTTAGAATATCATATGATGGCCATCAACTTATTCTCATTTCAAGCTACCCCGGTCAGGGTGAGTATCCTTTACTCTCCGGTACGGGCTTTTCTCGCTCCGTTCGACATGGCACACTTTCTCTTTCTTTTCTCATAATCATAATCATAACCGTTGGTAGGGCGTCCCCTATTGGTGCACCACACGGATTTCCATGTGACCATGCTCATTTATTTTCTTTTCACAATGATAGCCAAAAATATGCTTTCAATAACAAGTATGTTCATCAAAATATCACTATTGCCATAAATCATTGGTAATCATGCCATGAACATAATCATTTCAAATATCACTTTATAAAATATTTCCATGTCAGAGTTTTACACTTAAGATGGTAAGAAATTCATACAATGGCAATGGATATGGCATATACTAGTCATTTATAAGATTCATCTTCTTTTTTAAATATTAATTTAATTTCTTTATTTTCATGATGCAAGTTTTCATCATATCTAACATTCTCTTACTAATCAGACCATAACTGCCTCATTTGAACTCCGATGTAGTTAATCTTGGTGTTAATTTCAAGATAAAACAATTGTCTAAAACTATTATGTTGAACAATATAGCGAAATATTAAGAAATCAAGGTGATATTACTCCCTCAATGTACAGGTTATTTCTTCTCGGATAGGTTCTGACCTCTTCCTACTAATCGGAGCATATCTACCTCATATGGACTCTAACTTGAATAATTCCAGTGGATAAAATTCCGTGACACACATATCTATAATTCCTATGTTAACCATGTATTTTAATTCCAAATAGATAATTCCCAGAAATTAAAATACAAAAGCTATCCTAACATATTCTTCCTTGATGAACTATTTTTTGACCTTTGATTACTAATGAGCTTATATCATCCTCATATGGACTCCAAATTGAATGATTCTAGTGGCTAAAAATCTGAAACACAAATATATATAATTCTTATGTTAACCATTTATTTTAATTCCATACAAATAATTCACAGAAATTAAAATACAGAAGCTATCCTAACATATTCTTCCCTGATGAACCATTTTTCTGACCTTTGAGTACTAATCAGACGATATCTACCTCATATGGACTCCAAATTGAATGATTCCAGTGGCTAAAACTCCGTGACACATATATCTCTAATTCTTATGTTAACCATTTATTTTAATTCCCTACAGATAATTCCCAAAAAATAAAATACATAAGATATCCTAACATATTCTTCCGTGATGAACCATTTTTTGACCTTTTCTTACTAATCGGACCATATCTACCTCATATGGACTCCAAATTGAATGCTTCTAGTGGTTAAATATCCGTGACACATATATATTTAATTCTTATGTTAATCATTTATTTTAATTCCCTACAGATAATTCCCAAAATTTAAAACACAGAAGCTATCCTAACATATTTTTCCCTGATGAACCATTTTCTGACCTTTACTTACTAATCGGACCATATCTACCTCCTATGGACTCCAAATTGAATAATTCCAATGGTTACAAATCCATGACACATATGGCATCAATTCTTATGTTAACCATTTATTTTAATTCTCTACAGATAATTCTCAGAAATTAAAATACAAAAGCTAAAAATTTTGCCACCCATAGCCATGCCTATGCAGAACTTTCTATACCAGTCTATGTATTCAAACATATATCACATGCAAGATCAATACGTAACATGATATAGAAACATCCATGACCAATCATCAAAGTTCTAAGATCAAAATCTCATATAAATATTATAAGTTTCAAAAATTTTCTTCAAAAAAAAATATTGTTAAACTTACCTGGAGCACTTAGTCCCCTAGACTTCTCCTTCCTCTTTCTTCCTTTCTTCCTCTCCTTTCCTCACTCTACCTTGCTTCTATTTTTCCTCTCCCTCACTTGGACGAAATTCTAATGTTGTAAGGGTGGGTTTTCTTATATAGACCACCAAATAATTCACCTTTCATGATCATGGGTCTACCTTATCACAATTAGATTACACTTGGTTGAATTTTTGGAAAACAAACAACTTATGTTCTTGTCTTCCTCTTCCTTAGTCAAGATATGCATAGGAAAAGGAGATTTGTATTTTGAAAATTATGATAATATATTCTTAAGATATGGGAGAAGGTCCCTTTGATTTAGGGATTCATTTCCATTTTCTTTTGTCTTAAACAAGTATGATAGGTTTGCCTTTTTAGTTGGCAAATTTCTAGCCCTTGAATCTCCATTATTTGGTTGATATTATTTGTGTGGGATAGGAATATTTTGTCCTAATGCCATGTATTATCATACCACTTGCTAAAATTATGAGTGTAGGATATAGATGTTTTTGTCCTAAAGCCTTGTATTATCATGCCACTTGCCAAAATTATGAATGTAGAATCACACCACTTGCTAAATTTTTATCTTAATGCCATGTAACCTAATCTTTATTATTATTACATTATTATATCATCACCTAATTTATTTTATTTTATTTTTCCTCTTGGATTTGGGCTTATTCCTACCCATTTTCTTTGCTTTGGATAAAATTATACCTTTCTTGGAGGGCTTGGTCACATTTTCATAATTTTTGGGCTATTGGTCCAATTACTATATCCTAGTCCAAGTCTGTGTTTTATTTCTTACTTAGGTTATCCAATGGACTTGCTAGAAATTTATGTGAAGTGGAAAAACTCTATATGAAGTGTCCATAGGTAAAAGCCCAATGTATGGGTAAAGATTTTAAACTTAGTAACTCTAGTTCTTGAATTTGGAAAAATTACCCTAATCCAATGTTCTTGAAGTTTTATGACCTTTACTTGTTTCTTAAAATTTATCTTCCTTATCCAAGAATTTTGCATCTCTTTAGTATGTTATTTCTAATTGTTTTTCCTATTAGGTTTTCCCTCTTTATTTGTTCTCTTAATGTTAGAAACATTTTCTATGCATATACATAAGGTGAAGAATTTCTAAGGATAATATTTCCTTAGATATCCAAAATATTGTCTAATAAATTTTATTTCCTTAAGTATATATTTATGTACTTTTATCAATAAAAGAAACGAAATTAGGGATGTTACAAAAATCACCCGCATTTCCCCCATTTTTCTCGACAGCGCTCAATCCTCTCTCTCGAATCCTCAGAACCCATATCTCTTTTTCGAAAATTTTTGCCAAAACTCACCGATTAAAACCCTCTAAACACTCTATAATTCAAAAACCCCACCTACAATCCACTGCAACCAACCTACATTTTCTTGAAATCCCCCAAATTTCCCCAAACTGTAGTTAGGGTTCCTTGGTCCCTTTCTACAAATTCAACCTTCATTTCGAAATGCCTCCGAAGACATCTTTCAAGAGACCATGAGTTGGAGCTCCCAGGTCATCTCAACCTCAGAAGTCCACACAATCTCAAGCTCCTGTCCCCCTATTGATCTCGGCAGAGCAAGAAAGACGATACCAGAAGTATTTTATGGATAGGACCGTGGTCCAGGCTATATATCTCAATCTTGATTTTTTGGCTAGAGAAAAATTGGAATTGAATATTCTGGTGAGAACTCAGGGAATGCAGCAGTACCTTGGCTATTGGACACCATACTCACCTAGTGTAATTAGAGCTTTTTTTACAAACCTAGCATATAATGAAGAAGAATTGGAATTTAGTTCAGAAGTTAGAGGAGTGAAAATTTCATTTAATAAAGATTTATTTGCAAGGGTTGTTGGTTTGCCTGTTCCTAATGCTGATGAAGATCCTTGTAAGTTAGATGAGACTATGACTAATATTTCTTGGTACAACAGAGAAGCTATTGTCTCCAGAATCTTAGGATAAACACGGGTATCTAGTACTAAAATATATACAAAGGATTTGAGTGTTAATACCAATGTAGTTTTTTCATGATTTGTCATATGTTGCTTCCAAAGGCTGGAAATTATTCTTACATGAGTGATTTGGAGCAAGTATTGGTATATTGTTGGCTACAGGGGAGAGTGATAGATTATCCTTATTTAATGCTCAAGTTTATAATCACAGTTCACAAGTAGGCTAAGAAGGGTCTTCCATATGCATCAGCTATTACTAGACTCCTCCAACATTTTGGTATTGATGCAAAAGATGGCCAAGTCATTATTCACAAAGTATTCAATGAAAATAACATGAATAGGATGGGGTTTATAAAAAAAGATAATATATGGATCTGGAAAAGAGAAAATGAAGATGAGCCAGAGCAGAGAGAACCTACTAAGAGTAATGAACCATCAATAGAGCAAGGATCAAGTACTGACATGTTAAAACACATATGTAGTATGTTGGAGACTACAAATTTAAAATTAACCAGCATGGATAACACATTGATAAATTTGAGCACCAAAGTGATAGGAATTGAACAGAATATGGCTGACTTTTTGAGAGATCACGTAGATTTGAATAAGTACAACATGGACAAGAAGCAATGGATCAAGAGCCAGAGCAAAGTCATTATGAAGAAGCTAGGGATGAAGAACCAGATGCAGAGGGTCAAGAGCCAGAGCATGGAGATTAGTTTATTTATTTAGTTTAGTTGCTTTGTTTTAATTCTATCAAGCTCAGACAATTTTGTATTGGTCCCCTTTTGTAAAAAACCATAGGGGAGTCTGAGTTATCTGAAAATTGTAACTAAACTAATGTACTTAATTGACGCTTTCAATTCAATGAAATGAGATGGATTTAATTGCCTATTTGATGAACTAAATTGTGACTAAATTGCATATTTGTATTAGAATTATATTCATCATGCGTGTATTACTTGTGGTGACTTTGTGCATTTTTCATTGACAATCTTATATTTGGTTTGCTTAGATATGGAAATGAAGTGTCATTTTTAAGAACCAGGGCATGGTTCGCTGATCAAGAACTAGGGTATCAGTCTTTGTTGATTGAGTATTTGCTGATCAAGAACCAGGGCATCATTTTTAACAATCAGGGCATGAAAATGTACATGAATGGCTGGTTGAGTCTTTGTTGGTTGTTGTATGGACACCCTTGAGCTCCAGATGTTTGACCATACTGTATGTTAGATTTGTCATTTAATGAGTGTAAATTTCTGACTCTGTCAATTTACCCCTGATTTCTGAATTTGTCAATTTACCAGCACTATTTAGGGAAGAATTTTTTTTGCACAATTTGATTTTCTTTGGATTAAAAGCAATTAGTAAACTAAGAAGCCATAACTAGGAACTTCCAAACAAGAAGCATATGACTGGGTCTTTCACATTTCAATAATGCATTTTTAATTTTATGTCATCCAAGTGCATTAGGAAAATTTCAGCAAAACATTTGGTACAAAAGAATTATTGTAAGGGAAGAAAAATTCCTAATAACTGTAAAAAAAACCATTTTATTTCAATATGTAAACAATTGTGGCTATCGTTCACATCTACAAGCATGCACCTAGAGTGTAACCACGAAGGATTACCTTTATCACTTCATCATCCTCAGGTGCAACTTGAACTGGTGTTGTTGTGGCTATTCATCATCCTCATTGATAAAGGTTATATGCTTTTTTTTTCATACATTGGTGTTGGTATCAAAAGAAGTATAACCTTGGTTTGTTGTCAATATTGCACACCTACGAGGCTCCTTGGCTATTGCCTTATCAGATGCCTAATCTAAATATGCAAAAATAAATGTTGGGAATTTGAGATTATGTTTTGACAACTTGAACTTCACTAGTTTAGCTGCCAAAAATTCCCTTACATGCCTAACATGGAATCTTTCAGTAGCATATGTGGCTTAAGAGAGAAATATTAATAAATCTAATCTAACACAATGATTTCCATGTAGGAGGTGGGAATTGATGTTTGGCACATAAATGTGGAAATCTTAATAAATTGTGTAAGGTCCAGTTTTAAGTTGAATAGTTCCATGTTCATGCTCTAATAAGATTCCAACCCAGCACATAGTTAAGGTATTTCATTCATTTAAAAGCTCAAGGTTCCATAAATTCTCTAATTTACATATAACTAAAAGCTAGGAAAAAGGTAAAAAGACATAACCTTCAAAGCTTAGGTTCCCTTGACCTTCTTTCCATGTAACCTTGAAGCATCCTTTGTATTTTAAAAATATAATGTTTTTATACATATTAGTATAGTGAGTATTTCAAAAATATCATGCTTCAAAATATACATTAGTAGCCATGGAAAATTTTCATTTTAGCGGTGAACTTCATTAGCATTCGAGATATCTCTAAATAACTCGATGGCATCAAGCGACTGCATGGGTTGATCAATAGGTGCCTGCAGTAATTAAGACCAATAATTATGAACTCGGAACTTTATAATAAAAAGGGTTGATTAAAGATTGATTAACGAATATTTATTGTATAAGAAATCTTCCCACCGTCAACATTCTAATATAACTAAATTCACTCTCATGCTGTGATTGAGTCCCCTCGATAGGTCCTATGCATGTAGAAGAGGATATTTCCTTGTGATTCACACTGCATGTCGAATAGTTCTACAAAGACAAGGTAAATAAATTTATTCATAAAATAAAATAAAAATTGTAACTTATAAAAACAAGTACAAGTTCACTTACTTGAGAATCGTTTGCCTTTGTGACTTTTCTTTTTTGTCGAGATTGAACCTCAATCCAACTTTTCAATCATTTCTTACTCTTTATTCCTATTTTCTTCTTGAATCCCTTTGCTTGTAGACCATATTCATTCACTGGTTGTATGGCTGCACCAATCCCATCATTCGAACTTTGTTGCCTCATACGAAGTTGCATGACTTTATTCGCCAATTCATCCACAGCTTTATTTACCATAAGATATGCTTCTAGACAATCGCACACCTCAGTTGCTAATCTTATTAGCTTGAGACATAGTTGTTTGAACCATTGAGTGCTCTTAAGCCTAGTATCTTCTTCAATTTCATTCCCTCTCAAATTATGGAACACACTACTCCGGGCTTATTTTGTCCACCTCTTTAAAACATACCGATCAGGAAGTGTTTTAACATATATCACATCAAGGACCTTCAATACATGGCAACATAATATACCAAACGTTTCAAACTTCATGCAGCCACAAGAAACAGATTTATTAACAGGGTCAAACAACACTCTTTATGATCCCTCTTGATTGACCATGACAACAACATACTCAAAAATTGACTGACTTTCATTTCTATATTTTATACATGTAGTAGCATATAAATCAAATTCTTTCTGAAACAAATCAAATATAGTCATAGTATAAACTTGAGCAAGTTATTGTAGCATAAGTGAATTCTCTATTTTCAACCTAGGTAGTTTTTGTCGCGACTCAAATTCATGTTTCAACTCGTTATACCGCTTCTCGTCTACAACCCTTTCAAAGTCCTTGAAAAATTGAGTAATGTCTAAATCCGATTTCATGCAACTCTTAAAGTCAAACTTTAAACTTTCACTGAGTTGGGTGCTTCGTATACCTAGGGTGAAAGCTTTCTTCATATAGCAAGCAGCCCACTTATGCTTTATCTTGTATAAAGAATTCAACCAACTATTTTCATGTACACTATATTTTGACAACATGTTACTCCATGCCATTTTAAATTGTATTTCCTCCTCATATCCATACATGCACTTTTTGAAATCAGTCAAAAAGTGAGAGCCATCTTTCATTAAATTTCCTAAATGCTTGATGCCATTTTGCATTAAGTGCCATGTGCATAGTCCATGACAACTTTCAAGCATCACCTCATGTAACTCCTTTGCCATCGCTTGGTCTTGATCAGTGAAAATAGTAAGGGGCTTTTTTTGTTTATGTGCCTCTAAAAACGTTTCAAATAACCATTTAAAAGATTCAGCGATTTCATCATACAATAAAGCTGCTCCAAAAATTACGACTCCCCTGAAATGGTTCATTCCATAGAATATTGTAAGCGGCCGATGTGCATTATTAGTACTGTAGGTTGTGTCAAGAGATATTACGGCACCAAAGTAGCTATAATCGATTAACATTCTTGCATCAGCCCAAAATACATTAGTTATTTGTTCTTCCATATCTATTTGATAGGCATGAAAAAATGATGGATTTTCCGATAACTGATGTTGAAAATATTGCAACAAACACCCAACTTCGCCGTAGATCATACTTCTTTGTCTCTTAGTTCGAATATAATTTTTTGCATCTAACCGGATAAAACCGAGATTAGCTCTTCCTCCAACTTCCTTACTCATCAAGTCAAAACATGCTTTTTGTCGGAGTCCAGAATCACTAGCCAACTCAATCTCATAAGTTTGGATGTCAGATAATTTTTGTTGAGATGCCAATATGTGAACCGTTTCATGAAGATGCATAGGGTGATTATGTTCATCCACAAACTCATTTATATGATACATTCCATTCTTGAGTGTGACCCCCATCCTTGCTTTACAGCTAGTTCTGGTCTCTAGCCGAGGGTTTGTGGTAGCTATATCTTTTTTATCAGCCTTTCTAGTTCCTTCTTTGCAACAAACAAATTTATAAGAAGTTATAGTTCCATCTTTTGGTCTAGGATTGAAATAATGTTTTCTAACTCCAAATCCTACTTTTCTACCGTAATCCACCCAAAACTTCCAAACTTTATCTAAAGTATCAAACTTCATACCTAACTCAGGCTTCCAAATGACTTCTGTAGAATGTATTTCTTGTTCCCGTGCAGTAATAGCTTCTGTATAATGTATTTCCTTTTGTTGTACAACATCCTCTGGTAACTCCGCTTCTACTTGCTCCGATGTGTGCTTCATGCAATATGACTCTGTTATTGCTTCCTTCATTAAATGTATTTCCTCTTCCCGTCCAGCAATAACGTGTGTATAATGTACTTCATTTTGTTGTGTAGCATTCTCTGGTAACTCCATTTCTTCCTGCTTCAATGCGTGTTCGATTGCTTCCTTCACTCGTTGGTCTTCCTTTTGCTGGGGTTTGCTCACCAACTTCGTTCATGTTTCCTGCCTTGTATGTTCGTTTTTCATGGCTTTTATGGTTGCAACTAAACACACAACGTTGTGTTTTGTTTCGTTTTGTTTTGTAAAATAAAATGAAAAAAATTTGGGGGAAATCTGAGTTTAATATGGAGACCATTCGACTAACGGGAGAGCCAGTCGACTGGTCTATTGGGTAAAATGGGCAACTAGGCGACCGGTCAAGGGCTGGGATGCCCATTTTACACGGGCCAGTCGATTAGTCCTTTTAACAGTCGACTAGCTAACGCCATCCAGTGGCTACCAGGCCCTAGACCAGTCGCCTGGTGGAGGGCCTGACAGCCATTGGATTTTTGACCTCGTATATTAGTCGACTGGTTTATATGCCAGTCGATTGGTTGGTTTTCCAGGAAATGTAACATCTCTAATTTCGTTTCTTTTATTGATAAAAGTAAATAAATATTTAATTAAGGAAATAAAATTTATTAGAAAATATTTTAGATATCTAAGGAAATATAATCCTTAGAAATTCTTCACCTTATGTATATGCATAGAAAATGTTTCTAACATTAAGAGAACAAATAAAGAGGGAAAACCAAATAGGAAAAAATTAGAAATAACATACTAAAGAGATGCAAAATTCTTGGAGAAGGAAGATACATGTTTAGAAACAAGTAAATGTCATAAAATTTCAAGAACATTGGATTAGGGTAATTTTTCCAAATTCAAGAACTAGAGTTACTAAGTTTAAAATCTTTACCCATACATTGGGCTTTTACCTATGGACACTTCATATAGAGTTTTTCCACTTCACATAAGTTTCTAGCAAGCCCATTAGATAACCTAAGCAAGAAATAAAACATAGACTTGGACTAGAATATAGTAATTGGACCAATAGGCCAAAAATTATGAAAATGTGACCAAGCCCTCCAAGAAAGGTATAATTTTATCCAAAGCAAAGAAAATGGGTAGGAATAAGCCCATAATGGGTAGGAATAAGCCCAAATCCAAGAGGAAAAATAAAATGAAATAAATTAGGTGATGATATAATAATTTAATAATAATAAAGATTAGGTTACATGGCATTAAGACAAAAATTTAGCAAGTGGTGTGATTCTACATTCATAATTTTGGCAAGTGGCATGATAATACAAGGCTTTAGGACAAAAACATCTATATCCTACACTCATAATTTTAGCAAGTGGTATGATAATACATGGCATTAGGACAAAACATTCCTATCCCACACAAATAATATCAACCAAATAATGGAGATTCAAGGGCTAGAAATTTGCCACCTAAAAAGGCAAACCTATCATACTTGTTTAAGACAAAAGAAAATAGAAATGAATCCCTAAATCAAAGGGACCTTGTCCCATATCTTAAGAACATATTATCATAATTTTCAAAATATAAATCTCCTTTTCCTATGCATATCTTGACTAAGGAAGAGGAAGACAAGAACATAAGTTGTTTGTTTTCCAAAAATTCAACCAAGTGTAATCTAATTGTGATAAGGTAGACCTATGATCATGCAAGGTGAATTATTTGGTGGTCTATATAAGAAAACCCACCCTTACAACATTATAATTTTGTCCAAGTGAGGGAGAGGAAAAATAAAAGCAAGGTAGAGTGAGGAAAGGAGAGGAAGAAAGGAAGAAAGAGGAAGGAGAAGTCTAGGGGACTAAGTGCTCCAGGTAAGTTTAACAATATTTCTTTTTGAAGAAAACTTTTGAAACTTATAATATTTATATGAGATTTTGATCTTAGAACTTTGATGATTGGTCATGGATGTTGCTATATCATGTTACATATTGATCTTGCATGTGATGTATGTCTGAATACTTAGGCTGGTATAGAAAGTTCTGCATAGGTATGGCTATGGGTGGCAAAATTTTAAGCTTCTGTATTTTAATTTCTGGGAATTATCTGTATGGAATTAAAATAAATGGTTAACATAAGAATTATATCTATGTGTGTCACGGATTTTTAGCCACTGGAAACATTCAAATTGAAGTCCATATGAGGAAGATATGAGCCGATTAGTAGTCAAAGGTCAGAAAATGGTTCATCGGGGAAAAATATGTTAGGATAGCTTCTGTATTTGAATTTTTGGGAGTTATCTGCATGGAAATAAAATAAATGGTTAACATAAGAATTATAGCTATGTATGTCACGGATTTGTAGCCACTGGAATCATTCAATTTAGAGTTCATATGAGGTAGATATGTTTCGATTAGTAAACAAAGGTTAGAAAATGGTTAATCAGGGAAGAATATGTTAGGATAGCTTTGATGTTTTAATTTTTGCGAAAATTCTATAAGGAATTAAAATAAATGGTTAACATATGAATTATATATTTATGTGTCGCGGATGTTTGGCCACTAGAATCACTTAATTTGGAATTCTTATGTGGGATATATAGTCAAATTAGTAAGTAAAGGTTAGAACCTACCCAAGAAGAAATAATATTGAATTTAAGGGAGTAATAACACCATGATTTATTACTAGTTTACTGATATAATTAACCTAATAGTTTTAGATAATTCTCTTGGCTTTCCATAGACACTAAGATCACCTCAATCGGAGTTAAAATGAGGGAGTTATGCTCTGATTAGTGAGCAAAGGTCACAGAACACGGCCAGACCGTGTTCTGGGTGCTTCAAGCACGTGTTAGCCATGTTCGGGGCTATTTTGAGTACATTTGAAGTATTTTTAAAGTATGGCCGTGTCCTGAAACATGGCCAGACTGTGTTGGAAGCTAATGAAGCCTATTTTCAACATTTTTCTACCTTAGATGAACTTCTTTAACTATAAGGTAATAGTAGAAATCAAATTGGAGAAAAATGCTCTATAAATTTGTAAGAACATGTGTTAGAAATGATATAAATAAGAAGAAATTGACTAAAGGCCAAGCATAAAGAAAATGAAGAGATGAAATTAATATTTAAAAAAGAAGACGAATCTTATAAATGAAAATAATAAATGACTAGTATATGCCATAGCCATTGCCATTATATGAACTTCTTACCATCTTAACTGTAAAATTCTGACATGGGAATATTTGATAAAGTGATATTTGAAATGGTTATGTTCATGGCATGATTACCAATGATTTATGGTAATAGTTATATTTTGATGAACATACTTGTTATTGAAAGCATATTTTTGGCTATCATTGTGAAAAGAAAAGAAATGAGCACGGTCACATGGCAATCCGTGTGGTGCACCAGTAAGGGATGCCCTACCAACCGTTATGATCATGTTAATGAGAAAAGAAAGAGAAAGTGGGCCATGTCGGACGGAGCGAGAAAAGCCCGTACCGGAGAGTAGAAAATACTCACCCTGACTGGGGTAGCTTTATATGAGAATAAATTGATAGTCATCATATGATATTCTGAAAATAGTTAATCCTGTCATACATATTATTACTGTATAATTCTTATGTGCATAGATATAATGCATTCATGTGACCAAAGATATTTTCTGTTGTTTATACAGCTGAACATGACGTGATGAGCTAGATTTAATTCTCACTATATTTCCATATCATGTTCAGAAGAATAATTATGCAGATTTTCTCTATGACACTTATTATTTCTGTACGTTGGATCGAGGTGCCCTACCTTGGGCAACTTCCAGTTATTTCAGATGTATCTGTCGTAGATGTGACTGAGATTCCAGTGGACGTGCCACCCACACTAGTGTCCCCAGAAGTAGTCGACATAGATGATTAGAGCTAATATGTATCTTTGTGCAAATGTTTGTAAAATAAAGGTGTGTAGTTTGTAAAATAATAGTGTGTATGGAAACTCAGTATTGTATCACTGTCAATAACAATTATGCTTGGTTAAAGTGATTATTATTACGAGTTAAGTGGTTAGATTTAAAGTAGTAATAACTTCATGGAATTTTACAAATATAAAAAAAAATTGTTAGATTTACATAAATGGAGTTGTTATAGGAAACACCAGGCCATCTACCAGTCGACTGGTTCATGGCCTGGTAGCCCTTGGATTTTTTCTTCAACTTACCAGTCAGTTGGTCTATTAACCAGTCGACTGGTAAATTTTTCAGAGGCCACCAGGCCCTTACCCAGTTACCTGACGTGGCGCTGCCATGTCTCATGCTGAGCTGGCTTCTTTTTTGCTACGCAGACACCAAACGACGTCGTTTTATCCCACAGCACGTCGTGCTATGTTTTAACCCACAGCAGAGGATCCTGATCCCAAGTTTATGCTTTTGGGTTCGATAATCGAAGAACTTATAGCCACGCTTATCTTTCATGTTAGGATATGGATCCTCTGCTGCGTCAAAGGCGCAGCAGAGGATGCTGCGCTGCCAAAACACTGCTTTATGCCGCGTTTTCGCTTTTTTTTATATTTATTAATTTATTTTAATACAATATATTTATTTTAATTTAATTAAATCACTAAATTTATTTTAATAAAATTATTTTTTAAAAAAATCTTACTTAAAAAATTAGTTTTCTTTAAAAATATTTTTATCTTGATTTTATAAATAAAAACTTAATAAATTTGTTTAACTAATTAAAATAAGAATTTATTTAAATTATATAAATTTTTAATTATAATATATATGAACATATATTTAACACAATGTTTTATGGCATTTTAAAATTTTTCCTATTTTATTATTTTTAATTTATTTTAATAATAATAAATTTATTTTAATTTAATTAAATCACCAAAATAAATTAAATTACATTTTTATTAATTAAAATTATTATTTTTTAAAAAAATATTTTTACATTAACTGTGTAATTATAACAAATAAAAAATTGTGTTAAATATTTATTAATAGAATAAATCTAAAAGTATTTTTTTAAAATAAGTTAATATTTAAAAGATTAAATTGGTAAAGTTAATTAAAAAAACTAAATTAAAATTGTATGTCTTTAAAAAAAAAATTATTTTAAAATAAAAAAAACTCATTGTTATTT
Organism: Gleditsia sinensis; assembly: GCA_037074535.1. NCBI lineage: Eukaryota > Viridiplantae > Streptophyta > Magnoliopsida > Fabales > Fabaceae > Gleditsia > Gleditsia sinensis. Next base: position 31,298,996 of record CM073466.1, on the reverse strand, counting down.
TAAATAAAATGTCTAAAAAATTAAAATTTAAAACAATTAAATTAAAACACATATTTTTAAAATATCAAAATAAAATTTGGCTCTTTACTTTTAAATTTTAAAAATTTTTGGTGATTTAATTTAATTAAAATAAATATATTATTATTGAAATAATTTAAAAAAAAAAGATTAAAAATCAAAACGCAGCAAAAAATCTGCGTTTTGGACGCGCAGCAATGGATCCATATCCTTCATGTTTAGGTCAAACACTCAAAAATGGGAAGAAATGGTCTCGATGGAGAGAAGATGAAGAGAAAAAGCCAGGGTGAGTACTAAAGAATCCTTTTCATGCTAATTTATTATGTCGTTTACCATATTACATTGTCTAACATATTACGATCATGTTCTTGCTTTTCGGTTAGGTCAATTGTCTTGAAACACGAAGAAAGAGGTCTCAATGGACAAGAAAAGTCATAGCGAGCTCTAGGACATGCATTTCACAGGATTCCGGTGAGATGCAGTCTTGATAGAAAAAAGTTAGGGAGAGCAACAAAATGTCCCTTTTGTACGATGTAGGCAAGTTGACAGTTGACGTCTATTTCATGAGGTTCTAACAAGTTATGGCCATATATGCACTTTAGGGGCGCATTAAATGATTTAAACTTGTAAAACAGGTCTCAATGGAATCAAAAAGCTGTGACAAACTTTAGGACGCTCATTTTGTGTGATTTCGATGCATTGGCTATTGGATATTATAGTCAGAGAACTTACAACCGTGCTTGTGCTTGTAGTTCAGGTTAAACACTCCAAAATAGGAAGCAATGGTCTCTATAGAGAGCAAAAGCCAGGGTGATCACTAGGGAATCTGCTGTCTGAAGTTTTAAGGTCACGTTCTTGCTTTTGGGTTAAGTTAAATGTCTCAAAATAGGAGGAAAAGGGTCTTAATCGAGAAGAAAGGCATGGTGAGCTCTAAGAGCCATGTTGCATAGGATTTTGATGATCTACGATCTTGATAGAAACTAGAAGTCATGGCGTGCAATAAGATGTCTGTTTTGTATAATTCAACTGAGCTGAGGGTTGGAACCAAAATATACAGTGACGTCTAATTCGAGATAAGTGAAAAGCTTTGAAGTAGGATAACAGTTCCTCGATGGATATGGCAAGCTGACGAGAGCACTAGGACATCTGTTTCACGCCATTCTAGTGTACCGAACAGCAGATCCTGCCATCGAAGATCTTACGAGCACGTCTTGATTTTAGGCAAAGTTGAATGCCAGAAAGTGGCAGAAAATGGTATCAACGGAGATGAGAATACATCACAGGCACTAGGGCATATGTTTCTGTTATTTTGATTAGTTATGGCCATATATGTACTTTAAGAGCATATTAAATGCTTTAAATGGGAAAAATAGGTCTCGATGGAAAGCTAAAGCTACTGCTTATGCTAAGATGTCTGTTTTGTGCGATTTCAATCCATTAGCTATTGAATCCTACAGTCAGAGAACTTGCAGGCTCGTGCTTTTACTTCAATTAATTAGTCATATCTTACTTGTATGAATTTCAAATTAAATAATTTTAGAGTCTATAGATCCGTGAGACATATATCTACAATTCATATGTTGACCATTTTTTTAAAATCCTTGCCGAATATTTCCAAACTTCCAAAAATAAAGGTTTCCCAAATTATTCTGAAATTAAACTTAGTCTAACTTCTCCCTTATTTTTCTTTTATGTAATCCCATGCACCCATATGCATGTCCATACAATCAAAATATAATTCCATATAAATATTCAGACCACATGTTATTCAAAATCACATCTAAACAAATCTAAAAGCATATATATAATTTTGTACAAAATTTATTAGAAGATGTTAAACCTACCTCAAACAAATCTTTAAATTTGATGCATGATTTCCCTTTCCTCTTCCGTCTTCTTCTTCTTCCTCTTTCTCTTCTTCTTCCTCTTCCTTTTTCTCCTCTTTCTTTTCCTCTCCTTTTTTTTTCTTTTCTTTCTCTTCCTTACCGACACTCCTTTCTCTCCCTCATAATTATCACTCATTTTTCCTCACCTACCTCTCTTATAATAATTAAAAACTTTCCTACCTATCACCCAATATTTACAACTTTGCCATCTTCCATTATTTACAAAATTGTCATCCTAAAGTATTTACAAAACTGCCATCTTAAAAAATTTACATAGATGCCATATTAAAAAATTTACATAAATGCCATCTTAAAAAATTTACATAAATGCCATCTTAAAAAATTTACATAAATGCCATTTCAATTAAATTACATAAATGCCATTTTAGCCATCCTAAGATCTTGTTTAATTTGAGTAAAATTGTAAAATAATTTAATTCTCCTTTAAGATCCAATATGATTTCTCTTCTCTGAAAAAAAATATATTCCAATTAATAATATAAGAAAAAATAAGGGATGTTACAAAATGCCACGACATAGGAGGAAAGGGGGCTTGATGGAGAAAGGAAGCCATGGTGAGCTCTACAACACACATTTCACAGGATTCCATTGAACTTCATTCTTGATAGAGAGGAGTAGACATAACGAGCAATTAGACATAAGTTTCATACGACTTAGGTGAGCCAACGGTTGGAACCTACCGTTGGAGACCTTACAGTCACATCTATGCATTTGGGTCAGGTCAAATGATCTAAAGTAGGAGAAAGTGTCTTGATAGAGAAGGAAAGATAAGAAGAGCACTATGACATCCATTTCATGTCATTCTAGTGGGTCAAAAACCATATCCCGCTGTTAGAGAACTTATGGTCATATTTATGCAATCAGGTATTATTGAATGTACTGAAACAAGAGAAAATGGTCATGATAAAGATATCATAAGCACTAGGACATTTTTTCATGTCATTCTAATGAGTTATGGCAATATATATAGTTTAAGGGTGTTTTAAATACTTGGGATAGGAAAAACGAGTCTCAAGGGAAAGGAAAAGCCATCGTGAGCGCTAGGGTTCCTGTTTTGTGCAATTTTGATGCATTAGCTATTAGATTATGTAGTTCGAGAACTTGTAGCCATGCTTGTGATTCTAATTCAGGTTAAACACTCTAGAATGAGAAAAATGGTCTTGATAGAGAGAAAAAGCCACGACAAGCTCTGAGGAATCCGTTTCATGCTAATATATTGTTTTGGACACCAAATCCTATAGTCTGATGTCTTATAATCACGTTTTTGCTTTTAGGTTTGGTTAAAGGCCTCAAAATATGAGGAAAGGGTCTCGATGTTGAGGAGAAGCTGTAACGAGCTCAAGAACACACATTTCACAGGATTTTGGGAGCTACGGTCTTTATAGAGAGGAAAAGGCATGGCGAGCAATAAGACATCCATTTAGTATGATTCAGGCAAGCCGATGGTTAGAACCTACTGTTGGAGACCTTACAATCACATCTCTGCTTTTAGGTTAGGTCAAATACTTTAAATTAAATGAAAAGTGCCTTCATGGAGAGGGAAAGCAAAGGCAAACACTAGGACATCTGTTTCACACAATTCAAGTGTGTCGGCCACTAGATCCCATCATCGAAAACTTACAAGCACATTTATAATTTTAGGTAGGATGGAATGCCCAAATTGGGAGAAAATGGTCTCAATGGAGACAAGAAGTTGTCACAGTAATCAGATATCTATTTCATATTATTTTGACGAGTTACAACTATATCGGTACCTTAAGGGTGTTAAACGCTTCAGATGGGAAAAATTGGTTTCGATGGGAATAAGTATATGCGATGAATGCTAGGACATCTATTTTGTACTATTCCAATCCATAAACTATTGTATCCTTTAGTCAGAGAACTTGCAACCTTGCTCGTGCTTCTGGTTTAGGCCAAGCACTCCGAAATGGGAAGAAATGGTCTCGATGGAGAGGAAAGGCTAGGGCAAGAAATAAGGAATTTGTTTCTCTCTAATTTATTATGCTAGCTACCAGATCCCTCCTCCTAATGTCTTACTATCACATTTTTTAAGTTAAATGACTTGAAATAGGAGGAAAGGACTCTCGATGAAGAGTAGAAGTTGTGAAGAGCTCTAGGATACATATTTTGCAAGATTCTAATGAGTTGTGTTCTTTATAGAAAGGATAAGATATGTTGAGTAATAAGATATATGTTTTATTTGATTCAAGTGAACTGACGGTTGGAATATATTGTTGGACTCCTTATTGTCACCTCTATTCTTTTAGGTCCGGTCAAATACTCTGAAGCAATAGAATAATGCCAAAATGGATAAGTGAAGCCAAGGACAGTGGTCGGGCATCTGTTTCACGCCATTATGGTGCAACGGCCAATTGATCCCACGATCGGACACTTTACGAGCACCTTAGTGCTTTTAGGTAGGGTCAAATGCCTTGATATGGGAGAAAAGGGTCTCGATGGAGATGAGAAGCCATCACGAGAACTAGGATGTCTAATTCATGTGATACTTAATGAGTTATTGCTACTTTAGTTGCACATTAAACACTTCAAATGAGAAAATTGGTTATAAATGGAAAGGAGAAGTCGCAATGAGTGCTATAAAGTTTGTTTTGTGCAATTATGATGCATTGGCTATTGGATCCTATAGTCAGAGAACTTACAGTTTCTAATGAGTTCTTCTTTCCAACGACACGACTTTTTCGTATTTTCGTCACCGTCAATCGGATGCACGAAAATGGCCCATAGGGTTTCTCGACAGCACGATTCCATCGTCGGTAACTCGAAATCTCGCGAAACAAACTTTATCGAGTTTCTAAGGAGTTCTTCTTTCCAACGACAGGATGTAACAACCTTTTTTTTCTTTATTATTAGACAATATTGAGTTCACATACACGTCATTAATCAAAATGTAACATCCCTAATTTCGTTTCTTTTATTGATAAAAGTACATAAAAATTTAATTAAGGAAATAAAATTTATTAGACAATATTTTAAATATCTAAGGAAATATAATCCTTAGAAATTCTTCACCTTATGTAAATGCATAGAAAATGTTTCTAACATTAAGAGAACAAATAAAGAGGGAAAACCTAATAGGAAAGAAATTAGAAATAACATACTAAAGCGATGCAAAATTCTTGGATAAGGAAGATAAATTTTTAAAAACAAGTAAAGGTCTTAAAATTTCAAGAACATTGAATTAGGGTAATTTTTCCTAATTCAAGAACTAGAGTTACTAAGTTTAAAATCTTTACCCATACATTGGGCTCTTACCTATGGACACTTCATATAGAGTTTTTTTCCACTTCACATAAGTTTCTAGCAAGTCATTGGATAACCTAAGCAAGAAATAAACACATAGACTTGGACTAGGATATAGTAATTGGACCAATAGCCCAAAAATTATGGAAATGTGACCAAGCCCTCCAAGAAAGGTAGAATTTTATCCAAAGCAAAGAAAATGGGTAGGAATAAGCCCAAATCCAAGAGGAAAAATAAAATAAAATAAATTAGGTGATGATATAATAATGTAATAATAAAGATTAGGTTACATGGCATTAAGACAAAAATTTAGCAAGTGGTGTGATTCTACATTCATAATTTTGGCAAGTGGTATGATAATACAAGGCTTTAGGACAAAAACATCTATATCCTACACTCATAATTCTAGCAAGTGGTATGATAATACATGGCATTAGGACAAAACATTCCTATCCCACACAAATAATATCAACCAAATAATGGAGATTCAAGGGCTAGAAATTTGCCACCTAAAAAGGAAAACCTATCATATTTGTTTAAGACAAAAGAAAATGGAAATGAATCCCTAAATCAAAGGGACCTTGTCCCTTATCTTAAGAACATATCATCATAATTTTCAAAATACAAATCTCCTTTTCTTATGCATATCTTGACTAAGGAAGAGGAAGACAAGAACATAAGTTTTTTTTTTCCAAAAATTCAACAAAGTGTATCCTAATTGTGATAAGGTAGACCCATGATCTTGAAAGGTGAATTATTTGGTGGTCTATATAAGAAAACCCACCCTTACAACATTATAATTTCGTCCAAGTGAGGGAGAGGAAAAATAGAAGCAAGGTAGAGTGAGGAAAGGAGGGGAAGAAAGGAAGAAAGAGGAAGGAAAAGTCTAGGAGACTAATTGCTCCAGGTAAGTTTAACAATATTTCTTTTTGAAGAAAACTTTTGAAACTTATAATATTTATATGAGATTTTGATCTTAGAACTTTTATGATTGGTCATGATGTTGCTATATCATGTTACATATTGATCTTGCATGTGATGTATGTTTGAATACTTAAGTTGGTGTAGATAGTTCTGCATGGGTATGGCTATGGGTGGCATAATTTTAAGCTTCGGTGTTTTAATTTCTGGGAACAATATATAAGGAATTAAAATAAATGGTTCACATAAGAATTAAAGATATATGTGTCACAGATTTTTAGCCACTGGAAGCATTCAATTTGGAGTCCATATGTGGTAGATATGGTCCGATTAGTAAGAAAAGGTTAGAAAATGGTTCATCAGGGAAGAATATGTTAGGATAACTTATGTGTTTTAATTTCTGGGAATTATCTGTAGGAAATTAAAATAAATGGTTAACATAAGAATTAAATATATATGTTTCACGGATTTGTATCCACTTGAATCATTCAATTTGGAGTCCATATGAGGAAGATATGAGCTGATTAGTAGTCAAAGGTCAGAAAATGGTTCATCAGGGAAGAATATGTTAGGACAGCTTTTGTATTTTAATTTTTGGGAATTATCTGTAAGGAATTAAAATACATGGTTAACATAAGAATTATATCTATGTGTGTCATGGATTTTAAGCCACTGGAATCATTCAATTTGGAGTCCATATGAGGAAGCTATGAGCTGATTAGTAGTCGAAGGTCAGAAAATGGTTCATCAAGGAAGATTATATTAGGACAGCTTCTGTATTTTACTTTCTGGGAATTATCTGTATGGAATTAAAATAAATGGTTAACATAAGAATTATATCTATGTGTGTCATGGATTTTTAGCCACTGGAGTCATTCAATTTGGAGTCCATATGTGGAAGATATGAGCTTATTAGTAGTCAAAGGTCAGAATATGGTTCATCAGGGAAGAATATGTTAGGACAGCTTCTGTATTTTAATTTCTGGGAACTATTTGTATTGAATTAAAATAAATGGTTAACATAAGAATTATATATATGTGTGTCATGGATTTTTAGCCACTGGAATCATTCAAGTTGGAGTCCATATGAGGTAGATATGGTCCGATTAGTAGCTAGAGATCAGAACCTATCCAAGAAGAAATAACCTATACATTTAGGGAGTAATATCACCTTGATTTCTTAATATAGTAGTTTTAGATAATTGTTTTATCTTGAAATTGACACCAAGCTCACCTACATCAGAGTTAAATTCAGGGAGTTATGCTCTTATTAGTAAGAAAAGGTTAGATAGGATGAAAACCTGCATCAAGAAAATAAAGAAATAAAATTAGTATTTAAAAAAGAAGATGAATCTTAATAAATGACTAGTATAGCCATAGCCATTGCCATTGTATGAACTTCTTACCATCTTAAGTGTGGAATCTTGACATGGAAATATTTTATAAAGTGATATTTGAAATGGTTATGTTCATGGCATGATTACCAATGATTTTTGGTAATAATTATATTTTGATGAACATACTTGTTATTGAAAGCATAATTTTGGCTATCATTGTGAAAAGAAAAGAAATGAGCACGGTCACATGGCACTCCGTGTGGTGCACCAGTAGGGGACACCCTACCAACGGTTATGATTATGATTTTGAGAAAAGAAAGAGAAAGTGTACCATGTCGGACGGAGCGAGAAAATCCCGTACCGGAGAGTAGAGGATACTCACCCTGACCGGGGTAGCTTGAAATGAGAATAAGTTGTTGGCCATCATATGATATTCTAAAAATAGTTAATCCTGTCATACATATCATTACTGTATGATTCTTATGTGCATAGATATAATGCATTCATGTGACCAAAGATATTTTCTGTAGTTTATACAGCTGAACATGATGTGATGAGCTATATTGATGATGATTTATTGTTGAACTTACTGGGATTTAATTCTCACTATATTTGCATATCATGTTCAGAAAATTAGTTATGCAGATTTTTCTATAGCTCTGGCTTTTAGTGCACGTTGGATATAGTACTTTATGTTGGGCAGATCCCAGAAGCAAATAAAATGTTTATGGTCGAGTTGGCTTAGATCCCGGTGAAGGTGCAACCACCCGCACCTGTATCTCTGGAATTGGTCAACCAGAATAAATAAGATGTAGATTTTTATGTGTTTGATATGTTGTACGTATGTTTTGATTAATGACATGTATGTAAACTCTGTATTATATAAATTAAATAAATGTTTTATTGAGTTAAGTTGTAACGAGGTAATAACTTCATGGTATTTAAAAAAAATTGATACTTAAATGGAGTTGTTACACAAAACGTACATGCAACATATGAAACACATAGATATTTACATCTTGTTTATTTTGGTTGACCAATTCCAGAGATACAGGTGCGGGTGGTTGCACCTTCACCGGGATCTGAGCCAACTCGACCACAAACATCTTATTTGATTTTGAGATATTCCCAACATAAAGTAACTCAATCCAATGTGCACTAAAAGCCAGAACTATAGAAAATCTGCATAACTAATTTTCTAAAGATGATATGGAAATATAGTGAGAATTAAATCCCAGTAAGTTCAACAATAAATCATCATCAATATAGCTCATCACGTCATGTTGAGCTGTATAAACTACAGAAAATATCTTTGGTCACATGAATGCATTACATCTATGCACATAAAAATCATACAGTAATGATATGTATGATAGGATTAAGTATTTTCAAAATATCATATGATGGCCATCAACTTATTCTCATTTCAAACTACCCCCGTCAGGGTGAGTATCCTCTACTCTCCGGTACGGGCTTTTCTCGCTCCGTCCGACATGGCCCACTTTCTCTTTCTTTTCTCATTATCATGATCATAACCGTTGGTAGGGCGTCCCTTACTGGTGCACTACACGGATTGCCATGTGACCGTGCTCATTTCGTTTCTTTTCACAATGATAGCCAAAAATATGCTTTCAATAACAAGTATGTTCATCAAAATATAACTATTACCAAAAATCATTGGTAATCATGCCATGAACATAACCATTTCAAATATCACTTTATAAAATATTTCTATGTCAAAATTTCACACTTAAGATGGTAAGAAGTTCATACAATGGCAATGGCAATGGCTATACTAGTCATTTATTATTTTCATTTATAAGATTCATCTTCTTCTTTTTTTAAATATTAATTTTATTCCTTTATTTTCTTGATGCAGGTTTTCATCACATCTAACATTCTCTTACTAATCAGAGCATAACTCCCTCAATTGAACTCCGATGTAGGTGATCTTGTTTTCCATTTCAAGGTAAAACAATTATCTAAAACTATTATGTTGAACAGTTTAGCGAAATATTAAGAAATCAAGTTGACACTACTCCCTCAAAGTAGAGGATAGTTCCTCTCAGATAGGTTTTGACCTTTAGCAACTAATCCATTCATATCTCTATAATATGAATTCCAAATTAAGTGATTCCAGTGGGTAAAAATCCGTAATACATCTATCTATATTTCATATGTTAACCATTTATTTTCACTCCTTATAGTGTTCCCAAAAATTAAAATACTGAAGCAATCCTAACATATTCTTCCCTGATGAACCATTTTCTGACCTTTGCTTAATAATCAGACCATATATACCTCATATGGACTCTAAATTGAATAATTCTAGTGGTTACAAATCCGTGACACATATATCTCGAATTCTTATGTTAACCATTTATTTTAATTCCCTACAGACAATTCCCAGAAATTAAAATACCGAAACTGTCCTAACATATTCTTCCCTGATGACCCATTTTTTGACCTTTGACGACTAATCGGCTTAAATATTCGTCATATGGACTCCAAATTGAATGATTCCAGTGGTTCAAAATCCATGACACAAATATATTTAATTCTTATGTTAATCATTTATTTTAATTCCCTACAGATAATTATCAGAAATTAAAATACCGAAGCTATCCAAACATATTCTTCCCTGATGACCCATTTTCTGACCTTTGACTACTAATCAGACCATAGCTACCTCATATAGACTCCAAATTGAATGATTCTAGTGGGTACAAATCCGTGACACATATATATTTAATTCTTATGTTAACCATTTATTTTAATTCCGTACAGATAATTCCTAGAAATTAAAATACAGAAGCTGTCCTAACATATTCTTCCCTGATGAACCATTTTCTGACCTTTAACTACTAATCAGCTCATATCTTCCTCATATGGACTCCAAATTGAATGATTCCAGTGGCTAAAAAATCCATGACACACATAGCTATAATTCTTATGTTAACGATTTATTTTAATTCCATACAAATAATTCCCAGAAATTAAAATACAGAAGATGTCCTAACATATTCTTCCCTGATGAACCATTTTCTGACCTTTGACTACTAATCAGCTAATATCTTCCTCATATGGACTCCAAATGGAATGATTCCAGTGGTTTAAAATCTGTGACACACATAGCTATAATTCTTTTGTTAACCATTTATTTTAATTCCATATAGATAATTCCCAGAAATTAAAATACAGAAGCTATCCTAGCATATTGTTCCCTGATGAACCATTTTCTGACATTTTCCTACTAATCGGAACATATCTACCTCATATGGACACGAAATTGAATGATTACAGTGGCTAAGCATCCGTGATACAGATAGCTATAATGCTTATGTTAACCATTTATTTTAATTCTGTATAGATAATTCCCAGAAATTAAAATATAGAAGCTATCCTAACATATTGTTCTCTGATGAACCATTTTCTGACCTATGCCTACTAATCGGACTATATCTACCTCATATAGACTCTAAATGGAATGATTCAAGTGGCTAAAAATCCGTGAGACATATATCTATAATTCATATGTTAACCATTTATTTTAATTTATTATAGGTTGTTCCCAGAAATTAAAACACCGAAGCTAAAAATTATGCCACCCATAGCCATAACCATGCAGAACTATCTACACCAACCTAAGTATTCAAACATACATCACATGCAAGATCAATATGTAACATGATATAGCAACATCCATGACCAATCATCAAAGTTCTAAGATCAAAATCTCATATAAGTATTATAAGTTTCAAAAGTTTTCTTCAAAAAGGAATATTGTTAAACTTACCTGGAGCACTTAGTCCCCTAGACTTCTCCTTCCTCTTTCTTCCTTTCTTCCTCTCCTTTCCTCACTTTACCTTGCTTCTATTTTTCCTCTCCCTCACTTGGACGAAATTCTAATGTTGTAAGGTTGGGTTTTCTTATATAGACCACCAAATAATTCACCTTTCATGATCATGGGTCTACCTTATCACAATTAGGATACACTTTGTTGAATTTTTGGAAAACAAACAACTTATGTTCTTGTCTTCCTCTTCCTTAGTCAAGATATGCATAGGAACAAGAGATTTGTATTTTGAAAATTATGATGATATGTTCTTAAGATAAGGGACAAGGTCCCTTTGATTTAGGGATTCATTTCCATTTTCTTTTGTCTTAAACAAGTATGATAGGTTTGCCTTTTTAGGTGGCAAATTTCTAGCCCTTAAATCTCCATTATTTGGTTGATATTATTTGTGTGGGATATGAATGTTTTGTCCTAATACCATGTATTATCATACCACTTGCTAAAATTATGAGTGTAGGATATAGATGTTTTTGTCCTAAAGCCTTGTATTATTATGCCACTTGCCAAAATGATGAATGTAGAATCACACCACTTGCTAAATTTTTGTCTTAATGCCATGTAACCTAATCTTTATTATTATTACATTATTATATCATCACCTAATTTATTTTATTTTATTTTTCCTCTTGGATTTGGGCTTATTCCTACCCATTATGGGCTTATTCCTACCCATTTTCTTTGCTTTGGATAAAATTATACCTTTCTTGGAGGGCTTGGTCACATTTCATAATTTTTGGGCTATTGGTCCAATTACTATATCCTAGTCCAAGTCTATGTTTTATTTCTTGCTTAGGTTATCCAATGGGCTTGCTAGAAACATATTTGAAGTGGAAAAACTCTACATGATGTGTCCATAGGTAAAAGCCCAATGTATGGGTAAATGTTTTAAACTTAGTAACTCTAGTTCTTGAATTAGGAAAAATTACCCTAATATAATGTTCTTGAAATTTTAAGACCTTTACTTGTTTCTAAAAATTTATCTTCCTTATCCAAGAATTTTGCATCTCTTTAGTATGTTATTTCTAATTTATGTTTTTCCTATTAGGTTTTCCCTCTTTATTTGTTCTCTTAATGGTAGAAACATTTTTTATGCATATACATAAGGTGAATAATTTCTAAGGATTATATTTCCTTAGATATCTAAAATATTGTCTAATAAACTTTATTTCCTTAATTAAATTATCAATAAAAGAAATGAAATTAGGGATGTTACACAGGACTTTTTCGTATTTTCGTCACTGTCAACTAGATGCACGAAAATGGCCAGAATAAATAGTCTCAATAGAAAGGAAAGGCCAGGGTGAGCACTAAGGAATCCATTTCACACTAATCTATTTTACTAGTTCCCAAATCCTATTGTTTGATGTCTTACTGTCACGTTCTTGGTGTCCATGAAAAGCTAACACTCTAAAACTATTATGTGAAAATTTTTAGTGAAATCATAAGGAATTTTGGTGTCATTACTTCGTAAAATTCAATGTTATTTCTATAACATCCCTAATTTTGTTTCATTTATTAATAAAGATACATAAATATTTAATGTAATATCCATAATTTTGTTTCTTTTATTAGTAAAAGTACATAAAAATTTAATTAAGGAAATAAAATTTATTAGATAATTTTAAGATATCTAAGAAATATAATCATTAGAAATTCCTCACCTTATGTGTATGCATAGAAAATGTTTCAAACATTAAGGGAATATGTAAAGAGAGAAAACTTAATAGGAAAATTTAGAAATAACTTACTAAAGAGAGGCAAAATTCTTGGGTAAGGAAGATTAATTTTTTTGTGAAGTAAATAAATGTCTTAAACTTTCAAGAAGATTGGATTAGGGTAATTTTTCCTAATTCAAGAGCTAAGGTTACTAAGTTTAACATCTCCACCCATAAATTGAGCTTTTACCTATGGACACTTCGTATAGAGTTTTTCCACTTCACATGAATTTCTAGTAAGCCAATAGGATAACCCAAGCAAGAAATAAAACATAGATATGGATTAGGATATAGAAGTTGGATCGATAACACAAAAATCAAGAAAATGTGACTAAACCCTTCATGAAAGGTAGAATTTCAGCAAAAGCAAAGGAAATGGGTAAGAATGAGCCCAAATCCAAGAAGGAAAATAAGAATCATGTGAGGAGATAGTATTGTAATAATAATCAAGATTAGGTCACATGGCATTAAGACAAAACATCTATATCCGACATTCATAATTTCAACAAGTAGGTAATAATACATGGCTTTAGGAAAAACCATCTATATCCTATATTCATAATTTCAACAAGTGGGTAATAATACATCCTATTATGACAAAACATCCATATATCACATAAATAATTTCAGCCAAGCAAGGGAGATTCGAAGGCTAAATATTTGCCACCTAAAAAGGCAAACCTATGTCAAATACCCCCACACTTACTCTTTTGCTTGTCCTCAAGCAAATTAATTCTTGTAAACATAATTCAATATATGAAATGAGTGAATGGCTTACCAATATGCTGCCTCATAGTGAAATTGTATGCTCTTGAAGAAATTTCAGAAAATTTTCATGCCCATATGCAAAATTTAATTCAAATGCAATTTATAATTTTATTCCCTAAAATCCATAGTGTGTGTATATCTTTGAATAATTTAATTTAATTTTACCAAAATGAGTTTATACATCTTAAGAATTATAGCATGGCTCTCTATTTAAAATTTTCATAGACTTATTTTTCATGCTACTCTCCACTAATGTAGGCTAAAACTACTTCTTAGGATCAAAAGGACTAAACTCAGCTTGTCATGTGGCTAGGCTATGGGGTGAGATATAAGATATAATTTAAAGCTCAATTTCCCAACATCACATGATTAACTCTGATCTATTTGAGCTAATTCTCAAGATTGGGGAATTTTTCCCCCACACTTATTTCCTTGCTTTTCTGCATTCTGCTTTCCTTTGATTCTCTATTTCTTCTTTTTCAATCACTGGATAGACTTTCATTAGTCTTTTGAGAATTTTTTTTTAATGTCCTTGCTCCACCCTTCCACCCTTTCATTAATGTAGATATATAAAATAAGATTTCAGAAATTAATCATGGAGTGAATCAGGTAGAAAAAATAAAGGTATTAATCACAAAATTTGGTCTTGGCTGTTTTGTGGGTATAGAATAACTTGCTAATTAAGCTCAAAATAGAAGTTCTAAAGATATTTACTTGTTTGGGTTAAGCTTGAAAGGTTCAATCTCATAAAAAAATGCCTAAATCATCTCCTAATTGTTAGTATTAGCCTAGAATTTCGCCTCAAGTAGCATTTAAATAAGTTCTAGAAATTTAAATGAGATCATAAAATATTTTTGAGTTATATAATCTTTTTCTAAGTAAAAGAGAAATTAAATATCCAAAATTACTGTGCAAAAGAATTTCAGGATTTTTAGAAAATAGGTAATCATAAATTGAAAAGAAATTAAAATTACACATAATTATGACTTTCCTACATCTCCCAAGAGCTATAAGAAATTTAAACAGTTATATCATTGGCTATTGGTTTCACTAACACACTTATAAATTGAAATTTTGTTCACATGCTCACCTCATGATAGGATTAAAAGTGCACATATCATAAAATTATAGTTATGCATCAAAGTAGGAAAGTGCACAAGTGTATGATTTATTATACAGTCATCCAGTTGAATCATAAAGTGACCCCCCCACACTTAAAAACATACATTGTCCCCAATGTAAGAATATAAAAGAAAATATAATAGGGACAAGTAATAACATAAGGAGGGGTTCAGTGAAACTTCCCTGATTAGTTATCATCATCCATCTCATCATGCTCAGGTGCAGGCCTAAAGGGTGGTTCAGGAGGTGCCGGAAAAAGCAATTGGGAGGTTCAGGGCATGAGCTAACTGGCTAAAACATGCATGATGATGCTGTGCAATAGAGTACTGGTAGAGGGCCAGATCGTTCATTTGATGGTTCAGACACTCTGTGTGCTCCCATAAGTCTTCAATGGTATGCTGGGATGGTGGTGGAGCTGAGCTGCTGCCCGGTTCCTCTGTAGGTACTGGTTGAATCCCTAGCTCCTCCTCTGCTGCTTCTTCATGGCCTTTGTATTTTTGTATGTCTGCATAGGAAATAGGTCGCATTTGGTGAATGAAAGCCTCAGTGGAATCCCAGCTTACTCCTGCCTTCTGACATAGACCAGTAATTAAACTAGGGGCAAAGAGGGATCCGCCTCTAGTACTAATACAACAGAGCATCTGCCTATATCAATAGAAAGGCCCTTTAGTATTGCATAAAGCAAAATGGCCTTGTCCCTCCTGACTTGACTTATGTTGAAGCTGGGCATGAATCTTGCTGACACGAAATAGTGCCATGCTTTAGCCACTTTATTCATATCAGCCCTAGCAAAGTATATCGGATGGCCATTGCTATCCAATTTCCAAGAGGCCCTCCTGTAGCAAAGAGTGCATATAATGTCTTCAAAGTCAATATATGATTGAAGAAGCACCGTATATTCATCATCCTCAATATCAGGTAGTGAATAGAATTCATTAATGGCATGCGGAGTGAATGGCACCATCTTACCTCTAACCCATGCTTTATGACGTTCATGAACTGTAGCATTGGAGTAAAACTCCTGTACCACAGGAATAACTCCTGGTTCTGGGTTCCTGCAGAAAATCTCCCAATGCCTATGGAGGATATTGTCTCTGTGAGGTAGCCCTTCGGTGATAATAAATCCACGTTCTGGAATGATAGGCTTATGCACCACCACTTTGATGTGGTGTTGATAAACCTCTTCAGTCACAAATGCCACGGTGTCGAATGCTGGAGGGTCCTCAGCTCTAATCTTCCTTTTTGAGATACTTAACTTAGAAGTTTTTGGAGCCATTTGCTTGGAAAGTTCTCTAAGGCATTTTATCGAACACCTTGTGGGAGCTCTTAAAAACTCGAAAGAATGAGTGGTTGATGCTCAACTAGAATTCCCAATTCAGTACAAACTAGTAGCAATTAAGTATGGAAATCAATTGCAGCAGGAAAATGAAGAGAACTGTACCCAATTTAGCTTGAATGGTGGCTGGAGATTGCAAGATCAAATATGCTTTTGAACCTTAGAAAATTGTCTTGGAATCCAACTCAAATGCTGAAAGGGGTGTATAATCCTGCAAAAGAAGATGAAAAATCATGTAATGTAAGCAATATAACATAATGCGAGGTGGGTATGGTTGATTTAAGGCAAGAAAGTGGATTTGGAGGTGAAAAGGAGGAAAAACGGATGGGGAAGAAAAAGAGGCTCACGATCCTCTTATAGAGAGCGTCGCGGTGCTCTTTGCTGCAACGCGGAGCACTGCGGCGTTCAACCATTATGGGTTTGTAGCACCGCTGCTCATGTGCATCTGCAGTTCTGCAAATTTTTTTTAAAGAAAAATTAAACTATGAATAGAAAAAATAAGAAGAAGAAGAATGGTTGTTGGGTTGCCTCCCAACCAGCGCCTTTGTTTTATGTTGTTGGCTCGACTCAGCTCCCTATCTTTGTTCATAGAGGCTCTTTGATGTTCACTTTAAATTTCTGGGACTGTTTCAATCCTTGAAATTCAACTGCATAACCAGAAGCCACATTAGTAATAACAAGTGGTCCAAACCAAGGGAGAGATTTCTTACCTTTAAAGGGTTTAACCCCTTTCATTTCTAGAACTTGATGCAACTCTATAGTCGGGTCTATGCCTTTAAGGTTTGCAATTGTTTTTGTAATGGCATTTCTTTTTTCTTGAAGAATATGCATCAATTCATCTTCTTTTTTAACACCCAAATTCTTGACAACTAAAATAGGTGATGCATATCCTACTTCCAAGTATTTCAAGTGATTGGGAAGAGGTGAAAAATTAGACCCAGGATCCTGCAAAATAGAAGGTGCATTTGCATTAGAATTTGGTGTTGAGGTAAAGGGATCCTTACCTATTTGCTGCACTTTTGGAGCTTCTACAATATTTTCCTGCAAGTGAACACTCAAGGATGATTTCTCAACCTTTGTCTCTAAAGGCTTAACATCCTGTGCTATAGAATTTACCATATTAATAGCATAGGCAGTGAGATCTTTCATGGCATTGCAATTACTGAATTTCATAATTTTTCCTTCAAACTCCATTGTCAGTGTGCCACTATAAACATCTATTATGGCCTTGGATGTTTTTAAGAATGGTCTCCCTAACAAAATTGGAGTTGTTTAATCACCACTCTCCATGTTAAGTACATAAAAATCAACAGGAAAAATCAGATCACCAACTTGTACTAAAACATCCTTCACTACACCCTCAGGGAGGGTGTTAGATTTGTCAGCCAATTGTATTATAACACTAGTTTCTTTCAGAGGTCCTAGTGCTAAAGATGCATAGATAGAGTATGGCATGATATTAATAGATGCTCCTAGATCTGGCATGGCCTTATCAAATGTATTGTTGCCTATAGAGCAGGGAATAGAAAACATACCTGGGTCCTTGCATTTTGTAGGGAGTTTTCTCTGAATAATTGCAGAAACATGCTCACCTACTTTTACTTTCTCAGCTCCTTACAACTTCTGTTTCCTCTGTTGGGTGTGTAATTCCCTTAAGAAATTAGCATGGTAAGGTTCCTGACTGATTGCATCCAAAAGAGGAAGATTTACCTCACACTTTCTAAAGGTATCATATAGTTCAGAAGTTCTCTCATTCATCCTATTTTCCTTCAAAGCTTTAGGAAAGGGAGGTTTAGATTTATATTCAGAGAAAGGTTCAGACTTACCTTTTGGATGCTTACCTACCATGGTTGCATCATTCTTGTCTTCCTCTAGCTTAGTTGGTGCATGTAACTCTTGCATTAGGGTCTCAACTTCTTTATCACCTTGTAGCATGATTGCACTCACATTTTCCCTTGGGTTTACCACAGTTTGTGAAGGTAACTTACCTGAGTTTTGAGCATCCAATCGACTCACTGTGGTTGCTAACTGACCTAGTTGAGTTATCAGGTTCTGAATGCTAGCTCTTGTCTCTTGCTGAAATTGATGAGAGTTATGTACAAGAGTTTTCATAATGTCTTCCAATGGATTACTTACCTAGTGATCCTGGGATGCATTCTGTCTAGGATAATAGGCCTGTTGGTTTTGTTGAAAATTTTGTCCTGCAGGCTTATTTTGTGCATTCCCATACCTGAAATTTGGACGATCCTTCCATCCAGAATTGTATGTATTAGAATAAGGATCATACCTATTTGGTTGGCTAGGAAACCTCCTGCAGTGTTAGCTTGTTCTATGGATTCCTCTTGAAGTGTAAGGCACATATCAGTAGGGTGCCCAGTCGCTGAACATATTCCACAGACTTTAACTTGCTGAAGTGTACCTGTAGCCATTTGGCGCACAAGAGAAGTAAGTTCAGATATTTAATTCTGTAGAGAAGTGGTACTTACCTCATGGGCATACCTAATAGGAGGATCATGCCTAATGCCAAATTGTTGTGAATTGGCAGCCATATTTGATATCAAGATTCTGGCTGCTTCAGGAGTTTTATCTACTAGTACTCCTCCACTAGCTGCATCTATCATGCTCCTATCTCCCTGCAAAAGACCTTCATAAAAATATTGGATTAGTAGCTGCTCACTAATCTGATGATGTGGGCAGCTTGCACAAAGTTTCTTAAACCTCTCCCAATATTCATAAAGCGTTTCACCATGCAATTGCTTAATGTCGCATATTTCTTTCCTAATAGTAGCGACTCTAGATGCAGGAAAATATTGTTCTAAAAACATTCTCTTCATCTCATTCCAGGTAGTGATAGTACCAGAGGGCAAATAATACAACCAATCTTTGGTTGAATCTTTTAAGGAAAAAGGAAAAGCCCTGAATTTTATTTGTTCCTCAGTTACTCCAGGTGGCTTCATACTGGTACATACCACATGGAACTCCTTCAGATGTTTATGTGGGTCTTCACCTGCAAGACCATGAAAACTTGGTAAGAGATGAATTAATCCAGATTTCAACTCAAAATTAACATTGTCATCAAGATTAGGAAAAGTAATGCATAAGGGTTGCTGATGCAAATCAGGAGCTGCAAGCTCCTTCAGAGTGGGTTGTCTGGCCATGATCACTTCCTCCCTATCCTGATCAACGTCTTCTTGAATTTCTCTTCTATGCCTGTATACTGATTTTCCAATATTTGGGTTGAACTGTAAATCTTGAGAATTAGAAGAACGAGTTACAGGCATAAATAAAAAAATCACAAAAATTAATGACGCAGTCCCCGGCAACGACGCCAAAATTTGGTGTGCATTGTCGCAGGTACACCCAAATTAATACCTTACCTTAAAACTAATCTGTAGTAGTGGGAGTAAGGGTCGATCCCACAAAAACTGGAATTACCTTATGTGATTAAGAAAGGGGGGTTTAATAATTGTGAATAAAGTAAATTAAACAATAATGAAAATAGTGACAAGAGTAATTTATGCGAAAAGCGTTGGTTTCGGTCGATATTCACCATCAAGGGATTGCATCGATCATTGACAAAATTATCAATCTTAAACCAAATATCTATCATTGGGACTCTATCCTAGTTCCTCCTTAAGCCTAGTGAATTGATAACAATCGTACCAATTAAACTCTAATTGATAAAAAAGCTTTTAACACATCGATAAAACATAACTTGTTAACCGCATGAAGAACTAGAGAAACTGACAGAGCTAAACAAATATAAACAGATCGGCGATATCTAATTTAGTTAATCATTCATCATAGGTTTAATGATTTAAAATCCAAAATCCTCAAACCTATTTGCCTCATGAATCACAGAATTGAAGACTTTGTTCAAAACATAATTTAGCGGTAGATTCAGACAGACAATATACTAGTAGACCTCCCTAGCAATCATATGAATAATCATTGAGAAGAAGAGCAGATGAATAATCAATACTCAATTCAAATTGAAATTGTAAAATCAAATCCACATCTCACAATGTATAAAAATCCTATGAGGTTTCAACCTACCTCAACCAACTAAAAAGAACTATCCATGCAGGGCCATAAGAAAATCTAAAGAAGAATTGAAGAATTTCGATGAAGGATTGGATGAATTCTCTACTTATTTTGCACCCTTTTATACATTAACTCCTCCTAATCGAAGTAGGATTGTATTTAGGTCAAATCCCAATCCATTGGGCTTCAATTGGAGTGAAAAAAACCTAAAATCAAAAAAATCATCATTCTGGTGTGACGGCGGGTGCTGCGGCGCTTCGGAGACAAGGCCACGGGGCGCCGCGGTGCTCACTTGCTGCGAGGCTTGCTGGGTTGTTCAGCACCGCGGTGCTTAATTGCGAGTGCCGCGATGCCCAGAAAAGGCCAGAATTGTCGAAAGTACTGAACACAAAAATTTTCGGTCTATGTCTGTTCTTTCCATAGCCGCTAGAATCACCTTAATCTAATCTAAATTGAAGGAGATATGCTAAAATTAGTGATCAAAGGTCAGAATTCATCTTTCTGCACTGTGATGCTGATTTTCAAGCTCTGTAATGCCATCCAATCTCCAGAAATTGACCAAGTGTTCAACATAAAAGTTGTAACTTATTGTGTTATCGTTTCACGGCCACTTGAATCACTTTGATTGGAGTTCATAAGAGGGCAATATGCTCAAAACAGTACTGAAAGGTCTGGAATCGCTGCAATGTAGCATTTTTCCATGAATTTCTTATCTTTTTCTTCCATTTTCTTCTTCCTTTGTTCCTACAACACAAAAAATAAAATTAAGCTAATTCTTAATTATATTTTACTTAAATCAAACAAAAGGTAAGCATAAAGGTATTAAAATCATGTTTAATTAAGATCACATCACTCACTATTCACTATGCAACGAAATCTCTCGGCTCTTCTTCCATTTCCTCTCCGTTGCCTCTCTCTTCCCTTTTATTATTATTTTTCTAAAATAATAATAATAATTATTTAATAATTGAATAATAGGATTTTCTTTTATATAAATTCATATAAATTCCATTTTTTATCCAAAAATATCCCAAAAATTTCTAAAAATTTACATTCTCATAAACCTTTAGTTAAACTCTTAAATCATGATTTTTCTTCATAAAATCTCAATAAAACAAATTACAAAATAAATATATTTATACATAATAAAAGAAAGAATATTTCTAAAAATAAAACAAAAATTTAGTAAAGGCCAATATAATTATTGGAAGCAAAATAGTAATTATTTTAATTAAAAGTCAACTTACTTTTAGCAAAACAAAATCATTTTTAAACAAATAAAATATATTTGCTTATAGAAAAATACTATCATTGAAAAATAAAAATTACCCGCCAAAACATAAATTCTCATATTTCTTTTGTAATTATTTAACCCATGTAAATAATAAACTTATTTTCATCAGTTCTTATCTCCATTTTCAAAATCCTCTCTTCAATTCAAAATTTCCTTTAATTTGAACTTAATTAAATTTATGGTAACTTTAAATTGTGCTTTAATTTCATTCCCTACATGTGCTAGGGTGGGTTAAAATTCGGTGACCGAATTTCTTAAGGGGGGAAGAATGTAACATCCCGTAAAAAAATAAAATTTATTAGATAATTTTTAGATATATAAGGAAATATAATCCTTAAAAATTCTTCACTTTACGTATATGCATAGAAATGTTCTAACATTAATGAAATAGGTAAAGAGAGAAAACTTAAGAGGAAAAATTAGAAATAAATATACTAAAGAAAGGTGAAATTCTTAGGTAAGGAAGATAAATTTTTGTGAAGTAAATAGAGGTATTAAAATTTCTAGAAGATTGGATTAATGTAATTTTTTTCCTAATTTAAGAGTTAAAGTTACTAAGTTTAGTATCTCCACCCATAAATTGGGCTTTCACCTATGGACACTTCATATAGAGTTTTTCTACTTCACATGAATTTTTAGCAAACTAATTGAAGAGCCCAAGGAAGAAATAAAACATAGACTTGGACTAGGATATAGAAATTGGACCGGTAGCCCAAAAATTATGAAAATGTGGCTAAGCCCATTATGAAAGGTAGAATTTTATCCAAAGTAAAGAAAATGGGCAAGAATGAGCCCAAACCCAAAATAAAAAAATAAAACAAAAATAAAATAAAGTGATGAAATAATGGTGTAATCAAGATTAGGTGACATGACATTAAGACAAAAATTTAGCAAGTGGTGTGATATCCTACATTCATAATTTTAGCAAGTGGTATGATAATACATGGCATTAGGACAAAACATCTATATCCTACACTCATAATTTTAGCAAGTGGGTAATACTACATAGCATTATGACAAAACATCATTATCCTACACAAATAATTTTAGTTAAGCAAGGAAGATTCAAGGGTTCAAAATTTGCCATCTAAAAAGGCAAACCTATCATAATTGATTAAGACAAAAGAAAAAGAAATAAATCCCTAAATCAAATGGACCTTGTCCCTTATCTTAGAAACATATTATCATAATTTTCAAAATACAAATCTCATTTTGCTATGCATATCTTGACTAAGGAAGAGGAAGATAAGAACATAAGTTGTTTGTTTTCCAAAAATTCAACCAAGTGTATCTTAATTGCGATAAGGTAGACTCATGATCATGAAAGATGAATTATTTGGTGGTCTATTTAAGCAAAACCCACCCCTATAACATTAGAATTTTTGTCCAAGTGAGGGAAAGGAGAGGAAGAAAGGAAGAAAGAGGAAGGAGAAGTCTAGAGGACTAAGTACTTAAGGTAAGTTTAACAATATTTCTTTTTGGAGAAAACTTTTGAAACTTATAATATTTATATGAGATTTCGATCTTAGAACTTTGATGATTGGTCATGGATGTTGCTATAACATGTTACATATTTTGTATGTTTGAATACTTAGGCTGGTGACGATAGTTCTGCATCGGTATGGCTATGGGTGGCAAACATTTTAAGCTTGTTTTTTTAACATTTTGGGAAGAATTGGTAAGGAATTAAAACAAATGGTTAACAGGAAAAATGTAGATCTATGTTTCACGGAATTCATGCCACTGGAGGTAGATATGATCTAATTAGTAAGCCGTGGTCAGAAAATGGTTAATCAGGGAAGAATATGTTAGGATAATTTCTGTGTTTTAATTTCTGGGAATATTCTGTAAGGAATTCAATTAAATGGTTAACATACAAATTATAGATATATGTCTCACGGATTTTTATCCACTAGAATCACACACGTTGGAGTACATATGAGGTAGATATGGTCTGATTAGTAAGCAATGGTCAGAAAATGGTTAATCGGGGAAGAATATGTTAGGATAGCTTCTATGTTTTAATTTCTGGGAACATTCTGTAGGGAATTAAAATAAATGACTAACATAAAAATTATTGCTATATGTGTCATGCATTTTGAGCCACTGGAATAACTTAATTTGGAATTCATATAAGGGAGATATGGACAGATTTGTAGGTAGTGGTCAAAACCTACCTGAGAAGAAATAACCATGATTTCTTAATATTTCGTTCAACTGTTCAACATAAGAGTTTTAGATAATTGTTTTGTTTTTAAATTGATATCAAGATCACCTAAATTGGAGTTAAATTGAGGGAGTTATTCTTTGATTAGTAAGAGAAGGTGAGATAGGATGAAAACTTGCATCAAGAAAATAAAGAAATAAAATTAATATTTAAAAAGAAAAAAGAATCTTATAAATGAAAATAATAAATGATTAGTATATGCCATAGCCATTGCCATTGCATGAACTTCTTACCATCTGAAGTGTGAAAATTTGACATGGAAATATTTTATAAAGTGATATTTGAAAGTGTTATGTTCATGGCATGGTTACCAATTATTTTTGGTAATAATTATATTTTAATGAACATTCTTGTTATTGAAAGCATATTTTTGGCTATTATTATGAAAAGAAAAGAAAAGAAATGAGCACGGTCACATGGCAAATCTGTGTGGTGCGCCAGTAGGGGATGCCCTACCAATGGTTATGATCATGTTAATGAGAAAAGAAAGAGAAAGTAGGCCATGTCGGACGGAACGAGAAAAGTCCGTACCAGAGAGTAGAAAATACTCACCCTGACTGGAGTAGCTTGATATGAGAATAAATTGATGGTCATCATATGATATTCTGGAAATAGTTAATCCTGTCATACATGTCATTATTGTACAATTGTCATGTGCATAGATATAGTGCATTCATGTGACCAAAGATATTTGCTGTAGTTTATACAGCTGAACATGATGTGATAAGCTATATTGATGATGATTTATTGTTGAACTTACTGGGATTTAATTCTCACTATATTTCCATATCATGTTCAGAAAATTAGTTCTGCGGAATTTTCTATGGCTCTGGCTTTTAGTGCACATTGGATCGAGTACTTTATGTTGGGTAGATCCCAAAAGCAAATAAAATGTTTGTGGTCGAGTTGGCTTAGATCCTGGTGAAGGTACAACCACCCGCACCTGTATCTCCGGAATTGGTCAACCAGAATAAATAAGATGTAGATTTTTATGTGTTTGATATATTGTACGTATGTTTTGACTAATGACATGTATGTAAACTCTATATTTTATAATAATAATAATAATAAAAAGTTGTTACATAATTGGTATCAAAGCAGGTCGATCCTAGATGGCCAGTGGGTGGATGGTTATCTGAATCAATCTTATAGTGTCTTGAGTATGTTTGTGGTTATGCTGGGTAGGGATCAGTGAATTCATATAGGTAATAAATTACTAGTGTTTCCTACCTACATGCCGAGGTGGTGTTATGATTACTGTTAAATATTTTTGAACTAACTATTGGGCTTGATCACCTCAATAGCAGCATAACTTTGTTTTTGCCATAGTAGGAAATGGCACCACCAAGGAGGAATCCGAAAAATAATACAGAGGAAACCATGCACAACCTGGCCACAGAAATTCGAGACCAAGTCATGACCACTAATCAAATTCTACAATACCTCAAGAATGCTAATAACTCGAATGGTGTGAATGGTGTTAACAACCGGATGGCTGGAAATGATAACGGCGTATCCGATTTCTTGGGGACTAGGCCACTGATATGATCTTAATTAAACATGATATTAATACCTTTAAACTTAATTTTTGTTTGATTTAAGTAAAATATAATTAGGAATTAGTTTTGTTTTGTGTTTTGTGTTGTAGGAACAAAGGAAGAAGAAAAGAGAAGAAAAAGATAAGAAATTCATGGAAAAATGCTACATTGTAGTGATTCCAGACCTTTAAGCATTATTTTGAGCATATCTCCCTCTTTTATGAACTCAAATCAAAGTGATTCAAGTGGATGTGAAAAGATAACACAATCATCTACAACTGTTATGTTGAACACTTGGTCAAATTCGGGAAATTTCATAGTTTTGGTCAATAATTTTAGCATATCTCCTTCAATTTAGATTGGATTAAGGTGATTCCAGTGGCTATGGAAATAAGAGACATATAGTTACAACTTTTGTGTTTGGCACTTCAGCAAATTCTGGAGTTTTTTGGGAGCTGCGGCGCTGCGTCATTGCAGGTTCGGAGGGCTGCGGCGCTCCTTACCGCGCCGCGGCATTTGTTGCCCAGAAGCACTGAGCGCCACGATGCCTGAGCATCAGAATCCAAAATGCACCAGAACTAGCCTAGGTGCCGTGGCACCCCGTCAGTAGCTTTCTGTAGCGCTGCGGCCCCGTGTAGCGCGTCGCGGCGTTCGTAGATTGCTAAATTCGCGATTATTAGGTCTTCTTAACTCCCATTGAAGCTCAATGGGCTATGATTTGACCTAGAAACACTCCTACTTCTATTAGGAGGAGGGAATCTATAAAAAGGGAGGAAATTAAGCAGAGAATTCATTCAATCTTTCATCTAAGTTCTGAGTTACATTCTTCAATTCTTCTTTTGATTTTCTTATGGCCCTGCGTGGCTAGTTCTCTTTAGTTGGTTGCAACAGGTTGAAACCTCAAGGGATTTTCATACATTGTGAGATTTGGATTTGATTTTATTGTTTCAATTTGAATTGAGTATTGATTATTCATCTGTTCTTCTTCTTAATGATTATTCATATGATTGCTAGGAGGCCTACTAGTATATTGTCTGTCTTAATTTACCGTTGAATTGTGTTTTGAACAAAGTCTTCAATTCTGTGATTCATGAGGCAAATAGGTTTGAGGATTTTGTATTATAAATCATTGAACCTATGATGAATGATTAATTAAATTAGATATAGCTGATATGTTTATATTTGTTTAGCTCTGTCAGTTTCTCTAGTTCTTTATGCAGTGAACAAGTTATGTTTTACTGATGTGCTAAAGGATTGCTTGTTAATTAGGGTTTAATTAGTGCGATTGTCATTAATTTACTAGACTTAAGGAGAAACAGGGTTAGAACACCAATGATAGATATTCAATTACAGATTGATTATGTTGTCAATGATCAATGTAATCCCTTGATGGTGGATATCAACCAAAACCAACGTCTTTATCATTAATTACTTTCTCTTAATTACTTTAGTTATTGTTCACTTAGTTTTATTTGCAATTATCAATCCCCCATTTTTCAATCACATAAGGTAATTCCAGTCTCTATGGGATCGACCCTTACTCCCACTACTACAGGTTAGTTTTGAGGTAAGGTATCAATTTAGATGTACTTGCGACAGTGCGCACCAAATTTTGATGATGCGGCGTCGTGGTGCTCTCTTGCGAGCGCTGCGGTGACCAGAAAACTCCCGAATTTTCCAAAGTGCTAAACACAAAAGTTGTATCTCTATGTCTCTTCTTTCCATAGCCCTAGAATCACTTTAATCCAATCTAAATTGAAGGAGATATGCTAAAATTATTGATAAAAGGTAAGAATTTATCCTGCTGCACTGTGATTCTGATTTACGAGCTCTATAAAGCTATGAAATCTCCCAAATTTGACCAAGTGTTCAACATAACAGTTGTAGATGATTGTATTATCTTTTAACATCCGCTTGAATCACTTTTATTGGAGTTCATAAGAGGGAGATATGCTCAAAAAAATGATTAAAGGTCTGGAATCGCTACAATGTAGTATTTTTCCATGAATTTCTTATCTTTTTCTTCTCTTTTCTTCTTCCTTTGTTCCTACAACACAAAACACAAAACTAAACTAAGTCCTAATTATATTTTACTTAAATAAAAAAAAATTAAGTTTAAAGGTATTAATATCATGTTTAATTAAGATCACATCAAATACCCCCACACTTAACCTTTTACTTGTCCTCAAGCAAAATAATCCCTAAAGACAAAAAAATAACAATGAATAATGTAGTGAGTGTTAGGCTTACCAAACGTTTTCCTCATAACATAAAAATATACTCTAGAAAAATTTTGGAAGGTCGTAATCATGCACAAGATTAACACAAATGCAATATATTATTTTATCCTTCTGAATCCCTAATGTGTGTGTGTTTTTGGGTCAATAAATTTTCTTTTACCCGGATGAATTTATATATCCCAAAATTTTGATTGTAGATCTCTAATTAGTTTAAGATTTCCATATACTTATTCTTCATGCCACTCTCCACTAATGTAGGCCAAAACTACCTCTAGGATCAATAGGACTTTATTTAACTTGTAATGTGGCCAGGGCATAAGGTAAGATAAAGGATACAAATTTAGGCTCAATCACCCAGAACTACATGATTAAATCTTATCTCTTGAGCTTTCCTAAATTTGGGGAGATTTTCCCCCCACACTCATTTTCTTGTTTCAATTGAGTTTAATCCATCATTTTCCTTGGTCCTCAAAATTTTTTTTTTCTTTCACCCACAAAATTTGCTTTTATCCTCTTTGTATTTTTCTTCTCTCTTCTTTGTGTAATTATCTTTTCTTTTTCTTTGCATAATTCTTTTCTTTTCCTTGCTCCACCATTCCACCCTTCTGTAAATAAAGCTATACAAAACAAGTATTCAGAAAAATAATCATGGAGTGAGTGAATAGGATAAAAAATAAGGATATTCATACAAAATTTGGTTTTTGGCTTGTTTGTGGTTTTTAGAAGGAAAATTTCATTAAGCTCAAGATAGAGGAACTAAGGATATTTCATTGCTTAGGTTAGGTTAGAAAGGCTCAATCTATCGAATAATGCCTAAATCATCTCCTAAATAATAGTATTAGCCTAGAATTTCACCTCAAGTAGCATTCAAATAAGTTTTAGAATCCTGTTGAGATCATAAAATATTTTTGAATTATATAAACCTTCTCTAAGTAAAAGATAAAATTGAATGCCCAAAGTTATTGTGCAAAAATATTTCAGGATTCTAAAGTCAAAAAGTAATAAATTGCAAAAGGGATAAAATTGCATATAACCATGAATGTTCTATATTTTTCAAGAGCTAAAAAAAATTTTGGACAGTCATATCCTTAGCTGTTAGTTATGCCTAACATCCCAAAACATAAATTGAACACTCACAAAATCACTCAACTTGCTAAACGCAATAAAAGTGCATTAATAGTGAAAATAAAAAAATTGATGCTCAATATAGGTTCATAATGATTCAGACAATTATACGCTCACCCCTATACTCAAACTTTACATTGTCCTCAATGTAAAAGAAAGATAAGAATTAGGGAAAGATATAGAAAAACATATAAGTTAAGTGAACTTCCCTGAATTTGTTTGAAGTGGAATGAGCATGTTGCATTACTGGACCATGAATATTTCTGATTTCCACTTTTTCTTTTTTCTTGTTTGATTATGTTGGGTTGCCTCCCTATCTTTGTTTAAGGAGGCTATTTGATATTCACTTTAAATTTTTGGGACTGATTCAATCCTTGAAATTCAACTACATAACTAGAAGCCACAATAGTAATAACAAGTGGTCCTAACCAAGGGAGAGATTTCTTACCTTTAAAGGGTCTAACTCCTTTTATTTCTAGAACTTGATGCAACTTTGTAGTCGGATCTATGCCTTTAAGGTTTGCAATTATTTTTGTAATGGCATTTCTTTTTTCTTGAAGAATATGCATCAATTCCTCTTCTTTTTAACACCTAAACTTTTTGCAACTATAATAGGTGATGCATCTCCTACTTCCAAGTATTTCAGGTGATTAGGAAGAGGTGACAAAATTGATCCACGGTCCTGCAAAACAGAAGGTGCAAGAGTAGTATCAGAATTTGATAATTCCTTATAAGCAACCTTACCTTTTTGTGGCCCTTCTGAAAAATCATTGCGTGCAGCCAGTTTCTCCTTTGTTTCTTCATCTAAGTCTATCTCACCATCATCTGCTGCTATAAATTTGTTTACACTTTCCTTCACTTTATCCTTTTCATCTAATTCAAACACATCGTATGCCAACGAATCAAGTACATCAATGGAATAAATAAGAGTATCATCACCTGGGTGTTTCATGGCTTCATACATATTGAATTTTATTACTTCACCATCAAATTCCATAGTGAGTGTACCATTGTGAACATCTATCTTGGTTTTGGAGGTTTTCAAGAATGGTCTCCCTAATAATATTGGAGAAGTAAAATCCCCATTGTCCATGTCAAGCACATAAAAATCTGCAGGGAACACTAAATCATCTACCTACACCAAGACATCCTCAATTATTCCCTTAGGATATGTAGTGGACCTGTCTGCTAGTTGAATTATCAAATTTATAGATTTCAATGGTCCCAAATTCAAAGCTGTATATACAAAATATGGTATAACGTTGATGGAAGCTCCTAAATCTAACATAGCCTTTTCAATGCGATTTCCCCCAATTTTGCATGGAATAGTAAACAGACATGGATCCTTGCATTTAGTAGGGAGTTTTGTCCATATTATAGCAGATACATTCTTACTCATATGAATATTTTCAAAATCCTTTAATTTTTCCCTTCTTTTTTAGTACATAGTTCTTTCAAGAACTTTGCATATCTTGGCACCTGTTTAATGGTATCTAGAAGGGGGAGATTAACTTCACATTTTCTAAAGATGTCATACAATTCAAAAGTTTTCTCATTTAACCTATTCTCTTTAAGAGCTTCTGGAAAAGGAGGCATTAATTCATAATTTGGAGTAGATAGAGACTTACCTGTAGATGCTTCTTTCTCCTTATTTAATTTCTCTTGCTTTTTATGAGAAGAAATGGATGGTGGACCTTCAATTTCCTTACCATTCATTGAAATAATTGCATTGACATTTTCTCTAGGATTTAGTACAGTTTGAGAGGGTAGCTTCCCTGATTCTTGAGCATTTAACCGATTCACTGTGGTTGCTATTTGGCCTATCTAAGTTGTCAAGTTCTGAATGCTAGCTCTTGTCTCTTACTGAAATTTTTGAAAGTTATGTGCAAGAGATTTGACAACATCTTCCAAGGAATTACTTACCTAGTGATCTTGAGATTCATTTTGTCTAGGATAATAGGCTTTCTGATTTTGCTGAAAATTTTGTCCTGCAGGCCTATTTTGTGCATTCCCATATCTGAAAATGGGATGATCCTTCCATCCAAGATTGTATGTATTATCATAAGGATCATACCTCTTTGGTTGGTTAGGAAAACCTCCTACATCATTCGCTTGTTCTGTGAATTCCTCTTGAAGTGTAGGGCACACATCAGTGGAGTGCCCTGTTGCTGAACATATTCTACAGACTTTAACTTGCTGTAGTGTACCTGTAGCCATTTGGCGCACAAGAGAGGTAAGTTCAGATATTTGATTCTGAAGAGAAGTAGTACTTACCTTATGGGCATGTCTAATAGGAGTATCATGCCTAATGCCAAATTGTTGAGAATTGGCAGCCATATTTGATATTAGGATTTTGGCTGCTTCAGGAGTCTTATCTACTAGTGCTCCTCCACTAGTTGCATCTATCATGCTCCTATCTCCCTACAAAAGACCTTCATAGAAATATTGGATTAGTAGTTGCTCACTAAACTGATGATGTGGGCCTCTTGCACAAAGCTTTTTAAACCTCTCCCAATATTCAAAAAGTGTTTCTCCATGTAATTGCCTAATGCCGCATATTTGTTTGCTGATAGTAGTAGCCCTAGATGTAGGAAAATAACGTTCTAAAAACATTCTTTTCATCTCATTCCAAATAGTGATAGTACCAGAGGGTAAATAATACAACCAATCTTTGGCTAAATCTCTTAATGAAAAAGGAAAAGCCCTGAGTTTTATTTGTTCCTCAGTTACTCCAGTGGACTTCAAACTGGTACATACCACATGAAATTCCTTTAAATGTTTATGCGGTTCTTCTCCTGCAAGACTATAAAAATTAGGTAAGAGATGAATTAATCCATATTTCAACTCAAAAATAACATTGTCATCAAGATTAAAAAGAGTAATGCATAAGGGTTGCTGATGCAAATCTGGAGCTACAAGCTCCTTCAGAGTGGGGTGGCTCGCCATGATTACTTCCTCCTTTTCTTGATCAATGTCCTCTTGAAGTTCTCTTCTGTGCCTGTATACAGATTTTCTAATATTTGGATTGAACTCTAAATTTTGAGAATTAGAAGAACGAGTCACAGGCATAAATTAAAATAAAATCACAAAAAGTAATAGACGTAGTCCCCGGCAACGGTGCCAAAATTTGGTGCGCACCGTCGCAGGTACACCTAAATTGATACCTTACCTCAAAACTAACCTGTAGTAGTGGGAGTAAGGGTCGATCCCACAAAGACTAGAATTACCTTATGTGATTGAGAAATGGTGGATTGATAATTGCAAATAAAACTAAGTGAACAATAACTAAAGTAATTAAGAGAAAGCAATTAATGATAAAGACGTTGGTTTCGATTGATATACACCGTCAAGGGATTACATTGATCATTGACAACATAATCAATCTGTAATTGAATATCTATCATTGGGGTTATAACCCTGTTTCTCCTTAATTCTAGTAAATTAATGACAATTGCACTAATTAAACCCTAATTAACAAGCAATCCTTTAGCACATCGGTAAAACATAACTTGTTAACCGCATGAAGAACTAAAGAAACTGATAGAGCTAAACAAATATAAGCACATCGGATATATCTAATTTAATTAATCATTCATCATAGGTTCAATGATTTATAATCCAAAATCCTCAAACCTATTTGCCTCTTGAATCGTAGAATTGAAGACTTTGTTCAAAACACAATTCAGTGGTAAAATAAGACAGACAATATACTAGTAGGCCTCTTAGTAATCATATGAATAATCATTAAGAAGAAGAACAGATGAATAATAAATACTCAATTCAAATTGAAACAATAAAATCAAATCCAAATCTCACAATGTATGAAAATCCCTTAAGGTTTCAACCTACGTCAACCAACTAAAAAGAACTAGCCACGCAGGGCCATAAGAAAATCAAAAGAAGAATTGAAGAATGTAACTCAGAACTTAGATGAAAGATTGAATGAATTCTCTACTTGCTTTCCTTCCTTTTTATAGATTCCCTCCTCCTAATCGAAGTAGGAGTGTTTCTAGGTCAAATTCCAGCCCATTGGGCTTCAATTGGACTCAAGAAGACCTAAAAATCGCGAATTTAGCAATTTGGTGCGGCGGCGAACACCGCGGCGCACTACACGGGCATCGCGGTGCTACGGAAAGCTATTGACGGGGCACTGCGGCACCTAGGTTATCTCTAGCGCACTCTAGATTCTGACGTTTGGGCACCACGACACTCGGTGCTTCTGGGCAACAAATGCCGCGGCGCGCTAGGGAGCGTCGCGGCCCTCCGAACCTGTAATGACACAGCGCCGCGGTGCTCTATTACAAGTGCCGTGCCGCCTAGAAAACTCTAGAATTTGCCGAAGTACGAAACACAAAAGTTGTAGCTCTATGTCTCTTCTTTCCATAGCTGGAATCACCTTAATCCAATCTAAATTGAAGGAGATATGCTAAAATGATTGATTCTGATTTGCAAGCTCCATAAAGCTATGAAATTTCCCAAATTTGACCAAGTGTTAAACATAACAGTTGTAGATGAATGTGTTATCGTTTCACATCCACTTGAATCACTTTGATTGGAGTTTATAAGAGGGAGATATTCTCAAAACAATCCTTAAAGGTCTGGAATCGCTGCAATGTACCATTTTTCCATGGATTTCTTATCTTTTTCTTCTCTTTTCTTCTTCCTTTGTTCCTACAACACAAAACACAAAACAAAACTAATTCTTAATTATATTTTACTTAAATCAAACAAAAATTAAGTTTAAAGGTATTAATATCATGTTTAATTAAGACCACATCAGCCACCTTGTTTTCAAGGCGACTTTGACCCGATTTTAGCTGAAAGATGGATAAGGGAGTTAGAGAAAATCTTTGAAGTGATGGGATGTACTGAGGAGCAGCAAGTAATCTTTGCTGCATATATGCTAAAAGATGAAGCAGAATACTGGTGGCGTGGAGCTAGAGAACTTTTAGATCACCAGGGAAGGTCATCACTTAGCAGGTGTTCAAAGACACTTTTTTGGAAAAGTACTTTCCAAGTTTTGTGCGGGCAGAGAAAGAGATTGAATTTCTCCAACTCAGGCAGGGTAGCATGACTATAAACCAATACATCGCGAGGTTCAAGGAATTGTCTAAGTTCTCCTCTTATCTGCGATTTAACCCTGATGAAGCATGGAAGGTTGTTAAGTTCGAAGCGGGACTGAACCCGGACATAAAGAATACTGTTGTAGCTTTGGAGATTAGGGAGTTTGTGCCTCTAATCAATAAATGCAGACTCTTGGAGAAAAGTTTAAAGGCAGTGGAGGACGAAAAGCAAAGGCGAAACCTATGGAAAAGGAAGAAAAATTTTCAAAACTCTAGCAAGAATGTGAGAAGAAGTAGATATGGAGCTGGTAAGAGGCCATTAACTGCGGGTCCCAGACCTTTCCAACAAGACCTCACCCTAGTCAAGTGCGCTAAGTATGGACGCATGCATGGTAATCGGCCATACTACATGGGACAAGATGTCTGTTTCAACTACGAATAGAAGGGTCATTTTGATAGAAACTGCCCACAGAATGTGGGGAAGGAGCCAGAACAGAGGCCTCAAGTGAAAGGAAGGGTTTTCACCATGAGCGACCAAGAGGTAGCTCAATCTTCTAAAATGATTCAAGGTACATGCTATATCTATGGATTTGATCTTATGGTGTTATTTGACTCTGGTGCTAGTCATTCATTTATATCGAAAAAATGTATTAGGAAGTTTCAGTTTCCTATTTCTGAAACTCGCGATGAGCTATCCGTAGTAACCACCACAGGGAAAAGGGTATTTGTAACAACTCCATTTAAGTATCAATTTTTTTTTAAAATACCATGAAGTTATTACCTCGTTACAACTTAACTAAAAATAACATTTATTTAATTTCTACAATACAGAGTTTACATACATGTCATTAATCAAAACATACGTACAACATATCAAACATATAAAAATCTACATCTTATTTATTCTGGTTGACCAATTCTGGAGATTCAAGTACAGG
This sequence comes from Gleditsia sinensis, assembly GCA_037074535.1. Classification (NCBI taxonomy): domain Eukaryota; kingdom Viridiplantae; phylum Streptophyta; class Magnoliopsida; order Fabales; family Fabaceae; genus Gleditsia; species Gleditsia sinensis. The sequence continues at coordinate 31,264,286 of CM073466.1, read as the reverse complement.
TGGTTTCACCTTCATCGAGATATAAGCCAACTCGACCATAAACATTTTATTTGCTTCTGGGATCTGCCCAACATAAAGTACTCGATCCAACGTGCACTAAAAGCCAGTGCTATAGAAAAATTTGCATAACTAATTTTCTGAACATGATATGGAAAGAAAGTGCGAATTAAATCCCAGTAAGTTCAACAATAAATCATCATCAATATAGCTCATCACGTCATGTTCAGCTGTATAAACTACAACAAATATCTTTGGTCACATGAATGCCTTATATCTATGCACATGAGAATCGTACAATAATGACATGTATGACAGGATTAACTATTTTTAGAATATCATATGATGAGTATCAATTTATTCTCATATCAAGCTACCTCGGTCAGGGAGAGTATTTCTACTCTCCCGTACGGGTTTTTCTCGCTCTGTCCGACATGGCCCACTTTCTCTTTCTTTTCTCATTAACATAATCATAACTGTTGGTAGGGCGTCCCCTCCTGGTGCACCATACGAATTGCCATGTGACCGTGCTCATTTCTTTTCTTTTCACAATGATAGCCAAAAATATACTTTCAATAACAAGTATGTTCATGAAAATATAACTATTACAAAAAATCATTGGTAATCATGCCATGAACATAACCATTTCAAATATCACTTTATAAAATATTTCCATGTCAAAATTTCACACTTAAGATGGTAAGAAGTTCATACAATGGAAATTGCTATGACATATACTAGTCATTTATTATTTTCATTTATAAAATCTATCTTCTTTTTTAAATATTAATTTTATTTCTTTATGTTCATGATGCAGATTTTCTTCCTATCTAACCTTCTCTTACTAATAAGAGCATAACTGCATCAATTTAACTCCGATGTAGGTTATATTGGTGTCAATTTCAAGATAAAACAATTATCGAGAACTATTATGTTGAATAGTGTAGCGAAATATTAAGAAATCAAGGTGATATTACTTCCTCAATGTACAGATTATTTCTTCTCGGGTAGGTTCTGACCTCCGCCTTCTAATCGGTCCATATCTCCCTCATAAAAATTCCAAATTAAGTGATTCCAATGGCTAAATATCCGTGACACATATAGATATAATTATTATGTTAACCATTCATTTTAATTCCCTACAGAATGTTCCCAGAAATTAAAATACAGAAGCTATCCTAACATATTCCTCACTAATTAACCATTTTCTGACCTTTGCTTACAAATTGGACCATATCTACCTCATATGAATTCTAAATTGAATGATTCCATTGGCTAAAAATCCATTAAAAATAGATATAAATTTTTTATGTTAACCATTTGTTTAGATTCCCTATATAAAGTTCCCAGAAATTAAAACACATAAGCTATCCTAATATATTCTTCCCTGATTAACCAGTTTCTGACCTTTCCTTATTAATCAAACCATATCTATCTCATATAGACTCCAAATTGAGTGATTTCAGTGGATAAAAATCCGTGAGACATAGTTATACATTTTTCATGTTAACCATTTCTTTCAAATCTTTACTGATTTGTCCCATAATTTTAAAAACAGTGGCTTAAAATTCTGCCAGCTATAGCCATACCCATGCAAAACTATCTACACCAACCTAAGTATTCAAACATACATGATATGTAACATGATATAACAACATCTATGACTAATCATTAAAGTTCTAAGATCAAAACCCCATATAAATATTACAAGTTTCAAAACTTTTCTTCAAAAAAGAAATATTGTTAAACTTACTTGGAGCACTTAGTCCTTTAGACTTCTCCTTCCTCTTTCTTCCTTTCTTCCTCTCCTCCTCTCCTTTCCTCACTCTACCTTGCTTCTTTTTTTTTTCTCTCCCTCACTTGGACGAAATTCCCATGCTATAAGGGTGGGTTTTGCTTATATAAACTATCAAGTAATTCACCTTTCATGATCTTGAGTCTACCTTATCACAATTAGGTTACACTTGGTTGAATTTTTGGAAAACAAACAACTTATGTTCTTGTCTTCCTCTTCCTTAGTCAAGATATGCATAGGAAAAGGAGATTTCTATTTTGAAAATTATGATAATATGTTCTTAAGATATGGGACAAGGTCCCTTTGATTTAGGAATTCATTTCCTTTTTCTTTTGTCTTAATCAAGTATGATAGGTTTGCCTTTTTAGGTGGCAAATTTCTAACCCTTGAATCTCCATTATTTGGTTGAAATTATTTGTGTGGGATATGAATGTGTTGTCCTAATGCCATGTATTATCATACCACTTGCTAAAATTATGAGTGTAGGATATAGATGTTTTGTCCTAAAGCCTTGTATTATCATACCACTTGCTAAATTTTTGTCTTAATGCCATGTCACCTAATCTTGATTACACCATTATTTCATCACTTTAATTTTATTTTTATTTTTATTTTTTGTCTTCGGTTTGGGCTCATTCTTGCCCATTTTCTTTACTTTGGTTAAAATTCTACCTTTCATAATGGGCTAGGTCACATTTTCATGATTTTTGGGCTACCGGTCCAAAATCTATATCCTAGTTGAAGTCTATGTTTTATTTCTTCATTGGGCTATCCTATTGGCTTGATAAAAATTTATGTGAAGTTGAAAAACTCTATATAAAGTGTCCATAGGTGAAAGCCCAATTTATAGGTGGAGATACTAAACTTAGTAACTTTTGCTCTTAAATTAAGAAAAATTACCATAATCCGATCTTCTTGAAATTTTAACACCTTTACTTACTTCACAAAAATTTATCTTCCTTACCTAAGAATTTCACCTTTCTTTAGCATGTTTATTTCTAATATTTCCTCTTAGGTTTTCTTTCTTTACCTATTCCATTAATATTAGAACATTTCTATACATACATGTAAGGTGAAGAATTTCTAAGGATTATATTTCCTTAGAAATCTAAAAATTGTCTAATAAAATTTATTTCCTTAATTAAATATTTATGTAACTTTATGAATAAAAGAAATGAAATTATGGATGTTACTTTGAATACTTTTGTACTTTTATTAATACATGAAATGAAATTAGGGATGTTACAGTATTAACTTGCTCTGTATGTAAGGACTGTCAAGTCACCATCCAGGAGAAAACCTTTTCTGTAGAACTCGTCTGTTTACCTTTAAGAGGTATTGAGGTCATTCTAGGGTTAGACTGGATGTCTAGAAATCGAGTCTTGGTGAATTGTTGTAACAAGACCGTTGAATTTCTACCTCCTACTCCAAAAGAGGAGGTGCAGTTATTAATGCTTAATGCCAATCAAGTTAATAGGTAGTTGAAGAATGGAGTACTTGGATACATTCTCTTGTATTTATCAAACTTAGAAGTCGAATCGAAGTTTGATAAAATCCCAATAGCCAATGAGTTTCTTGAAGTATTTCCATCAGATATTCCAAGCTTACCTCCCAAGAGAGAGATAGAGTTCTCTATTGATCTCCTACATGGGACAGGGACTATCTCTATTGCACCATATAGAATGGCCTCGAAGGAACTACAGGAAATCAAGAAATAGTTGGAGGAACTATTAGACAAGCAATTCATTAGACCGAATGTATCACCTTGGGGAGCTCCTATATTGTTTGTTAAGAAGAAATACGGGAACTTGAGACTGTGCATAAATTACTGACAGCTGAATAAGGTGACTATAAAAAACAAGTACCATCTCCCTAGGATAGATGACTTATTAGATCAACTGAAGGGAGCCTGCATCTTTTCTAAAATTGACTTGAGGTTAGGATATCATCAAATTAGGATCAAGGAGGAGGACTTACCAAAAACTGCCTTCAGGACTAGGTATGGGCACTATAAGTTTCTCGTAATGCCCTTCGGCTTGACAAATGCACCTACAATTTTCATGGATTACATGAATCGCATTTTTCGACCCTCCTAGATCAATTTGTTGTAGTATTCATTGATGACATCTTGATATATTCTAAGAATAAGAAAGAACATGAACAACATCTCTGAATCGTGCTGCAAGTGCTAAAAGAGAAAAAGTTATATGCCAAATTGGAGAAGTGTGAATTTTGGCTATCAGAGGTGAAGTTTCTTGGACATGTCGTCTCTAATAGAGGGATAGCCGTAGATCCTAGCAAGACAGAAGCAGTGATTCAGTGGGAGAGACCAAAGACGATTACGAAAGTCAAAAGTTTCCTGGGTTTGGCAGGATGTTATAGGAGGTTTATACAAAAATTCTCTCGTATAGCCTTGCCATTGACTAAATTGACTAGGAAGGGAAGTCCTTTCAAATGGACTGATCAATGTGAAGTTAGTTTCCAGTAGCTTAAGACAAGACTGACCACTCCTATTGTTTTAATTATTCCAAACCCTACAAGACATTTTGAAGTGTATAGTGACTCTTCAAAGAAAGGGCTAGGATGTGTGCTGATGCAAGATAAGAGAGTAGTTGTTTACACCTCTAGGCAACTGAGACCCCACGAAGGAAACTATCCAACCCATGATCTTGAATTGGCGGCAGTGGTGTTTGCCTTAAAGATTTGGTGACACTATTTGTACGGGGCAACCTTTGAAGTATATTGCGATCATAAGAGTCTTGAGTCAAAAATATTTGCACATGGGTCAGATGATGGTGTATGAGATGCAGATGCTAGAGGAGTTTCAAAATTTGAAGCTAGCCACTACTCTTACTCCAAAGAAGCTAGTCATTAATGGTTTAAATATAGGGTGTGACCTTAGAGCCCAGATCAAAGAGGCTCAAGCTCACGACCAATACTTACATGATCATAAAGACTAAGGTAATTTTTCTATCATGGAAGATGGAGCAATCATGTATCAAGGAAGGATTTGTGTCCCTCAAGAATGAGAGTTGAGGACTAAGATCCTACAGAAAGCGCATGAGAGTAAATACACAGTCCATCCTGGATGCACTAAAATGTACCAGGATTTAAAGAGGATGTATTGGTGGCCAGGGATGAAAAAGGACATTGCTGAGTTTGTGGTGAAATGTCTCATTTTTCAAAAGGTGAAGGTGGAGCATTAAAAGCCAGCAGGATTTCTACAACCTCTTGAGATCCCTAAATGGAAATAGGATAGTATTTCAATGGAATTTGTTGTGGGATTACCTAAGACTTCAGTGGGACATGACTCTATCTGTGTAATTGTTGACAGATTAACCAAATATGCTCACTTTCTGCCCATAAAGATTAACTATTCACTGGACAAATTGGCCCAGTTATACGTCTAGGAAATAGTAAGTCTTTATAGAATTCCCTTAAATATCATTTCTGATAGAGATCCTAGGTTTACGTCGAGGTTTTGGAAGGTGTTGCAGGAAGCTTTTGGAACTTAGTTGCAGTTCAGTACTGCCTATCATCCTCAGACTGATGGGCAGACAGAACGGACAATTCAAACTCTAGAAGATATGTTAAGGGCCTGTGTAATAGTGCAAGGTAAAGGATGGGATAAGTACCTACCTTTAGTAGAGTTTTCTTATAATAATATTTATTACTCCAGTATTAAAATAACCCCATACGAAGCTTTATATGGTAGGAAGTGCCGATCTCCACTATGTTGGTTTGAGGTAGGAGAAAAGAACTTGCTGGGTCCTGATTTAGTTCTACAGACCACTGAACAAATCAGGATGATACGAGACAAAATACATACAGCTCAAAGTCGGCAAAAGAGTTACTATAATAAGCAATATAAACCTCTAGAGTTTGGGGAAGGAGACCATATATTTTTGAAACTTTCCTCGACTACTAGAGTTGGTAGGTTTCTCAAAACTAGAAAGCTAAGTCTGCGATTTTTGGGACCCTATCAGATTTTGAAGAAAGTGGGGACGTCAACATATCAAGTTGCCCTTCCATCGAATTTGTCCAACTTGCACAATGTTTTCCATGTATCACAGCTACAGAAGTATCTTCCAGATTCTTCACATATAATACGTGATGAACCAATACAAATAAAGGAGAACATGACATACCAGCTAGTACCAGCATCTATATTGGACATTGACGTGAAGCAATTGCAAAACAAAATTATTCCCCTAGTTAAGGTGTTATGGGAAGGTTTGACTCCGGAAGAAGCAACTTGGGAACTAGAAGAAGTCATGAGGAAGAAATATCCAAAATTGTTCTTATTAGGTAATTTCTGAAATTTTGAGGACAAAATTTCTTTTAGGGGGAGAGAAATGTAACATCCCTAATTTTGTTTCATGTATTAATAAAAGTACAAGAGTATTCAAAGTAACATCCCTAATATCATTTCTTTTATTGATAAAGGTACATAAATATTTCATTAAGGAAATAAAATTTATTAGACAATATTTAGATATCTAAGGAAATATAATCCTTAGAAATTCTTTACCATACGTGTATGCATAGAAATGTTCTAATATTAATGGAATAGGTAAAGAAAGAAAACCTAAGTGAAAATATTAGAAATAAGCATGCTAAAGAAAGGTGAAATTCTTAGGCAAGGAAGATAATTTTTTGTGAAATAAGTAAACGTCTTAAAATTTCAAGAAGATTGTATTAGGGTAATTTTTCTTAATTTAAGAGCAAAAGTTACTAAGTTCAGTATTTCCACCCATAAATTGGGTTTTCACCCGTGGACACTTCATATAGAGTTTTTCTACTTCACATGAATTTGTAGCAAGCCAATAGGATAGCCCAATGAAGAAATAAAACATAAACTTGGACTAGGATATAGGAATTGGACCGGTAGCCCAAAAATCATGAAAATGTGACCAAGCCCATTATGAAAAGTAGAATTTTAACCAAGGTAAAGAAAATGGGCAAGAATGAGCCCAAACCCAAGAGGAAAAATAAAAATAAAAAATAAAAGTAAAGTGATGAAAAAATGGTGTAACAAAGATTAGGTGACATGGCATTAAGACAAAAATTTAGCAAGTGGTGTGATATCCTACATTCATAATTTTAGCAAGTGGTATGATAATACAAGGCTTTAGGACAAAACATCTATATCCTACACTCATAATTTTAGCAAGTGGTATGACAATACATGGCATTAGGACAAAACATTCCTATCCCACACAAATAATTTCAAACAAATAATGGAGATTCAAGGGCTAAAAATTTGCCACCTAAAAAGGAAACAACCTTATTATTATTATTATTTATTATACAATATAGAATTCACATACACGTCATTAATCAAAACGTACGTACAAGAAAATCAAACACATAAATAACTACATCTTATTTATTTTGGTGGACCAATTCTGGAGATATTGGTGCGGGTGGTTACACCGTCACCGGGATCTGAACCAACTCGACCACAAACATATTATTTGATTCTGGGATCTACCCAACATAGAGTAACTCGATTCAACGTACACTAAAAGCTAGAGCCATAGAAAAATCTGCATAACTAATTTTTTGAAGATGATATGGAAATATAGTGAGAATTAAATCCCAATAAGTTCAACAATAAATCATCATTAATATAGCTCATCACGTCATGTTCAGCTGTATAAACTACAGTAAACATCTTTGGTCACATGAATGCACTATATCTATGCACATGAGAATCGTACAGTAATGAAATGTATGACAGGATTAATTATTTTCAAAATATCATATGATGACTATCAATTTATTCTTATATCAAGTTACCCCGGTTAGGGTGAGTATTTTCTACTCTCCGGTACGGGCTGTTCTTGCTCCTTCCGACATGGCCCACTTTCTCTATCTTTTCTCATTTACATATTCATAACCGTTAGTAGGGCGTCCCCTACTGGTGCACCACACGGATTGCCAGGTGACCGTGCTCATTTCTTTTCTTTTCACAATGATAGCCAAAAATATGCATTCAATAACAAGTATGTTCAACAAAATATAACTATTACCAAAAATCATTAGTAATTATGCCATGAACATAACCATTTCAAATATCACTTTATAAAATATTTCCATGTCAAAATTTCACACTTAAGATGGTAAGAAGTTCATACAATGGCAATGGCAATGACATATGCTAGTCATTTATAAGATTCTTCTTCTTTTTTATATTAATTTTATCTCTTTATTTTCTTGTTGCAAGTTTTCATCCTATCTAACCTTCTCTTACTAATAAGGGAATAACTCTCTCCATTTAACTTTGATGTAGGTGATCTTGGTTTCCATTTCAAGATAAAACAATTATCTAAAACTATTATGTTGAATAGTTTAGCGAAATATTAAGGAATCAAGGTGATATTACTCTCTCAACGTTCAGGTTATTTCTTCTTGGATAGGTTCTGACCTCTACTTACTAATCTGTCCATATCTCCCTTATATAAATTCCATATTAAGTTATTCCACTGGCTCAAAATCCGTGACACATATAACAATAATTTTTATGTTAATCATTTATTTTAATTCCCTACAGAATGTTCCCAGAAATTAAAACACAGAAGCTATCCTAACATATTCTTCCCTGATTAACCATTTTCTGACCACTGCTTACTAATCAGACCATATCTACCTCATATTGACTCCAACTTGTGTGATTCCAGTGGCTATAAATCCGTGACACATATATCTATAATTTGTATGTTAACGATTTATTTAAATTCCTTACTGAATGTTCCCAAAAATTACAACACAGAAGCTATCCGAACATATTCTTCCCTAATTAACCATTTTCTGACCACTGCTTACTAATTAGACCATATCTACCTCATCTGGACTCCAACTTGTGTGATTCCAGTGGCTAAAAATCCGTGACACATATATCTATAATTCGTATGTTAACCATTTATTTGAATTCCTTACAAAATATTCCCAGAAATTAAAACACAGAAGCTATCCTCACATATTCTTCCCTGATTAAGCATTTTCTGACCACTGCTAACTAATTAGACCATATCTACCTCATATGGACTACAAAGTGTGTGATTCCAGTGGCTAAATTTCCATGAGACATAGATCTACATTTTTCCTATTAACCATTTGTTTTAATTCCTTACCGCTTCTTCCCAGAATTTAAAAAAAAAAGCTTAAAATGTTTGTCACCCGTAGCCATACCTATGCAGAACTATCGTCACCAGCCTAAGTATTCAAACATACAAAATATGTAACATGATATAGCAACATCCATGACCAATCATCAAAGTTCTAAGATCAAAATCTCATATAAATATTATAAGTTTCAAAAGTTTTCTTCAAAAAGAAATATTGTTAAACTTACCCTAAGTACTTAGTCCTCTAGACTTCTCCTTCCTCTTTCTTCCTTTCTTCTTCTCCTTTCCTCACTCTACCTTCCTTCTATTTTTCCTTTCCCTCACTTAGACAAAAATTATAATGTTATAAAGGTGGGTTTTGCTTAAATAGACCACCAAATAGTTCATCTTTCATGATCATGGGTCTAACTTATCACAATTAGGATACACTTGGTTGAATTTTTGAAAAACAAACAACTTATGTTCTTGTCTTCCTCTTCCTTAGTCAAGATATGCATAGCAAAAGGAGATTTGTATTTTGAAAATTAAGATAATATGTTTCTAAGATAAGGGACAAGGTCCCTTTGATTTAGGGATTTATTTCTTTTTCTTTTGTCTTAATCAATTATGATAGGTTTGCCATTTTAGGTGGCAAATTTCTAACCCTTGAATCTTCCTTGCTTAACTAAAATTATTTGTGCAGAATAATGATGTTTTGTCATAATTCTATGTATTATTACCCATTTACTAAAATTATGAGTGTAGGATATAGATGTTTTGTCCTAATGCCATGTATTATCATACCACTAGCTAAAATTATGAATGTAGGATATCACACCACTTGCTAAATTTTTGTCTTAATGTCATGTCACCTAATCTTGATTACACCATTATTTCATCACTTTTATTTTATTTTTGTTTTTATTTTTTTCTTTTGGGTTTGAGCTCATTCTTGCCCATCTTCTTTACTTTGGATTAAATTCTACCTTTCATAATGGGCTTAGTCACATTTTCATATTTTTGGGTTACCAGTCCAATTTTTATATCCTAGTCCAAGTCTATGTTTTATTTCTTCCTTGGGTTATCCTATTGGCTTGCTAAAAATTTATGAGAAGTGGAAAAACTCTATATGAAGTGTCTATAGGTGAAAGCCCAATTTATGGGTGGAGATACTAAACTTAGTAACTTTAACTCTTAAATTAGGAAATATTACCCTAATCCAATCTTCTTGAAATTTTAATACATTTATTTACTTCACAAAAAGTTATCTTCCTTACCTATGAATTTCACCTTTCTTTAGTATAATTATTTCTAATTTTTCCTCTTAAGTTTTCTCTCTTTACCTATTTCATTAATGTTAGAACATTTCTATGCACGTAAGGTGAAGAATTTTTAAGGATTATATTTTCTTAGATATTTAAAAATTGTCTAATAAATTTTATTTACTTACTGGATGTTACATGCTTCCCCCTTAAGAAATTCGGTCCCCGAATTTCAACCCATCCTACCACATGTAGGGAATAAAATTAAAACACAATTCAGAGTTACCAACTTTATTAACCAAATAATTAGGGATATATTTTCTGTATATTATCTTTACTTTCTAATATATCTATTCACTTGAGTGATTTTTCCATATAACTTAACCATAAGGATTTCTTTCATCCATAAGTTATTCACTTTATATCCTCTAGCTCGCATGGATATATCTATGGGTCGATATTAGAAAACACACACATAAATGACCATATTTACCTTCATATTGGGTAACTATCTTTTCTTATTCTAAACTTCTATCAAGTCATTTTTTTTTTCATATATCAACATCATCCCATGAATATCATCATCTTATGTCTATCATCTATTTTTATCCTAAAATCATTTAATCAATATGTTAAAGATACGTAGCAATAAATCCACCAAACCTTTTATAACATTTATGTACTATTGACACATGTATAATAATTCCAACTTACCTTATCACAGTAATTTTATACCATCTTATTAACAACATTAAACTCATTGTCAAAAATTTCAATTATTTCTTCTCATATCCAAAAGCACCTCATTCTAACTTATGTCAATCCCATTTAATTCACCCAATCATTTCAAGAAGATTTTTCCTAACAATTACTCAGACATGAATTCTCAATTCCAACATAATTCACATCCTAGATACTAGACTCAATTTAGAATGATATAAACTTTTAACACAAATATATTGATCACTTACATTATTTTTGGACATGGTTCTCAGAATATTCTCCATATTTCCAAATGAAGAGTTTAAAGATTAATTTAAATTCTACTTCTCATATTTTATTCCTCAAGAACTTCAACACCACTAATTCTCTTGATTACATTCGTTAAAACACCATAATAGTTGAGTTTCAAATATAATAATAATAATAAATAAATAAAATTTTCTTGTAATATGGGAAAATAATCTTGCATTTAATGCCAAATATTAATGTAGGGAAATGCAGTAGAACAGACGAAAAACATAATAAAGAATGGTGCTAAAATAAAAAGTCAAAAGTTTGGACAAAACATTAGAGAGAGTTAAAATCGGTGGCCGTAATTCTTGAAAATCTGAAAAACAAAAATTTAACTATTATATCAGCAAAAATCGGTGGCCGCAATGTTTGAATATATGTGCCAAAATCTACTTTAAATCTGTTGGTATTCGGTGGAAAGATATCACATGGAAAAAGAAACATTTCTGAGCTTATAAAAGTCTGCGAAAATCAAAGAATACGTAGTTAACTAGTAGGATGCAGTTTATTGCTTCAAAATAAATGTAATCAATCAACTGTAAAATAACCAGTCCAAATTAAAATTTCTCAAAATAGCTAGTCGACTTAATAATAACAATAGTCGATTGGCAAAAAAATATTGGGAAAACAAAATAAATCATTTGATTTTCCTTCTTCAACAATTAACTTGTTTTTATTATTATTTATTATACAATATAGAGTTCACATACACGTCATTAATCAAAACGTACGTACAACAAATTCAAACACATAAAAAACTACATCTTATTTATTTTGGTTGACCAATTCCGGAGATATAGGTGCGGGTGGTTGCACCTTCACCGGCATCTAAACCAACTCGACCACAAATATATTATTTGATTCTGGGATTTGCCCAATATAAAGTAACTCGATCCAACGTACACCAAAAGTCAGAGCCATAGAAAAATATGCATAACTAATTTTCTGAACATGATATGGAAATATAGTGCGAATTAAATCCCAGTAAGTTCAACAATAAATCATCATCAATATAGCTCATCACGTCACGTTCAGTTGTATACACTACAGTAAATATCTTTGGTCACATGAATGCACTATATCTATGCACATGAGAATCGTACAGTAATGACATGTATGACAGAATTAATTATTTTCAGAATATCATATGATGACTATCAATTTATTCTCATATCAAGCTACCCCGGTCAGGGTAAGTATTTTCTACTCTCCGGTACGGGATTTTCTCGCTCCGTCTGACATGGCCCACTTTCTCTTTTTTTCTCATTTACATATTCATCACCGTTGGCAGGGCGTCCCTTACTGGTGCACCACACGGATTGCCATGTGACCGTGCTCATTTATTTTCTTTTCACAATACAACAACAACAACAACAACTAAGCCTTTTTCCACTAGGTGGGGTCGGCTATATGGATCAAACGGCGCTATAGTGGCCTATCATATATGAGATCAATAGATAAGTTATTAACTATTAAATCATTTATAATCGTTTCACTTATTGTTTTCTTTGGCCTCCCTCTACCTCTAATTATTGGACTATTCTCCATCCGATTAACTCTTCTCACTAGGCTTCTACAGGTCTTCTCCACACATGGCCACGTATGTTCATCAAAATATAAATATTACCAAAAATCATTGGTAATCATGCCATGAACATAACTATTTCAAATATCACTTTTTAAAATATTTCCATGTCAAAATTTCACACTTAAGATGGTAAGAAGTTCATACAATGGAAATGGCAATGGCTATGGCATATGCTAGTCATTTATTATCTTCATTTATAAGATTCTTCTTCTTTTTTATATTAATTTTATTTCTTTATTTTCTTTATGCAGGTTTTCATCCTATCTAACCGTCTCTTACTAATAAGGTCATAACTCTCTCCATTTAACTCTGATGTAGGTGATCTTGGTGTCCATTTCAAGATAAAACAATTATCTAAAACTATTATCTTGAAGAGTTTAGCGAAATATTAAGAAATCAAAGAGATATTACTCTCTCAAAGTACAGGTTATTTCTTTTCGGATAGGTTCTGAAATCTACCTACTAATCTGTCCATATTTCCCTTATAAGAATTCCAAATTAAGTTATTCTAGTGGGTAAAAATCTGTGACACATATAGAAATAATTTTGATGTTAATCATTTATTTTAATCCCATATAGAATGTTCCCAGAAATTAAAACATAGAAGCTATCAAAACATATTCTTCCCTGATTAACCATTTTCTGATCACTGCTTACTAATCAGATCATATCTACCTCATATGGACTCCAACTTGTGTGATTCCAGTGGAAAAAAATCCGTGACATATATATCTATAATTCGTATGTTAACCATGTATTTGAATTCCTTACAGAATGTTTCCAGAAATTAAAACACAGAAGCTATCCTAACATATTCTTCCCTGATTAACCATTTTCTGACCACTGCTTACTAATTAGACCATATCTACGTCATATGGACTCCACATTGTGTGATTCTAGTGGCTAAAATTCTGTGACACATATATCTATAATTCGTATGTTAACCATTTATTTAAATTCCTTATAGAATATTCCCAGAAATTAAAACACAAAAGCTATCCTAACATATTCTTCGCTGATTAAGCATTTTCTGACCACGGCATACTAATTAGACCATATCTACCTCATATGGACTCCAAATTGTGTGCTTCCAGTGGCTAAAAATCCGTGAGACATAGATCTACATTTTTCTTGTTAACCATTTGTTTTAATTCCTTACCGATTCTTCCCAGAATTTAAAAAAGAAAGCTTAAAATGTTTGCCACCCATAGCCATACCTATGCAGAACTATCGTCATCAGCCTAAGTATGCAAACATATAAAATATGTAACATGATATAGCAACATCCATGACCAATCATCAAAGTTCTAAGATCCAAATCTCATATAAATATTATAAGTTTCAAAAGTTTTCTTCAAAAAGAAATATTGTTAAACTTTCCTTAAGTACTTAGTCCTCTAGAGTTCTCCTTCATCTTTCTTCCTTTCTTCCTCTCCTTTCCTCACTCTACCTTGCTTCTATTTCTCCTTTCCCTCACTTGGACGAAAATTCTAATGTTATAGGGGTGGGTTTTGCTTAAATAGACCACCAAATAATTCATCTTTCATGATCATGGGTCTACCATATCAAAATTAGGATACACTTGGTTGAATTTTTGAAAAACAAAAAGCTTATGTTCTTGTCTTCCTCTTCCTTAGTCAAGATATGCATATGCATAGCAAAAGGAGATTTGTATTTTGAAAATTATGATAATATGTTTCTAAGATAAGGGACAAGGTCCCTTTGATTTAGGGTGTTATTTCTTTTTCTTTTGTCTTAATCAATTATGATAGGTTTGCCTTTTTAGTTGGCAAATTTTGAACCCTTGAATCTTCCTTGCTTAACTAAAATTATTTGTGTAGGACAATGATATTTTGTCATAATGCTATGTATTATAATCCACTTATTAAAATTATGAGTGTAGGATATAGATGTTTTGTCCTAATGCTATGTATTATCATACCACTTGCTAAAATTATGAATGTAGGATATCACACAACTTGCTAAATTTTTGTCTTAATGTCATGTCAGTTAATCTTGATTACACCATTATTTCGTCACTTTATTTTTTATTTTTTTATTTTAGGTTTGGGCTCATTCTTGTTGATTTTCTTTACTTTGGATAAAATTCTACCTTTCATAATGGGCTTATTCACATTTTCATGATTTTTAGGCTACCGGTCCAATTTCTATATCCTAGTCCAAGTCTATGTTTTATTTCTTCCTTGGGCTATCCTATTGGCTTGCTAAAAATTCACGTGAAGTAGAAAAACTCTATATGAAGTGTCCATAGGTGAAAGCCCAATTTATGGGTGGAGATACTAAACTTAGTAACTTTAACTCTTAAATTAGGAGAAATTACCATAATCCAATCTTCTTGAAATTTTAATACCTCTATTTACTTCACAAAAATTGATCTTCCTTACCTAATAATTTCACCTTTCTTTAGTATATTTATTTCTAATTTTTCCTCTTAGGTTTTCTCTCTTTACCTATTTCATTAATGTTAGAACATTTCTATGCATACACGTAAGGTGAAGAATTTTTAAGGATTATATTTCCTTAGATATCTAAAAATTGTCTAATAAATTTTATTTTCTTTTGGGATGTTACAAAAATTGTACAGTTATGACATGTATGGCATGAATAACTATTTTTAGAATATCATATGATGGCTATCAACTTATTTTCATATCAAACTAACCCAGTTAGGGTGAGTACTTTATACTCTCCGAAACAGGCTTTTCTCGCTATGTCTGACATGGCACACTTTATTTTTCTTTTCTCATTAACATAATCATAGTCGTTGGTAGGGCATCCCTTACTGGTGCACCACACGAATCGCCATGTGACCGTGCTTATTTCTTTTCTTTTCTTTTCTCATTAATAGCCAAAAATATGATTCCAATAACAAGTATGTTCATTATACTCGCATGCCATATTTTTTTATCAAAATATAATCATGACTAAAAATCATTGGTAATCATGACATGAACATAATAGTTTCAAATATCACTTTATAAAATATTTTTATGTCAAAATTACACACTTAAGATGATAAGGAGTTCATGCAATGGCAATGGCCATAGCATACACTAGTCATTTATTATTTTCATTTATAAGATTATTCTTCTTTTTAAAATATTATTTTTTATCTCTTTATTTTCTTTATGCTTGTCCTCTAGTCACTTTCCACCTACTTATGTCATTTCCAACACATGTTCTCACAAATTTAATAAAGCATTCTTCTTCAATTTGGTTTCTATTAATATCTTATAGTTAATGAGATTCATTTAGGGTAGAAAAATGTTAAAAATAAGCTTTACCAGCTTCCAACACAGCCTAAATGTATCCTATAACACGGCTTAGTCATTTCCTATAAAACAACCATGCTTTAGGCTTTAAAATTCCCTTTCTACCACAAAACAAGGCCTGGTTGTGCATTGGAACACGGCTATGCTCTATGTTGTGTTATTCCCTGATGTAGGTTTTCGTCCTACCTGACCTTTTCTTACTAATCAAAGCATAACTCCATCATTTTAACTTAGACTTCGGTGATCTTGGTGTCCCTTTAAAGATAAAACAATTATCTAAAACTATTATGCTGAATATTTTAGTGAAATATTATGGTATCTTTGTGATATTACTCCCTCAAATTAAACATTATTTCTTCTCGGGTAGGTTATGACCTTTGCTTACTAATCTACCCATATCTCCCACATATGAACTCCAAATTGAGTGACTCCAATGGCTAAATTTCTGTGAGACATATATCTATATTTTTATTGTTAACCAGTTATTTAATTCCCTATATAATATTCCCAAAAATTCAAACACGTAAGCTTTCCTAATAGATTCTTCCCTAGTTAACCATTTTCTGACCCCTGCTTACTAATTTGACTATATCTACATTATATGGACTCCAAATTAAGTGATTCCAGTGGCTAAAAGTCCGTGAGACATATATCTATATTTATAATATTAACCATTTCTTTTAATTACTAACTGATTCTTCTTAGATTTTGAAAAATAGAAGCTATCCTGGTTAGTTCGAAATCTAGTTTTCTAACCAAACCTTTTCTAACATTTTAGTTCATCATCTTATTATGTCCTCTTCCATTTTCTTCCAAATTTACATCTAATCATATTCCTTCAATTTTTCACCACATTTAAATATATAAAATAGTAGTATAAAAATCTTAAAATTTTGCCTGCCATAGCCATACCTATGTAGAACTTTCCATACCAACCTAAGTATTCAAACATACATCACATGCAAGATTAACATGTAACATAATATAGCAATATCCATGGCCAATCATCAAGGTAACAAATATAGTAAATTTTATGAAAGTTCTAGGATAAAAATTCCATATAAATGTTTCTAATTTCAAAGCTTTTCTAAAAAAAGTATTGTTAAACTTATCTAAAGAACTCCCTAACTCACTTAATGAATTCTCTTTCTTGTTTCCTCTTAAAGGAAGTAGCAACATTTCTCCCTTCCCTTAGCTTTTCTAGCAGCTGAAATAAAAGAAGGAGGGTGAGTTTTTGAACCCCAAGGATGAAGAGAAATATTGCGTATTGTCGCAGGTACACCCAAATTGATACCTTACCTCAAAACTAACTTGTAGTAGTGGGAGTAAGGGTCGATCCCACAGAGACTGGAATTACCTTATGTGATTGAGAAAAGGGGGGATTTTTAATTGTAAATCAAACCAAGTAAACAATAACGAAAGTAATTAAAAGAGAGTGATTAATGATAAAGACATTTATTTCAGTTGATGTCCACTGTCAAGAGATTGTATTGATCATTGACAACTTAATAAATTTGTAATTGAATATCTATCATTTGATTTCTAACTCTGTTCCTCCTTAATTCTAGTAAATTAATGACAATCGCACCAATTAAACCCTAATTAACAAGCAATCCTTTAGTACATTGGTAAAGCATAACTTATTAACCGCATGAAGAACTAGAGAAACTGACAGAGCTAAACAAATATAAACACATCCGTTATATCTAATTTAGTTAATTACTCATCATAGGTTCAATGATTTATAATCCAAAATCCTCAAACCTATTTGTCTCATGAATCATAGAATTGAAGGCTTTGTTCAAAACATAATTTAGCGGTAGATTAAAACAAACAATATACTAGTAGGCCTGCTAGCAATCATATTAATAATCATTGAGAAAAAGAGCAGATGAATAATCAATACTCAATTCAAATTGAAATAATAAAATCCAATCCACATCTCACAATGCATGAAGATCCCTTGAGGTTTCAATCTACCTCAATCAACTAAAAAGAACTAGCCACGTAGGGCCATAAGAAAATCTAAAGAAGAATTGAAGAATGTGACTAAGAACTTTGATGAAGGATTGAATGAATTCTCTACTTGCTTTCCTCCGTTTTTATAGATTAACTCCTTCTAATCGAAGTAGGAATGTATCTAGGTCAAATCCCAGCCCATAGGGCTTCAATTGGAGTTGAAAAACCCTAAAAATCACGAATTCAGCGACCTGGTACGGCGGCGGGCGCTGCAACGCTCACCTTCAGACGTGCTGGGGTGCCGCGGCGCGTTGGGGAGAGCCATGGTGCTCCGGATACATCCTCACGCGTCGCCTAGAATCTTCTAGATTTTTCAGAAGTGTCAAACACAAAAGTTGTATCTCTATGTCTCTTCTTTCCATAGCCACTGGAATCACCTAAATCGGAGTCCAAATGAGTGAGATATGCCTCAATTAGTGACGAAGGGTCAAAAATCAGCATTTTTCTATAATTTTTTCTCTATTTTCCTCTTCTTTCCTTCTTCATTATTCCTAAAACATAAAACACAAAACTCAATTAATTCATATCTATTTTGTATTTAAATTTAATAAAAACTAACTAAAATAATGCTAACAACATGCTTAAATTACAGCATGTCAAATACCCCCACACTTACTCTTTTGCTTGTCCTCAAGCAAACATTAATTCATGTGAACAATATTCAAAATATGATACGAGTGAATGGCTTACCAATGCGCTGCCTCATAGTAAAAATTGTATGCTCTTAAAGAAATTTTAGAAAATGATCATGTGAAAAATTTAATTCAAATGCAATTTATGATTTTATTCTCTAAAATCCTTAGTGTGTGTGTGTCTTTGAATGATTTAATTTTCTTTTACCTAAATGAGTTTATATATCTCAAGAATTAGAGCATGGATCTTTATTTAAGATTTCCATAGCCTTATTTTTCATGCTACTCTCCACTAATGCAGGCTAAAATTACTTCTTAGGATCAAAAGGACTAAATTCAGCTTGTAATGTGGTTAGGTTATGGGGTGAGATATAAGATATAGTTTGAAGCTCAATCACCCAACACCACGTGATTAACTTTAATCTATTTGAGCTAATTCTCAAGATTGGGGACTTTTTCCCCCACACTTATTTCCTTGCTTTACTGCATTCTACTTTTCCTTTATGCTCTATTTCTTCTCTTTCAATCACTGAATAGACTTTCATTAGTCTTTTGAGACTTTTTCTTTTCTTTTGTCCTTGCTCCACCCTTCCACCCTTTTATTAATGTTGATATACAAAACAAGGATTCAAAAATTAATCATGGAGTGAGTGAATCAGGTAAAAAAATAAAGATATTAATCACAAAATTTGGTCTTGGTTGTTTTGTGGGTATAGAATAAAATGTTAATTATGCTCAAAATAGAGGTTCTAAGGATATTTACTTGCTTGGGTTAAACTTGAAAGGCTCAATCTCATAAAACAAATGCCTAAATCATCTCCTAATTATTAGTATCAGCCTAGGATTTCGCCTCAAGTAGTATTTAAATAAGTTCTAGAAATTTTAATGACATCATAAAATATTTTTGAGTTATATAATCTTTTTCTAAGTAAAAGACAAATTAAATATCAAAAATTACTGTGCAAAAGAATTTTAGGATTTTTAGAAAATAGGTAATAATAAATTGAAAAAAAATTCAAATTACACATAATTATGACTTTCCTATATCTCTCAAGAGCTATAAGCAATTTAAACAGTTATATCATTGGCTATTGGTTCAATTAACACAAACTTATAGATTGAGATAAAGTTCACATGCTCACCCTATTTAATAACTAGAATAAAAGTGAAAAGATCATAGAAGCTTACTGTAGTACACAGCAAAGTAAATAGTGCACAAATATTAGTTATTATATAGTTATCCAACTGAATCAGAAAGTGACTCCCCCACACTTAAGATTTTACATTGTCCTCAATGTAGAATAGAAAAGCCTAAAATAAGAGAGGCAAGTAATAAAAAGAGGAGGGTCCAGTGAAACTTCCCTGATTAGTTATCACCATCTTTCTCATCCTACTTAGGTGCAGGCCTAAAGGGTGGCTTAAGAGGTGCCGGGTGTAACGTCCAGTTTTTTTTTTTTACATTACGCATGTTAAATATGCCATATGTATAAACACAATGTATATATATACATATTTATTATAAACCTCATACATGTTATAATTATACAATACAACATTTCAAAACACAATATACATGTTTACATATATATTACAAACATCACACATGTTATATTTATACAATACAACATTTTAGTACATAAATAAGAGTATTTATACAGCATTTCACCCTTGAAATACAAATGGTGAGAAGGTGGTGCTAACATCTAGATCTCCATTAGTAGCGCCATTTTGTGTTGCATTTCATTTCTTTTTATCTGAACATAACACCACAATAATAGTGAGAATAAAGGTTCCTAGTAGACTTAACATAAATAAAATATAATGAGAAAAACATGAGTTATGTTTAGCTGTATAAGCTACAGAAAATATTAAGATCTGGAGATAAAATTATCACTTTTAATGCACCTGCCTCACTCGGCGATCTGGCACACTTACTTTGAAATGACCTGCCTCACTCGGCGATCTGGTCAACCCTCACACTTAATGTAAAATGATCTGCCTCACTCGGTGTCTGGTTAATGCAATTTGCTATACGCATATTGACCGATCGACTACAGTCACAATAAGTGATCAAGGAATGTGAGTACATCACCTTTCTGCCCCCTTACATTACCATTGTCACCCAGTTAGAGCGGCCATCCCTTGGCTCACTCAGGTTAATAGGGCGTCCCCTACTCAGTACCATCTCAAGCCATACAACCTGTTGATATTCATCCATACATCTAAATGTATATATATATAAATTCATATTCATCAAATACAATATATAACCATCAAGCAACTCGTCATGAGTTTTACGCTTGCTATTTAATCACTTTCATAATATGATGCATCATTTTTATACCAAATGATTAATAATCATTCATCACATACCAATATTCAATATAATTTATTTAAATCAAATAAAGAAAAATAGTAATTTGTGATACCAAAATATCATTGTAAAAGTATTTTTCTTGGACATATGTTTCTTAAAAATATTTCAACAAATAAGATTATTTTTAGACAGAAAATAGTGAAAAATATGATAATCCAGCACCCAACACGGCTTGGCCATGTTCAAGACATGGCCATGCTTGAAAAATACTTCAAACGTGCTTAACAATAGCCCCGAACATGGCCTACCTGTGCTGCCAGAACACAGCTTGTCCGTGTTTTGTGACCTTTCTTCACGTATTCAACCATATATCCCTTATACGAACTCTGATTAAGGTGATTTCAAATCCTATAAAAACTAAGACAATTATCTACAACTTTTGTGTTTATCATTTCTTCAGATGCTTTACGGAATATTACCAGAAAATTAAAACCAAAACGCTTATTTTTACTATCCTGGATTCCGACCTTTGCTCAATTAATCAGCCATATCTCACTCATAGGAACTCCAAATTAAGTAATTTCAGAGCCTATAGATCCGTGAGACATATATATACAATTCATATGTTGAACATTTCTTTAAAAGCCTTGTAAAAAGTTCCAAATATTTCAAAAATAAAGGCTTCCCAGATTATTCCGAAATTCAGCTTAGTCTAATTTCTCCCTTGTTTTTCTTTTATGTTATCCCATGCACCCATATGCATGTCCATATAACCAAAATATAATTTCATATAAATATCCAGACCACATGCTATTCAAAATGACATTTAAACAAATCTAAAAGCAGATATATCATTTTGTACAAAATTTATTAGATGTTAAACCTACCTCAAACAACTCCTTAAACTTGTGCTTGATTCCTACCAACCAAAAATCCTTGATTTCCTTTTCCTCTTCCTTCTTCTTCTTCTTTCTGTTCTTCTTCTTCCTCTTTCTCTTCTTTCTCTTTCTCTTCTTTTTTTTCTTCCCCTTTCTTTTTCTCTTCTTCCTTTTCTTCTCTTTTTTTCCTTTCTCTTCCTACTGACACTCCCCCTTCTCCTTCTTAACTTTTCATTTTTTTCTTACCTACCACCTCTTCATCACCAAAATTCCATTTCCATCATCCATTAATTACACAAATGCATCCTCCATAAATTACATAAATTAAATGCCATTTTAACCATTCCTACTATCTTGTTTGACTTAAGTAAAATAATTTAAACCTCTCATGAGATCCAAAATCCTTTCCCCTCTCTAAAAGAAATAAATTTCAATTAGTAACATAAGGAAAAATCGGGGATGTTACACCAGGAATGCTATAGGAAGGTTCTGGGCATGGGCCAGCTAGCTGAAGCAAGCAGTGTTGTGCTGCACTATGGAGTATTGGTAGAGAGCTAAGTCATTCATCTGATTAGTGACGACCTTTGTTCGCTCCCTTAGATCTTCAATAGTGTGCTGGGCTGGTGGTGGAGCTGAACTACTACCAGGTTCCTCTGTAATTGAATGCGTAACTCTTCTTCTGCTGCTTCCTCCTGTCCTTTATATTTCTGAATGTCTGCGTAGGAAATAGGTCTCATTGGTTGAATGAGAGCCTCAATAGAATCCCAGCTGACTCCAGCCTTCCCACATAGACCAGTGATTAAACTAGGGGCAAAGAGGGATCCACTTCTAGAACGAATACAGCCAAGTATCTGTCTGTGGATGAGTTTTCCCATGTCAATGGAAAAACCTTTAATTATAGTAAAAATCAGAATGGCTCTGTCTCTCCTGACCTGACTCATGTTCAAGCTGGGCAAGAATCGTGCGGCCACAAAATAGTGCCAAGCTTTAGCCACTTTATTCATATCTATCCTGGCAAAATACACTGGCTGCCTATTGCTATACAACCTCCAAGAAGCCCCTTTGTAGCAAAGAGTGGATATAATCTATTCAAAGTCTATGTCTGATTGGATGAAGGCAGAGTACTCATCATCTTCAATGTCAGGCAGGGAGTAGAATTCATTGATAGCATAAGGATTAAAATTCACCATCTTGCCTCTAACCCATGTTTTGTGGCATTCATGGACTGTAGCATTGGAGTAAAAATCTTGTACCACAAGAATGACTCCTGGTTTAGGGTTGCTGCAGAAAATCTCCCAATGCCTGTGGAGTATATTGTCTCTATGTGGTAACCCAATATTGACAATGAAACCCCTTTCAAGAATGATGGATTTATGAACCACCACTTTACTATGGTGTTAATAGACTTCTTCACTCACTGTAACAACTCCATTTAAGTATCAAATATTTTTTTTAAATACCATTAAGTTATTACCTCGTTACAACTTAACTTAATATAACATTTATTTAATTTAAACAATACAGAGTTTACATACATGCCATTAATCAAAACATACATACAACATATCAAATACATAAAAATCTACATCCTATTTATTCTGGTTGACCAATTCTGGAGATACAGGTGCGGGTGGTTGCACCTTCACCGGGATCTAAGCCAACTCGACCACAAACATTTTATTTCCTTCTGGGATCTGCCCAACATAAAGTACTCGATCCAACGTGCACTAAAAGCCATAGTTATAGACAAATCTGCATAACTAATTTTTTGAACATGATATGGAAATATAGTGAGAATTAAATCCCAGTAAGTTCAACAATAAATCATCATCAATATAGCTCATCACGTCATGTTCAGCTGTATAAACTACAGAAAATATCTTTGGTCACATGAATGCATTATATCTATGCACATAAGAATCATACAGTAATGATATGTATGACAGGATTAACTATTTTCAGAATATCATATGATGGCCATTAACTTATTCTCATTTCAAGCCAACTCGGTCAGGGTGACTATCTTCTACTCTCCGGTACGGGCTTTTCTCGCTCCGTCCGACATGGCCCACTTTCTATTTCTTTTCTCATTAACATGATCATAACCATTGGTAAGGCATCCCCTACTGGTGCACCACACGGATTGCCATGTGACCGTGCTCATTTCTTTTCTTTTCACAATGATAGCCAAAAATATGCTTTCAGTAACAAGTATGTTCATCAAAATATAACTATTACCATAAATCATTGGTAATCATACCATGAACATAACCATTTCAAATATCACTTTATAAAATATTTCAATGTCAAATTTTCACGCTTAAGATGGTAAGAAGTTCATACAATGGCAATGGCTATGGCATATTATTTTCATTTATAAGATTCGTCTTCTTTTTTAAATATTAATTTTATTTCTTTATTTTCTTGATGCAGGTTTTCATCATATCTAACCTTCTCTTTATGCTTGGCCTTTAGTAATTTCCTTCTTATTTATATCATTTCCAACACATGTTCTTACAAATTTTTAGAGCATTGTTCTCCAATTTGATTTCTACTAGTACCCTATAGTTAAAGAGGTTCATCTAGGGTAGAAAAATGTTGAAAATAGGCTTAACCAGCTTCCAACACGGTCTGGCCATGTTCCAGGACACGACCATGTTTTAAAAATACTTCAAATGTACTAAAAAACAGCCCCGAACACGGCTAGCCGGTGCTTGAAGCCCCCAGAACACGGCCTAGCTGTGCTCTGTGACCTTTGCTCACTAATCAGAGCATAACTCCCTCATTTTAACTCCGATTGAGGTGATCTTGGTGTCTATGGAAAGATAAGACAATTATCTAAAACTATTACTTTAATCATATTAGTAAAATAGTAATAAAGATTGGTATTATTACTCCCTTAAATTCAAAATTATTTCTTCTCGGATAGGTTCTAACCTTTACTTACAAATCTGACTATATCTCCCACATACCAATTCCAAATTAAGTAATTCCAGTGGTTAAACATCCGTGACACATAAATATATAATTCATATGTTAACCATTTTTTTTAATTCCTTATAGAAGTTTCCCAGAAATTAAAACACCAAAGCTATCCTAACATTTCTTCCATGATTAACCATTTTCTGACCTTTGTTTACTAATCTGAACATATCTACCTCATATGAACTCTAAATTGAATGATTCTAGTGGCTAAAAATCTGTGACACACATACATATAATTCTTATGTTAACCATTTAATTTAATTCCATACAGATAATTTCCAGAAATTAAAATACAGAAACTATCTAACATATTCTTCCCTGATGAACCATTTTTTGACCTTTGACTACTAATCAGACAATAGCTACCTCATATGGACTCCAAATTGACTGATTCCAGTGGCTAAACATCCGTGACACATATATCTTTAATTCTTATGTTAACCATTTATTTTAATTCCTTATAGATTGTTCCTAGAAAGTAAAACACCGAAGCTAAAAATTCTGTCAACCATAGCCATACCCATGCAGAACTATCTACACCAACCTAAGTATTCAAACATACATCACATGCAAGATCAATATGTAACATGATATAGCAACATCCATGACCAATCATCAAAGTTCTAAGATCAAAATCTCATATAAATATTATAAGTTTCAAAAGTTTTCTTCAAAAAGAAATATTGTTAAACTTACCTTGAGTTCTTAGCCTTCTAAACTTCTCCTTCTTCTTCCTTCCTTTCTTCTCCTCTCTTTCTCTCCTTTCCTCACTCTACCTTGCTTTTATCTCTCTCTCTCTCTTCCTCACTTGGAAACAAGGTGGTCTAGTCCTCAGGAACTCGGATATGCCATTATCTTTTCTTACCATCCGGTTGTTAGCACCATTCTCACCATTTGGGTTAGTAGCATTCTGGAGATATTGTAAAATTTGGTTGGTGGTCATGACTTGGTCTCGAATTGTCGTGGCCAGGTTGTGCAGGGTTTCCTCTGCATTAGTTGCTAGATTCCTCCTTGGTGGTGCCATTTCCTACTATGGTAAAAACAAAGTTATGCTACTATTGAGGTGATCAAGCCCAATAGTTAGTTCAAAAATATTTAATAGCAGTCATAACACCACCTCGGCATATAGATAGGAAACACTAGTAATTTCTTACCTATATGAATTACTGACCCCTTACACAGTACAACCACAACATCCTCAAGACATTATAAGATCGATTCAGATAACCATCCACCCACTGGCCATCTAGGATCGACCTGCTCTGATACTAATTATGTAACAACTCCATTTATGTATCAAATATTTTTTTTTAAATACCATGAAGTTATTACCTCATTACAACTTAACTCAATATAACATTTATTTAATTTAAACAAGATAGAGTTTACATACATGTCATTAATCAAAGCATACATACAACATATCAAACATATAAAAATCTACATCATATTTATTCTAGTTAACCAATTCCAGAGATACAGGTGCGGGTGGTTGCACCTTCACCGGGATCTAAGCCAACTCGACCACAAACATTTTATTTGCTTCTGGGATCTGCCAAACATAAAGAACTCGATCCAACGTGCACTAAAATCCAGAGCTATAAAAAAATCTGCATAACTAATTTTCTGAACATGATATGGAAATATAGTGAGAATTAAATCCCAGTAAGTTCAACAATAAATCATCATCAATATAGCTCATCACGTCATGTTCAGCTGTATAAACTACAGAAAATATCTTTGGTCACATGAATGCATTATATCTATGCACATAAGAATCATACAGTAATGATATGTATGACAGGATTAACTATTTTCAGAATATCATATGATGGCCATTAACTTATTCTCATTTCAAGCCAACTCGGTCAGGGTGACTATCTTCTACTCTCCGGTACGGGCTTTTCTCGCTCCGTCCGACATGGCCCACTTTCTCTTTCTTTTCTCATTAACATGATCATAACCGTTGGTAGGGCGTCCCCTACTGGTGCACCACACGGATTGCCATGTGACCGTGCTTATTTCTTTTCTTTTCACAATGATAGCCAAAAATATGCTTTCAATAACAAGGATGTTCATCAAAATATAACTATTACCATAAATCATTGGTAGTCATGCCATGAACATAACCATTTCAAATATCACTTTATAAAATATTTCCATGTCAGAATTTCACACTTAAGATCGTAAGAAGTTTATACAATGGCAATGGCTATGGCATATTATTTTTATTTATAAGATTCATCTTCTTTTTTAAATATTAATTTTATTTCTTTATTTTCTTGATGCAGGTTTTCATCATATCTAACCTTCTCTTTATGCTTGGCCTTTAGTAATTTTCTTCTTATTTATATCATTTCCAACACATGTTCTTACAAATTTTTAGAGCATTGTTCTCCAATTTGATTTCTACTATTACCCTATAGTTAAAGAGGTTCATCTAGGGTAGAAAAATGTTGAAAATAGGCTTAACTAGCTTCCAACACAGTCTGGCCATGTTCCAGGACACGGCCATGCTTTAAAAATACTTCAAATGTACTAAAAAATAGCCTCAAACACGGCTAGCCTGTGCTTCAAGCACCCAGAACACGGCCTGGCCATGCTCTGTGACCATTGCTCAATAATCAAAGAATAACTCCCTCAATTTAACTCTGATGGAGGTTATCTTGGTGTCTTTGGAAAGCTAAGACAATTATCTAAAACTATTATGTTAATCATATCAGCAAAATAGTAAAAAATCTTGGTGTTATTACTCCCTTATATTCAATATTATTTCTTCTCGGATAGTTCTAACCTTTACTTACTAATCTGACTATATCTCCCACATACGAATTCCAAATTAAGTTATTCCAGTGGCTAAACATCCGTGCCACATAAATATATGATTTATATGTTAACCATTTATTTTAATTCCTTATAGAATTTTCCCAGAAATTAAAAAACCAAAGCTCTCCTAACATATTCTTCCCTGATTAACCATTTTCTGACCTTTTTTTACTAATCGGAACATATCTACCTCATATGAACTCTAAATTGAATGATTCCAGTGGATAAAAATCCGTGACACACATAGCTATAATTCTTATGTTAACCATTTAATTTAATTCCATACAGATAATCCCCAGCAATTAAAATACAGAAACTATCTAACATATTCTTCCCTGATGAACCATTTTCTGGCCTTTGACTACTAATCAGACCATATATACCTCTTATGTTAACCATTTATTTTAATTCCTTATAGATTGTTCCCAAAAATTAAAACACCGAAGCTTAAAATTTTGCCAACCATAGCCATACCCATGCAGAACTATCTTCCCTAACCTAAGTATTCAAACATACATCACATGCAAGATGAATATGTAACATGATATAACAACATCCATGACCAATCATCAAAGTTCTAAGATCAAAATCTCATATAAATATTATAAGTTTCAAAAGTTTTCTTCAAAAAGATATATTGTTAAACTTACCTTGAGTTCTTAGCCTTCTAAACTTCTCCTTCTTCTTCCTTCCTTTCTTCTCCTCTCTTTCTCTCCTTTCCTCACTCTACCTTGCTTTTATTTCTCTCTCTTCCTCACTTGGACAAAATTAAAATGTTGTAGGGGTGGGTTTTGCTTATATAGACCACCAAATAATACACCTTTCATGATCATGGGTCTACCTTATCACAATTAGGATACACTTTGTTGAATTTTTGGAAAACAAACAACTTATGTTCTTATCTTCCTCTTCCTTTGTCAAGATATGCATAGGAAAAGGAGATTTGTATTTTAAAAATTATGATGATATGTTCTTAAGATAAGGGACAAGGTCCCTTTGATTTAGGGATTCATTTCCTTTTTCTTTTGTCTTAAACAAGTATGATCGGTTTGCCTTTTTAGGTGGCAAATTTCTAACCTTTGAATCTCCATTATTTGGTTGATATTATTTGTGTGGGATAGGAATGTTTTGTCCTAATGCCATATATTATCATACCACTTGCTAAAATTATGAGTGTAGAATATAGATGTTTTTGTCCTAAAGCCTTGTATTATCATGCCACTTGCCAAAATGATGAATGTAGAATCACACCACTTGCTAAATTTTTGTCTTAATACCATGTAACCTATTCTTTATTATTATTACATTATTATATCATCACCTAATTTATTTTATTTTATTTTTTCCTCTTGGATTTGGGCTTATTCCTACCCATTATGGGCTTATTCCTACCCATTTTCTTTGCTTTGGATAAAATTCTACCTTTCTTGGAGGGCTTGGTCACATTTTCATAATTTTTGGGCTATTGGTCCAATTACTATATTCTAGTCCAAGTCTATGTTTTATTTCTTGCTTAGGTTATCCAATGGCTTGCTAGAAACTTATGTGAAGTGGAAAAACTCTATATGAAGTGTCCATAGGTAAAAGCCCAATGTATGGGTAAAGATTTTAAACTTAGTAACTATAGTTCTTGAATTAGGAAAAATTACACTAATTCAATGTTCTTGAAATTTTAAGACCTTTACTTGTTTCTAAAAAAATTATCTTCCTTATCCAAGACTTTTACATCTCTTTACTATGTTATTTCTAATTTCTTTCCTATTAGGTTTTCCCTCTTTATTTGTTCTCTTAATGTTAGAAACATTTTCTATGCATATACATAAGGTGAAAAATTTCTAAGGATTATATTTCCTTAGATATCTAAAATATTGTCTAATAAATTTTATTTCCTTAATTAAATATTTATATACTTTTATCAATAACATAAACAAAATTAGGGATGTTACACTCACAAACGTCATGCTATCAAATGCTGGAGGGTCCTCTACTTTGTTCTTCCTCTTTGAAAGGCCCAATTTGGAAATTTTTGGAGCCATTGCACTTGGCAAATTCACTGGGGTGTTTTATCAAATTCCTGGTGTGCGCTTTTATAAAATTGAGAGAATGGATGGTGGATTCATAGCTTGAAGTCCTAATGCAGTGCAAACCAGTAGCAATGACGTATAGAAATTAACTTCAGTAGGATAAACAAAGAAAACCGTACCCAATTTAGCTTGATTTGTGGTTGGAAAGTGCAAGATGAAAATTGTTTTAGAACCCTAGAAAATTGCCATTGAATCTAACCCAAAAGTTGAAAGAATTGTTTAATCCTCCAAAAGAAGATTAAAAACCACTCAATTCAATAAAATAAACATAATGGGAGGTTTAGATGGTTGATTGGCTGTAAGAAACTGGGATTTGGGGTGAGGGATAATGAAAAAAATGTGGGTAGGGTATGAAGAGGCCACGGGCATCTTATAGAGAGCGCCGCGGCGCTCGCCCAATCTGGGTTCCGAGTGCCGCGGCGCTACCCCAACCTGGGTTTAGAGCGCCGCGGTGTAACAACTTTTTTTATTTATTTATTATACAATATAGAGTTCACATACACGTCATTAATCAAAACGTACGTACAACATATCAAACACATAAAAATCTACTTCTTATTTATTCTGGATGACTAACTCTAGAGATACAGATGCGGGTGGTTACACCTTCACCAGGATCTGAGCCAATTCGACCATAAACATTTTATTTGATTTTAGGATCTGCCCAACATAAAGTAACTCGATCCAACGTGCAATTAAAGCTAGAGCCATAGAAAAATCTGCATAACTAATTTTTCTGAACATGATATGGAAATATAGTGAGAATTAAATCCCAGTAAGTTTAATAACAAATCATCATCAATATAGCTCATCGCGTCATGTTCATCTGTATAAATTACAGCAAATATCTTTCGTCACATGAATACACTATATCTATTCAGATGAGAATCGTACAATAATGACATGTATGACAAGATTAACTACTTTCAGAATGTCATATAATGACTATCAATTTATTGTCATATTAAACTACCCCAGTCAGGGTGAGTATTTTCTACTCTCTGGTACGGGATTTTCTCGCTTCGTTTGACATGGCACACTTTCTCATTCTTTTCTTATTAACATAATCATAACCATTGGTAGGGCATCGCCTACTAGTGCACCACACGGATTTGCCATGTGACTGTGCTCATTTATTTTCTTTTCACAATAATAGCCAAAAATATGCTTTCAATAACAAGAATGTTCATTAAAGTATAATTATTACCAAAAATCATTGGTAACCATGCCATGAACATAACCATTTCAAATATCACTTTATAAAATATTTCCATGTCAAAATTTCACACTTAATATGTTAAGAAATTAATGCAATGGCAATGGCTATGGCATATACTAGTCATTTATTATTTTCATTTATAAGAATCTTCTTCTTTCATCCTATATGACCTTCTCTTACTAATCAGAGCATAACTCACTCCATTTAACTCTGATTTAGGTGATCTTAATATCAATTTAAAGATAACACAATTATTTAAAACTCTTATGATTAATAATTGAACGAAATATTAAGAAATCATTGTGATATTACTCCCTCAAAGAACAAGTTATTTCTTCTCAGGTTCTGACATCTACCTACTAATCTGTCCATATCTCCCTCATAATAATTCCAAATTAAGTTATTCCAGTGTCTAAAATTCAGAGACACATATAGCTATAATTCTTAAGTTAGCTATTTATTTTAATTCCCTACAAAATGTTCCCAGAAATTAAAAAACAGAAGCTTTCCTAAAATATTCTTCCCTCATTAACTATTTTCCGACCATTGCTTACTAATCGGACGATATCTACCTCATATAGACTCCAACTTGATTGATTCTAGTGGGTAAATATCCGTGACAGATATAGCTATAATTCTTATGTTAACCATTTAATTTAATTCTCTAGATAATGTTCCCAGAAATTAAAACACAGAAGCAATCCTAACATATTCTTCCTTGATTAACTATTTTCTGACAATTGCTTACTAATCGGACGATATCAACCTCATATGGACTCCAACTTGAGTGATTCTAGTGGCTAAATATCCGTAAAACATATAGCTATATTTCTTATGTTAACCATTTATTTAAATTGCATACATAATGTTCTAAGAAATTAAAACACAGAAGCTATCCTAACATATTCTTCCCTAATTAACCATTTTCTGACCTTTGCTTACTAATCGGACCATATCTACCTCATATGGACTCCAAATTGAGTTATTCCAGTAGTTAAAAATCAGTGACACATAAAACTATAATTCTTATGTTAACCATTTATTTTAATACCCTATAAAATGTTCCCAGAAATTAAAACACAGAAGCTATCCCAACATATTCTTCCTTGATTAACCATTTTCTTACCATTGCTTATTTATCGGACCATATCTACCTCATATAGACTCCAAAATAAGTGGTTCCAGTGGGTAAAAATCCGAGAGACATACATTTACATTTTTTATGTTAACTATTTGTTTTAATTCCTTACCAATTCTTCTCAGACTTTTAAAAACAGAAGTTTAAAAGTTTTCCACCCATAGCCATACCTATGCAGAATTATCTACACCAGCCTAAGTATTCAAACATACATAATATGTAACAAGATATAACAACATCCATGACCAATCATTAAAGTTCTAAGATCAAAATCTCTTATAAATATTACAAGTTTCAAAACTTTTCTTAAAAAAGAAATATTGTTAAACTTACCTAGAGCACTTAGTCCTCTAGACTTTTCCTTTCTCTTTCTTCCTTTCTTCCTCTCCTTTCCTCACTCTACCTTGCTTCTATTTTTTTCCTCTCCTTCACTTGGATGAAAATTCTAATTTTATAGGGGTGGTTTTTGCTTAAATAGACCACCAAATAATTCATCTTTCATGATCATGGGTCTACCTTATCACAATTAGGATACACTTGGTTGAATTTTTAGAAAACAAATAACTCATGTTTTTGTCTTCCTCTTCCTTAGTCAAGATATGCATAGGAAAAGGAGATTTGTAGTTTGAAAATTATGGTAATATGTTCTTAAGATAAGGGGCAAGGTCTCTTTGATTTAGGGATTCATTTCCTTTTTCTATTGTCTTAATCAATTATGATAGGTTTGCCTTTTTAGTTGGCAAATTTCTAGCCCTTGAATCTCCGTTATTTGGTTGAAATTATTTGTGTAGGATAGGAATGTTTTATCCTAATGCCATGTATTATCATACCACTTGCTAAAATTATGAGTGTAGGATATAGATGTTTTGTCCTAACGCCTTGTATTATCATATCACTTGCTAAAATTATGAATGTAGGATATCACACCACTTGCTAAATTTTTGTCTTAATGCCATGTCACCTAATCTTGATTACACCATTATTTCATCACTTTACTTTAATGCCATGTCTTAATGCCATGTCGCCTAATCTTGATTACACCTAATCTTGGTTAAAATTCTACATTTCATAATGGGCTTGGTCACATTTTCATGATTTTTGGGCTACCGGTCCAATTTTTATATCCTAGTCCAAGTCTATGTTTTATTTCTTGCTTAGGTTGTCCAATGGGCTTGCTAGAAACTTATGTGAAGTCGAAAAACTCTATATGAAGTGTCCATAGGTGAGAGCCCAATTTATTTGTGGAGATACTAAACTTAGTAACTTTAACTCTTAAATTAGAAAAAATTACCCTAATCCAATTTTCTTGAAATTTTAATACCTTTACTTACTTCACAAAAATTTATCTTCCTTACCCTAGAATTTCACCTTTCTTTTGTATATTTATTTCTAATATTTTCTCTTAGATTTTCTCTCTTTACCTATTCCATTAATGTTAGAACATTTCTATGCATACACGTAAGGTGAAGAATTTCTAAGGATTATATTTTCTTTGATATCTAAAAATTGTCTAATAAATTTTATTAAATACTTATGTACCTTTGTCAATAAAAGAAACAAAAATAGGGATGTTACTTTGAATACATTTGTACTTTTATTAATATATAAAACAAAATTAGGGATGTTACATTTCACTCCCCCTAAAAGAAATTTTGTCCTCAAAATTTCAGAAATTACCTAATAAGAACTATTTCAGATATTTCTTCCTCGTGACTTCTTCTAGCTCCCAAGTTGCTTCTTTCGGAGTCAAATCTTCCCATAATACCTTAACTAGGGGAATAGTTTTGTTCCGCAATTGCTTCACGTCATTGTCCAATATAGATGCTGATACTAGTAGGTATGTCATGTTCTCCTTTATTTGGATTGGTTCATCTCATATCACATGTGAGGAGTCTGGAAGATACTTACGAAGCTGTGATACATGAAAGACATTATGCAAGTTCGACAAATTAGGTGGGAGAGCAACTTGATATGCTGACGTCCCTACTTTCTTCAGAATTTGGTAGGGTCCCAACTCCAGTGGTCGGGGAAAGTTTTAGAAATTCATGGTCCCCTTCCTCAAATTCTAGAGGTCTATGTGTCTTATCATAGTAACTCTTTTGTCGACTCTGAGCTGTGAGCATTTTGTCTCATATAATCTTGATTTGTTCAGTGGTTTGTTGAACTAGATCAGGACCCAACAAGTTCTTTTGTCCTACCTCAAACCAACATAGTGGAGATTGGCACTTCCTACCGTATAAAGCTTCGTAGGGGGTCATCTTAATACTGGAGTGATAACTATTATTATAAGCAAA
Organism: Gleditsia sinensis; assembly: GCA_037074535.1. NCBI lineage: Eukaryota > Viridiplantae > Streptophyta > Magnoliopsida > Fabales > Fabaceae > Gleditsia > Gleditsia sinensis. Next base: position 31,229,836 of record CM073466.1, on the reverse strand, counting down.
CTCTACTAAAGGTAGGTACTTATCCCATCCTTTACCTTGCTCTATCACACAGGCCCTTAACATGTCTTCTAGAGTTTGAATGGTTCGTTCTGTCTGCCCACCAGTCTGTGGATGATAGGCAGTATTGAACCGCAACTGGTTTCCAAAAGCTTCCTGCAACGCCTTCCAAAACCTCGATGTAAACCTTGGATCTCTATCAGAAACGATATTTAAGGGAATTCCATGTAGTCTAACTATTTCCTGGATGTACAGCTGGGCCAATTTGTCTAGTGAAAAGTTAATTTTTATGGGCAGAAAGTGAGCAGATTTGGTTAATCTGTCAACTATTACCCAGATAGAGTCATGTCCCACTGAAGTTTTAAGCAAACCTACAAGAAAGTCCATCAAGATACTGTCCCATTTCCATTTAGGGATCTCAAGAGGTTGTAGAAATCCCGTTGGCTTTTGATGCTTTACCTTCACCTTTTGACAAATTAGACATTTCTCCACAAACTTAGCAATATCCTTTTTATCCCTGGCCACCAATACATTCTCTTTAAGTCTTGGTACATTTTAGTGCATCCAGGATGGATAGTATATTTACTTTGATGTGCTTCCTGCAAGATCTTAGTCCTCAACTCTCGTTCTTGAGGGACACAAATCCTTCCTTGATACATGATTGCTCCATCTTCCATGACAGAAAAATTGCCTTTATTTTCATAATCCTGTAAGTATTGGTCGTGAGCTTAAGCCTCTTTGATCTGGGTTCTAAGGTCACACCCTATACTTAAGCCATTAATGATTAGCTTCTTTGAGGAAAAAGTAGTGTCGAGCTTCAAATTTCGAAACTCCTCTAGCATCTGTATCTCGTACATCATCATCTGACCCATGTGTAGAGACTTTCGACTCAAGGCATTTGCTACAACATTCGCCTTTCCTGGATAATACTTTACCTCAAACTTGTAGTCATTGAGGAATTCTACCCATCTTCGTTGCCTCATATTTAACTCCTTCTGATCAAAGAGGTATTTAAGACTCTTACGATCACAATATACTTTAAAGGTTGCCCCGTACAAATAGTGTCACCCAATCTTTAAGGCAAACACCACTACCACCAATTCAAGATCATGGGTTAGATAGTTTCCTTCATGGGGTTTTAGTTGCTTAGAGGCGTAAGCAACTAGTCTCTTATCTTGCATAAGAACACACCCTAGCCCTTTCTTTAAAGCGTCACTATACACTTCAAAATGTCCTGTAGGGTTTGAAATAATTAAAACAGGAGGAGTGGTTAGTCTTGTCTTAAGCTCCTGAAAACTACCTTCACATTGATCAATCCATTTGAAAGGACTTCCCTTCCTGGTCAATTTAGTCAATGGCAAGGCTATACGAGAGAAGTTTTGTATAGACCTCTTGTAGTATCCTGCCAAACCCAAGAAACTTCTAACTTTTGTAGCCGTCTTTGGTCTCTCCCATTGAATCACTGCTTTCGTCTTGCTAGGATCTACGACTACCCCTCTATTAGAGATGACATGTCCGAGAAACTTTATCTCTGACAGCCAAAATTCACACTTCTCCAATTTGGCATACAACTTTTTCTCTTTCAGTACTTGTAGCATAATTTGGAGATATTGTTCATGTTCTTTCTCACTCTAAGAATATATCAATATGTCATCAATAAACACTACCACAAATTGATCTAGGTAGGGTTGAAAAATGCGATTCATGTAATCCATGAAAACTGTAGGTGCATTTGTCAACCCAAAAGGAATTACGAGAAACTCATAGTGCCCATACCTAGTCCTGAAGGCAGTTTTTGGTACATCCTCCTCCTTGATCCTAATCTGATGATATCTCGACCTTAAGTCAATCTTAAAAAAGATAAAGGCTCCCTTCAGTTGATCCAATAAGTCATCTATCCTAGGGAGAGGATACTTATTTTTGATAGTCACCTTATTTAGCTGTCTATAGTCTATGCATAGTCTAAGGCTTCCCTCTTTCTTCTTAACAAACAATACAGAAGCTCCCCAAGGTGATACACTTGGTCTAATGAATTGCTTGTCTAACAGTTCCTCTAACTATTTCTTAAGTTCTTGTAGTTCCTTCGAGGCCATTCTATAAGGTGCAATAGAAATAGGCCCTGTCCCAGGTGAAAGATCAATAGAGAATTCTATCTCTGTCTTGGGATGTAAGCCTGGAATATCTAATGAAAATACTTCAAGAAACTCGTTGGCTATTAGGATTTCATCAAGCTTCGATTCAACTTCTAGGTTTGATAAATACAAGAGAATGTATACAAGCACTCCATTTTTCAACTCCCTATTAACTTGATTGGCATTAAGCATCCATAACTGCACCTTCTTTTTTGGAGTAAGAGGTAGAAATTTAGCGGTCTTATTACAACAATTCAGCAAGACCCAATTTCTAGACATCCAGTCTAACCCTAGAATGACCTCAATACCTCTTAAAGGTAAACAGCCGAGGTCTACAGAAAAAGTTTTCTCCTGGATGGCGACTTGACAGTCCTTACATACAGAGGAAGTTAATACTCTTTCCCCTGTGAGGGTTACTACAGATAGCTCATAGGGAGTTTCAGAAATAGGAAACTGAAACTTCCTAATACATTCTTCCCATATAAATGAATGACTAGCACCAGAGTCAAACAACACCATAAGAGTAAATCCATAGATATAGCATGTATTGGTCTATGGTCATGTTGCCTTGTCTGAGTTGGAGAAATTCGATCTCCATCTCTGCTCGCACAGTACTTGGGAAGTACTTTTCTAAAAAGGTGTCTTTGAACACTTGCCAGGTGATCTGTCTTCCCTGGTGAGCTAAAAGTTCTTTAGCTCCACACCACTAATATTATGCTTCATCTTTCAGCATATATGTAGCAAAGATAACTTGCTACTCCTCAGTACAACCCATCACTTCAAAGATTTTCTCTAGTTCCCTTATCCACCTTTCAGCTACAATTGGGTCAAAACTACCTTGAAAAGAAGATGGTCTAATCCTCAGGAACTCAGATATGCCATTATCATTCCCTGCCATCCGGTTATTAACAACATTCTCACCATTTAGGTTATTAGCATTCTGGAGGTATTGTAGAATTTGATTAGTGGTCGTGACCTAGTCTTGAATTGCCGTGGCAAGGTTGTGCAGGGTTTCGTCCTCATTGTTTGCCGGATTTCTCCATGGTGGTGCCATTTCCTACTGTGGCAAAAACAAAGTTATGCTACTATTAAGTTCATCAAGCCCAATAGTTAATTTCAAAAGAATTTAACAGCAGTCATAACACCACCTCGGCATATAGATAGAAAACACTAGTAATTTCTTATCTATATGAATTCACTGATCCCCTACACAACACATGTAACATCCCTAATTTTGTTTCATGTATTAATAAAAGTACAAAAGTATTCAAAGTAGCATCCATAATTTCATTTCTTTTATTGATAAAGGTACATAAATATTTAATTAAGGAAATAAAATTTATTAGACAATTTTTAGATATCTAAGGAACTATAATCCTTAGAAATTCTTCACCTTACGTGTATGTATAGAAATGTTCTAATATTAATGGAATATGTAAAGAAAGAAAACTGAAGAGGAAATATTAGAAATAAACATGCTAAAAAAAGGTGAAATTCTTAGGTAAGGAAGATAATTTTTTGTGAAGTAAGTAAAGGTCTTAAAATTTCAAGAAGGTTGGATTAGGGTAATTTTTCCTAATTTAAGAGTAAAAGTTACTAAGTTTAGTATCTCCACCCATAAATTGGGCTTTCACCTATGGACACTTCATATAAAGTTTTTCCTACTTCATAAATTTTTAGTAAGCCAATAAGATAGCCCAATGAAGAAATAAAACATAGACTTGGATTAGGATATAGAAATAGGACCGGTAGCCCAAAAATCATGAAAATGTGACCAAACCCATTATGAAAGGTAGAATTTTAACCAAAGTAAAGAAAATGGGCAAGAATGAGCCCAAACCCAAGAGGAAAAAAAAAGTAAAGTGATGAAATAATGGTGTAATCAAGATTAGATGACATGGCATTAAGACAAAAATTTAGCAAGTGGTGTGATATCCTACATTCATCATTTTTGCAAGTGGTATGATAATACAAGGCTTTAAGAGAAAACATCTATATCCGACACTCATAATTTTAGCAAGTGGTATGATAATACATGGAATTAGAACAAAACATTCCTATCCCACACAAATAATTTCAACCAAATAATGGAGATTCAAGGGCTAGAAATTTGCCACCTAAAAAGGCAAACCTAACATACTTGATTAAGACAAAAGAAAAAAGAAATGAATCCCTAAATCAAAGGGACGTTGTCCCTTATCTTAAAAACATATTATCATAATTTTCAAAATACAAATCTCCTTTTTCTATGCATATCTTGACTAAGGAAGAGGAAGACAAGAACATAAGATGTTTGTTTTCCAAAAATTCAACCAAGTGTATCCTAATTGTGATAAGATAGACCCATGATCATGAAAGTTGAATTATTTGGTGGTCTATTTAAGCAAAACCCACCCTTATAATATTTTAATTTCTTCCAAGTGAGGGAGAGGGAAAAATAGAAGCAAGGTAGAGTGAGGAAAGGAGAGAAAGAGAGGAGAAGAAAGGAAGGAAGAAGAAAGAGAAGTCTAGAAGGCTAAGTACTCTAGGTAAGTTTAACAATATTTCTTTTTGAAGAAAACTTTTGAAACTTATAATATTTATATGAGATTTTGATCTTAGAACTTTGATTATTGGTCATGGAAGTTGCTATATCATGTTACATATTATGTATATTTGAATACATAGGTTGGTGTAGATAGTTCTACATAGGTATGGCTATGGGTGGCAAAAGTTTTAGCTTCTATTTTTAAATTTCTGGGATGACTCAGTAAGGAATTTAAATAAATGGTTAACATAAAAAATGTAGATATATTTCTTATAGATTTTTATCCACTGGAATCACTCAATTTGGAGTGCGTATGACGTAGATATGGTCTGATTAGTATGCAGTGGTCAGAAATTGGTCAATCAGGGAAGAATATTTTAGGATAGCTTTTGTGTTTTAATTTCTGGTAACTTTATATAGGGAATTAAAATAAATGGGTAACATAAGAATTATAGATATATTTTTCACGGATTGTTAGCCACAAGAATCACTCAATTTGGAGTCCATAATTGGTAGATATGGTCTGATTCATAAGCAATATTCAGAAAATGGTTAATCAGGGAAGAATATGTTAGGATAGCTTTTGTGTTTTAATTTATGATAACATTCTGTAGGGAATTAAAATACATACTTAACATACGAATTATAGATATATATGTCACGGATTGTTAGCCACTGGAATCACTTACTTTGAAATTGTTATGAAGGAGATATGGACTGATTAGTAGGCAAAGATCAGAACCTATCCGAGAAGAAATAACCTGTACATTGAGGGAGTAATATCACCTTGAGTTCTTAATATTTCGCTAAACAGTTAAACATAATAGTTTTAGATAATTGTTTCATCTTGAAATTGACACCAAGATAACCTAAATTGGAGTTAAATTGAGGGAGTTATGCTCTGATTAGTAAGAGAAGGATAGATAGGATGATAACCAGCATCAAGAAAATAAAGAAATAAAATTAATATTTAAAAAAGAAGAAGAATCTTATAAATGAAAATAATAAATGACTAGTATATGACATAGCCATTGCCATTGTATCAACTTCTTACCATCTTAAGTGTGAAATTTTGATATGGAAATATTTTATAAAGTGATATTTGAAATAGTTATGTTCATGGCATGATTAACAATGATTTTTGGTAATAGTTATATTTTGATGAACATACTTGTTATTGAAAGCATATTTTTTGCTATCATTGTGAAAAGAAAAGAAATGAGCACGGTCACATGGCAATCCGTGTAGTGCACCAGTAGGGGACGCCCTACCAATGGTTATGATCATGTTAATGAGAAAAGAAAGAAAAAGTGGGCCATATCGGACGGAGCGAGAAAAGCCCGTACTGGAGAGTAGAAAATACGCACCCTGACCGGGGTAACTTGATAAGAGAATAAATTGATAGTCATCATATGATAGTTAATCCTGTCATACATGTCAATATTGTACGATTCTCATGTGCATAGATATAGTGCATTCATGTGACCAAAGATATTTACTGTAGTTTATACAGCTAAACATGACGTGATGAGCTATATTGATGATGATTTATTGTTGAACTTACTGGGATTTAATTCTCACTATATTTCCATGTCATTTTCAGAAAATTAGTATGCAGATTTTTCTATGGCTCTGGCTTTTAGTGTATGTTGGATTCAGTTACTTTATGTTGGGCAGATCCTAGAATCAAATAAAATGTTTGTGGTCTAGTTGGCTCAGATCTCGGTGAAGGTGTAACCATCTGAACCTGTATCTCTGGAATTGTTCAACCAAAATAAATAAGATGTGGATATTTATGTGTTTGATATGTTGTACGTACGTTTTGATTAATGACGTGTATGTAAACTCTATATTGTATAATAAAAAAAAATTGTTACATAATTTTGAGTTGTTACAGCACAACCAAAAACATACTCAAGACACTATAAGACCGATTTAGATAACCATCCACCCACTAGCCATGTAGGATCGACCTGCTCTGATACCAATTATGTAACAACTTTTTTATTTATTTATTATACAATATAGAGTTCACATACATGTCATTAATCAAAACGTACATACAACATATCAAACTCATAAATATCTACATCTTATTTATTCTGGTTGACTAATTCCGGAGATACAGGTTCGCATGGTTGCACCTTCACCGGGATCTGAGCCAACTCGACCATAAACATTTTATTTGATTCTGGGATCTGTCCAACATAAAGTAACTCGATCCAATGTGCACTTAAAGCCAGAGCCATAGAAAAATCTGCATAACTAATTTTCTGAACATAAGATGGAAATATAGTGAGAATTAAATCTCAGTAAGTTCAACAATAAATCATCATCAATATAGCTCGTCACGTCATGTTCATCTGTATAAACTAAAGAAAATATATTTGGCCACATGAATGCACTATATCTATGCAGATGAGAATCGTACATTAAAGACATGTATGACAGGATTAATTATTTTCAGAATATCATATAATGACTATCAATTTATTGTCATATTAAGCTACCCCTGTCAGGGTGAGTATTTTCTATTCTCCGGTACAGGCTTTTCTCGCTCCATCCGACATGGCACACTTTCTCTTTCTTTTCTTATTAACTTAATCATAACCGTTGGTAGGGCGTCCCCTAATGGTGCACCACATGGATTTACCATGTGACCGTTCTCATTTCTTTTCTTTTCACAATAATAGCCAAAAATATGCTTTCAATAACAAGAATGTTCGTCAAAGTATAATTATTACCAAAAATATTGGTAACCATGCCATGAACATAACCATTTCAAATATCACTTTATAAAATATTTCCATGTCAAAATTTCGCACTTCAGATAGTAAGAAGTTCATGCAATGGCAATGGCTACGGCATATACTAATAATTCATTATTTTCATTTATAAGATTCTTCTTCTTTTTTACAATATTAATTTTATTTCTTTATTTTCTTGATGCAGGTTTTCAACCTATCTGACATTCTCTTACTAATCAGAGCATAAATCCCTCAATTTAACTCTGATTTATGTGATCTTGATATTAATTTAAATATAAAACAATTATATAAAAGTATTATGATGAACAGTTGAACGAAATATTAAGAAATCATGGTGATATTACTCCCTCAAAGAACATTTTATTTCTTCTCGGGTAGGTTCTGACCTCTACCTACGAATCTATCCATATCTCCCTCATAATAATTCGAAATTAAGTGATTCCAGTGGCTAAAAATCCTTGACACATATAGTTATAATTCTTATGTTAACCATTTATTTTAATTCTGTACAGAATGTTCCCAGAAATTAAAATACAGAAGCTATCCCAACATATTCTTCCCTAATTAACCATTTTCAGACTATTGCTAACTAATCTGACCACATCTACCTCATATGGACTCCAAATTGAGTGATTCCAGTGGTTAAAAATCCGCGACACATATAAATATAATTCTTATGTTAACTATTTATTTTAATTCCCTATTGAATATTCTCAGAAATTAAAACACAGAAACTATCCTAACATATTCTTCCCTGATTAACCATTTTCCTACCATTGCTTACTTATTGGATCATATCTACCTCATCTGGACTCCAAATTGAGTGGTTCCAGTGGGTTAAAATATGTGAGACATAGATCTACATTTTTCATGTGAACCATTTGTTTTAATTCCTTAGCAATTCTTCCCAGAATTTTGAAATAAAAAGCTTAAAAGTTTGCCACCCATAGCCATACCTATGCAGAACTATCTACACTAGACTAAGTATTCAAACATACATAATATGTAACATGATATAGCAACATCCATGACCAATCATTAAAGTTCTAAGATCAAAATCTCATATAAATATTACAAGTTTCAAAACTTTTCTTCAAAAAGAAATATTGTTAAACTTACTTGGAGCACTTAGTCCTCTAAACTTCTCCTTCCTCTTTCTTCCTTTCTTCCTCTCCTTTCCTCACTCTACCTTGCCTCTATTTTTTTTCCTCTCCCTCAATTGGACGAAAATTCTAATGTTATAGGGGTGGGTTTTGCTTAAATAGACCACCAAATAATTCAACTTGCATGATCATGGGTCTACCTTATCACAATTAGGATACACTTGGTTGAATTTTTAGAAAACAAACAACTCATTTTCTTGTCTTCCTCTTCCTTAGTCAAGATATGCAATAGGAAAAGGAGATTTTTATTTTGAAAATTATGATAATATATTCTTAAGATAAGGGACAAGGTCCCTTTGATTTAGGGATTCATTTCCTTTTTCTTTTGTCTGAATCAATTATGATAGGTTTGCCTTTTTAGGTGGCAAATTTCTAGTCCTTGAATCTCCATTATTTGGTTGAAATTATTTGTATGGGATAGGAATGTTTTGTCCTAATGCCATGTATTATCATACCACTTGCTAAAATTATGAGTGTAGGATATAGATGTTTTGTCTTAAAGCCTTGTATTATTATACCACTTGATAAAATTATGAATGTAGGATATCACACCACTTGCTAAATTTTTGTCTTAATGCCATGTCACCTAATCTTGATTACACCATTATTTCATCACTTTACTTTTATTTTTTATTTTTATTTTTCCTCTTGGGTTTGGGTTTATTCTTGCCCATTTTCTTTACTTTGGTTAAAATTCTACATTTCATAATGGGTTTGGTCACATTTTCATGATTTTTGGGCTACCAGTCCAATTTCTATATCCTAGTCCAAGTCTATGTTTTATTTCTTGCTTAGGTTATCCAATGGGCTTGCTAGAAACTTATGTGAAGTGGAAAAACTCTATATGAAGTGTCCATAGGTGAAATCCCAATTTATTTGTGGAGATACTAAACTTAGTAACTTTAACTCTTAAATTAGAAAAAATTACCCTAATCCAATCTTCTTGAAATTTTAATACCTTTACTTACTTCACAAAAATTTATTTTCCTTACCCTAGAATTTCACCTTTCTTTGGTATATTTATTTCTAATATTTCCTTTTAGGTTTTTTCTCTGTACCTATTCCATTAATGTTAGAACATTTCTATGCATACATGTAAGGTGAAGAATTTCTAAGGATTATATTTTCTTTGATATCTAAAAATTGTCTAATAAATTTTATTAAATATTTATGTACCTTTGTCAGTAAGAGAAACAAAATTAAGGATGTTACTTTGAATACTTTTGTACTTTTATTAATACATAAAACGAAATTAGGGATGTTACACGCGGCGCTCGTGCGTCCGTAGTTCTGCCATATTTTTTTTTCGAAAATAAAGAAAAATTAAACTATGAATAGAAAAATAAGAAGAAGAAGAATGGTTGTTGGGTTGCCTCGCAACCAGTGCCTTTGTTTTATGTCGTTGGCTCAACATAAACTGAAAAATCAATGAAGGTCTTGAAGAATTGTCCATTGTGATTCCTCTTGTTGAAATCCTTCATAGTAAGGTTTGAACCTATGCCCGTTGACTTTGAAGCTATTCTGGTTATCCATGATTTTTATTTCAATTGCACCATGAGGAAAAATATCAGTAACAATAAATGGTCCCTCCCATCTAGAACAAAATTTACTTGGAAACAATCGGAGCCTAGAATTATATAGGAGGACTTTCTATCCTTTGGTAAACTCCTTGCGTGAAATCATACGATCGTGTAGGAGTTTAGTTTTGCCCTTATAAATATTTGCGTTTTCGTAGGCCTCATTTCTAATTTCCTCTAATTCCTGAAGTTGTAATTTCCAGCATTCTCCACTTTCTTCCACATTCATGTTAAATTTCTTTATAGCCCAAAATGCTTTATGTTCCAATTCAACTGGAAGATGACAAGTTTTTTCAAATACTAACCTGTATAGAGACATACCAATTGGGGTCTTATAGGCTGTTCTGTATGCCCATAGAGCATCATCTAATTTGAGACTCCAATCCTTGCGGTTAAGATTTATTGTCTTACTAATGATATTTTTGATTTCTCTGTTGGATACCTCAGCTTACCCATTGGTCTGGGGGTGGTATGCAGTTGACAATTTATGAGTGACATTAGATTTCTTTAATAAGGCTTCAATAGTCTTATTGCAAAAATGTGTTCCCCTGTCACTTATCAAAGCTCTTGAAATCCGAAATCTTGAAAAAATATGTGATTTAATGAAATCTGCAACCACTTTAGAATCATCAGTCCTGGTGGGTTTAGCTTCCACCCACTTTGAGACATAATCCACAACCAGCAAAATATAATTATATCCATATGACAAAGGAAAAGGTCCCATAAAATCAAATGGCCCAAACATAAAAAAGTTCACAAAATAATATTAGTGTTTGAGGCATCTCATTTTTTCTAGATATATTACCTATTTTATGACAGTTAGTACATGACTTACAAAAATGGTATGAATCTTTGAATAGGGTAGGCCAGTAAAAACTACAGTCCAATACTTTCTTTGCTGTCCTCTTTGCTCCAAAGTGTCCTCCACATGCATAAGAATGGCAACAAGTTAGAATTGATAAAACTTCAGAATCAGGAATACACCTTCTTATAATTTGATCTGAGCATTGCTTCCAAAGGTAAGGATCATCCCATATGTAATATTTGGCATCACTCTTGATCCTATTTCTAGCTGCCCTAGTCAAAAGAGGAGGTAACTGATTAGTAGCCAAATAATTTACAATATTTGCATACCATGGCATATGAAATGAAATTGAGAATAAATTTTCATCTGGGAATGATTCTTCAATTTTCAATTTTTCTTCCACATGTATCAGGCGGCTTAGGTGATCTGCTACTTTATTTTCAGACCCTTTCTTGTCTTGAATTTCTAAATCAAATTCTGTAAGAAGTAGCACCCATCTGATTATCCTAGGTTTAGCCTCCTTTTTCATCACCAAGTACCTCAAAGCTGCATGATCAGTAAAAACAATAATTTTAGTACATATTAAATATGATCTAAATTTTTCTAATGCAAAGACTACAGCTAAGAGTTCTTTTTCAGTGGTGGAATAGTTTTTCTAGGCATTATTCAATATTCTAGAGGCATAATATATCACATGGGATGTGTTTCCAACTCTTTGGCCAAGTACTGCTCCAACTGCATGATTACTGGCATCACACATAAGTTCAAAAGGGATGTTTCAGTCTGGTGCTTGGATGATTGAAGCTGAAATCAAAGACTCTTTCAATTTTTCAAAAGCTTCCCTGCATTCTTCATCAAATTCAAAAGAAGCATCTTTTTGAAGCATTTTGCACATAGGTGTTATTTTCTTGGAAAAGTCTTTTATGAATCTTCTATAAAAACCTGCATGGCCAAGAAAAGAACTAACTTCTCGCACACAAGTGGGATAAGGTAGAGTTTGTATAATATCAATTTTTGCTTTATCTAACTCTATTCCTCTTTTTGAGACAACATGGCCTAAAACTATACCTTGTTTAACTATAAAATGAAACTTTTCAGAATTTAAAATTAATGAAAGGTTATACAAATAATTATCGAATGAATTCCCATAAATTGAAAAATTATCCATAAATACCTCAATGAACGTTTTAAGGTAATCTGAGAATAAGCTAACCATACACCTTTGAAAAGTAGCAGGGGCATTACAAAGCCCAAATGGCATGCGCCTATATGCGAATGTCCCAAATGGACAAGTGAAGGTTGTCTTTTCCTAGTCTTCAGGAGCAATTGCAATTTGAAAATAGCCTAAATAACCATCAAGAAAATAGCAGTAAGGTTTACTAGATAATCTTTCAAGCATTTGATCAATAAAAAGTAAAGGAAAATGGTCTTTTCGGGTTACAAAATTTAATTTTCTATAATCTATACAAACCTTCCACCCATTTTGAATCTGGGTGGGTACCAATTCCTCCTTTTGATTTTTTTATCACAGTTATTCCTATTTTCTTAGGAACCACTTGCACTGGGCTCACCTAATGACTGTCTGAAACAGGGTATATTTCCCCAACCTCCAACAATTTAAGAATTTCTTTCTTTACTACATCCATCATAGGTGGATTTAGCCTTCTTTAGGGCTGTCTAGATGGTTTAGCTCCTGCTTGCATCAATATTCTGTGCATACATGTTGAAGGGCTTATTCCCTTAAGATCAGCTATGGTCCAACCTATTGCAATTTTGTGTTCTTTAAGAACTTGGATTAGTTTTGCCTCTTGATCAACTTCAAGGTTGTTGGAGATAATAACAGGAAGTGTTTCTCCCACTCCCAAGAATACATATTTGAGGTGATCAGGGAGTGGCTTTAGTTCAGGAGTAGGAGCCTGCACAACAGAAGGTAGAAGAGAAGTATCAGAAATTGGTAATTCTATATAAGAAACATTACTTGTTGGTGGTCCTTCTGAAAAACCATTTAGTGCAGCCAGTTCCTCTTTTGTTTCTTCATCCAATTCTATCTGACCATCATCTTATTCTATGGATTTGCTCACAATCACTTTCAATTTATCCTGTCCATCTAATTCAAATACATCATGTGTTAGGGAATCAAAGATATATATAGAATAAACAGGAGTATCATCACCTGGGTGTTTCATGGCTTTATACATATTAAATTTTATTATTTCACCATCAAATTCCATAATGAGTGTGCCATTGTGAACATCTATAATGGTTTTTGAGGTTTTCAAAAATGGTTTCCCTAATAATATTGGGGATGTAAAATCCCCGTTTTCCATGTCTAGTACAGAAAAGTTTGCAGGGAAAACCAAATCATCTACTTGTACCAAGACATCCTCAATTACCACCTTAGGGTATTCAGTGGACCTGTCAACTAATTGAATGAGCACATTAGTAGAGTTCAATGGTCCTAATTTCAAGGAAGCATATATAGAATATGGCATGACATTTATGGAGGCTCCTAAATCCAACATAGCTTTTTCAACATGAGTATCCCTAATTTTACATGGAATAGTAAACATACCTGGATCCTTGCATTTAGTGGAGAGTTTTGTTTGTATCATGGCAGATACGTTTTAACTCATTTGAACCTTTTAAAACCCCTTCAATTTTTGCTTTCTTTTTTGAGTACATAGTTCTTTCAAGAACTTTACATATCTTGGTACCTGCTTAATAGCATCTAGGAGGGGAATATTAACTTCACATTTTCTAAAGATGTCATACAATTCAGAAGTTTTCTCATTTAGCTTATTCTCTTTAAGAGCTTCTGGAAAAGGAGGCACTACTTTATAATTTAAATTAGAAGGAGACTTACCTGTAGGTGCTTCATTCTCCTTAATTGATTTTTCAGCTTTCTTAGGAGAAGAGGGTATTGGTGGGCTTTCAATTTCCTTACCATTCCTTAAAACAATTGCACTAGCATTTTCTCTAGGATTCACCACAGTTTGAGAAGGTAACTTACTTGAGTTTTGAGCATCCGATCGACTCACTGTAGTTGCTAACTGACCTATTTGAGTTGTCAGGTTCTGAATGCTAGCTCTTGTCTCTTGCTGAAATTGATGAGAATTATGTACAAGAGTTTTCACAATATCTTTCAATGGATTACTTACCTGTTGATCCTGAGATGCATTCTGTCTAGGATAATAGGCCTGTTGGTTATGCTAAAAAATTTGTCCTGCAGGCCTAAGTTGTGCATTCCCATTCCTGAAATTTTGATGATCCTTTCATCTAGGATTATATGTATTAGCATATGGATCATACCTCTTTGGTTGGCCAGGAAAACCTCCTACAACATTAGCTTGTTTCGTGGATTCCTCTTGAAGTGTAGGACACATGTCAGTTAGGTGTCTTATGGCTGAACATATTCCATAAACTTTAACTTGCTACAGTGTATTTATAGCCATTTAGCGCACAAGAGAAGTAAGTTCAAATATCTGATTCTGAAGAGAAGTAGTACTTACCTCATGGGTATGTCGAATAAGAGGATCCTGTCTAATGCCAAATTTTTGGGAATTGACAGCCATATTTGATATCAGGATTCTGGCTGCTTCAGGAGTCTTATCTACTAGTGCTCCTCTACTAGTTACATCTATCATGCTCCTATCTCCCTGCAAAATACCTTCATAGAAATATTGGATTAGTAGCTGCTCACTAATCTGATGATGTGGGTAGCTTGCACAAAGTTTTTAAACCTCTCCCAATATTCATAAAGTGTTTCTCCATGCAATTGCCTAATGCCGCATATTTCTTTCCTGATAGTAGTAGCCCTAGATGCAGGAAAATAACGTTCTAAAAAAATTCTCTTCATTTTATTCCAAGTAGTAATAGTACCAGAGGGAAAATAATACAACCAATCTTTGGCTGAATCTCTTACAGAAAAAGGAAAAGCCCTGAGTTTTATTTGTTCTTCAGTTACCCTAGGGGGCTTCATGCTGGTACATACCACATGAAATTCCTTCAAGTGTTTATGCAGGTCTTCACTTGCAAGTCCATGAAAATGAGGTAAGAGATGAATTAATCCAGATTTCAACTCAAAATTAACATTGTCATCAAGATTAGGAAAAGTAATGCATAAGGGTTGGTGATGCAAATCTGGAGCTGCAAGCTCCTTCAGAGTGGGGTACCTCGCCATGGTTACTTCCTCCTTTTCTTGATCAATGTCCTCTTCAAGTTCTCTTATGTGCTTGTATATAGATTTTCCAATATCTAGATTGAACTCCAAATTTTGAGAATTAGAAGAACGAGTTACAGGAAAAAATCAAAATAAAATCACAAAAAGAAGTAGATGCAGTCCCCGGCAACGGCGCGAAAATTTGGTGCGTACTGTCGCAGGTGCACCCAAATTGATACCTTACCTCAAAACTAACCTGTAGTAGTGGGAGTAAGGGTCGATCCCACAGAGACTGGAATTACCTTATGTGATTGAGAAAAAAGGGGGATTGATAATTGTAAATAAAACCAAGTAAACAATAACGAAAGTAATTAAGAGAGAGTGATTAATGATAAAGACGTTGGTTTCAGTTGATATCCACCGTCAAGGGATTGCATTGATCATTGAAAACTTAATTAATCTGTAATTGAATATCTATCATTGGGTTTCCTATCCTGTTCCTCCTTAAGTCTAGTAAATTAATGACAATCGCACAATTTAAACCCTAATTAACAAGCAATCCTTTAGCACATCAGTAAAGCATAACTTATTAACCACATGAAGAACTAGAGAAACTGACAGAGCTAAGCAAATATAAACACATCGGTTATATCTAATTTAGTTAATTACTCATCATAGGTTCAATGATTTATAATCCAAAATCCTCAAACCTATTTCCCTCATGAATCATAGAATTGAAGACTTTGTTCAAAACATAATTCAGCGGTAGATTAAGACAGACAATATACTAGTAGGCCTCCTAGCAATCATATGATAATCATTGAGAAAAAGAGCAGATGAATAATCAATAGTCAATTCAAATTGAAATAATAAAATCAAATCCACATCTCACAATGCATGAAGATCCCTTGAGGTTTCAATCTACCTCAACCAACTAAAAAGAACTAGCCACGCAGGGCCATAAGAAAATCTAAAGAAGAATTAAAGAATGTCACTAAGAACTTTGATAAAGGATTGAATGAATTCTCTGCTTGCTTTCCTCCCCTTTTATTGATTAACTCCTCCTAATCGAAGTAGGAATATATCTCAGTGAAATCCGAGCCCATCGGGCTTCAATTGGAGTTGAAAAACCTTAAAAATCACGAATTCAGCGACCTGGTGCGGTGGCAGGAACCGCGACGCTCACCTTCGGACGTGCTCAGGTGCTGCGGCGTGCTGGGGAGCGCCGTGGCACTCCGGATACATCCTCATACAGCACCATGGTCCTTCTTGTGAGCACCGGGGCTCTTAGAATCTTCTAGATTTTACCAAAGTGACGAACACGAAAGCTGTAGCTCTATGTCTCTTCTTTCCAAAACCACTAGTCTCACCTCAATTGGAGTTCAAATGAGTGAGATATGCCTCAATTAGTGATGAAGGGTCAGAAATCAACATTTTTCTATAATTTTCTCTCTATTTTCCTCTTCTTTCCTTCTTCATTATTCCTAAAACATAAAATACAAAACTCAATTAATTCATATCTATTTTCTATTTAAATTAAATAAAAACTAACTAAAATAATGCTAACAACATGCTTAAATTATAGCATGTCAAGAAATGATGTATTCAAGTGTAGATTAAGCTAACTTACCGTAAGTACTTAGTCTTCTAAACTTCTCCTTTTTCTTCCTTCCTTTCTTCTCCTCTCTTTCTCTCCTTTCCTCACTCTACCTTGCTTCTATTTTATCTCTCCCTCAGTTGGATGAAATTATAATGTTATAAGGGTGGGTTTTGCTTAAATAAACTATCAAGTGGTTCACCTCTCATAATCACGGGTCTACCTTATCACAATTAGGATGCACTTGGTTTTTTTTTGGGAAAAACAACTCATGTTCTTGTCTTCCTCTTCCTTAATCAACATATGCATAGCAAAAGGAGATTTGTATTTTGAAAATTATGATAATATATTCTTAAGACAAGGGACAAGGTCACTTTGATTTAGGGATTAATTTCCTTTTTCTTTTGTCTTAATCAAGTACGATAGGTTTGCCTTTCTAAGTGGCAAATTTTCAGCCTTTGGATCTCCCTTACTTGGCTGAAATTATTTGTGTAGGATAAGGATATTTTGTCATAATGCTATGTATTATTATCCACTTGTTGAAATTATGAATGTAGGATATAGATGTTTTGTCCTAATGCCATGTGACATAATCTTGATTATTATTACAATACTATTTCCTCACATGATTCTTATTTATTTTCCTCTTGTATTTGAGATCATTCTTAACCATTTCCTTTTCTTTTGCTAAAATTTAACCTTTCATGGAAGGCTTAGTCACATTTTCATAATTTTTGGGCTATCGGTCCAACTTCTATATCCTTGTCCAAGTCTATGTTTTATTTCTTGCTTGGGCTATCCAATGGGCTTGCTAAAAACTTATGCGAAGTGGAAAAATTTTATATGAAGTGTCCATAAATGAAAGCCCAATTTATGGGTGGAGATGTTAAACTTAGAAATTTCTAACTCTTAAATTAAGAAAAATTAAGCTAATCCAATTTTTTTAAAAATTTTAAGACCTTTACTTACTTCAAAAATTTATCTTCCTTACCAAAGAATTTTACCTCTCTTTAGTATATTATTTCTAATTTTTTCTATTAGGTTTTCTCTCTTTACTTGTTCCCTTAATGTTAAAAACATTTTCTATGCATACACATAAGGTGAAGAATTTCTAAGGATTATATTTCTTTTCCTTTTTTTGGTACATAAGGATTATATTTCTTTAGATATCTAAAAATTGTCTAATAAATTTTATTTCTTCAATTAAATATTTATGTATCTTTATTAATAAAAGAAACGAAATTAGGGATTTTACATTAAATATTTATTTCTCTTTATTAATAAATGAAACGAAATTAAAGATGTTACACAACAAATATTCTCAATTCAAGATAAGCGAAGACCATAAAATTTCAATGTAGCAAATCCAACAGATTGAAGCTCAAGTGTAGAATGTAAAACCAGACCAGTGCATAAAATTAAACCAGTGCAATCATGAAGTCCAACATTTAACCAGAATTTCCAATCCAGAAATTTTAAACAACAAGTACAGTGAATCAGAAATTACCCATAGGGAATGATGGATACCGGTAGCAGGGAATGTAGCTACGAATAGGGAGTAGAGAGAACTAGCTGGACATGGGTAACAGAGGTGGGGGGATTTTTGGGTTCAGGGAGAGTTCTAGTGTGTGGGGATAAAAGTGTGGGTGCAGAGGAATTTCTGGTTGTGTGTGTGGGGGGTAAGTAATGGTGGGATACGGGAAAATTTCTAGGTTGGGGATTAAACTGAGAGGGAGAGGGATTAGGGCACGAGCATGGGATTAGGGGTGAAGAATGTCAAGGACCACGGGAATGGGTTGAAATTACTGGGAATTTGGTAGGAAAATTAGTGGGAAGAAGGTTGGGAAGGAACGGGGAAAGGGAAGCAGACACGGGCAAGAGCATGAGGAGAAGAAAGAATGAACATGAGGGAAGAAAAGGAAGGAAAAACTGGGATAAATACTCACATGGGCCCAAAGCACGACCGTGCTTCAGGTTGTATCCTTAAATTTCGTAGAGAATTAGCTCGTGTTGGCTGGCACGGGGAGGGAGTGCTTGCCATAACCCGAAGCACGCCCGTAGTGGGTGACACAACTTGGCTGTGCTTTGCGTTGGAATCTCAAAACTTCTGGATTTGGCTTGTGTTGAGCAACACAGGCAAGGTGTGTTTGCACTGAGCCTGAAGCACCGCCGTGTTCTGTGACACAGCCTGCTCGTGCTTGGTATTAGAAGGGCCAAAATCTCCAAAATTTATGACACTGATAGCTCGTGTTTGGTGTTAGAATTCCTATTTCTTCAAAATTTGCTGCAGTTTTTTATTGTCGTGAATTTCTTTTGGAAATCATCCTTTTCTCCAACCTTAGGGACATGGAAATTTACCTAAAAAGCATATGGAAACACACATTAATCCTATAACCTAAGAAATTAACTAAAATTAAAGATAAAAACAAAACCAAAAGTAATGAAACTAAAGAAAAAGAAACTCAAAAATTAAAATGTGGGTTGCCTCCCACAAAGCACTTATTTTAAGTCATTAGCTTGACTCATTTTCATGCTTTTCACTCAAGGAGGCTTGAAGAAAGTTTGAATAATCCTCTTTTTAATCTATTGCCTCTTAGTATGGTGCTTGAGGTGTTGTCCAACAGCCTTGAAAGTTCCTTTTGGCTCAATCCTTTCTTCTTTTGCTCCATTCAAGTTGAGAAGAGGTGGCTTAGGTTCTAAAATTGGAGCTTTGATTGCCTCCTCAGTAGTCTTCTTTTCGTTTCCCTGTTTATCATAAACAAAAGAACTTTCCATAGAGCATAACTCAAATGGGTTAGAAGAAGGAAAATTTGTGATATAATCATCCATATTTGGTTTAGGTAAACCAATCATAAAACAAGATTCATTTAGAGATGGAGAGTTCATAGTATCATTCAAATTAAATTCTATGTTTTCATCCCCTACATTCAAGGAAAGCTTTCCATCTGTCACATTTATATTGGCACCAGTCGTAGCTAGGAAAGAACTTCCAAGAATGATAGGGATTTTGTCATCTTCTTCCATATCTAAAATAAAAAAAATCAATTGGTATGAAAAGTTTACCTACCTTTAGAGGAACATCCTCTAATATATCTACCGGATGCTTGATGGATCGGTCAGCCAAATGAAGAGAAAGGGTGGTAGGCTTCAAGTCACCCATCTGAAGCTTCTTGCAAAATGAAAGAAGCATGAGACTTACACTTGCTCCAAGATCACATAGGGTTTCATCAATTTTCATATCACCAATAGAGCAAGGAATTGATGAGCTTCCGGGATCCTTAAGTTTTTGTGGTAGCTTATTCTGGATTAATGCACTTGATCCCTCTGTCAATGCCACAACAACATGCTCTTCAATTTTCCTCTTGTTTGAGAGGATTTCCTCCAGAAACTTCACATAGGAAGGCATTTGGGAGATGGCTTCTAGGAATGGAATGTTAATGTTCAACTTCTTCAAAATATCTAGAAACCTCCTAAATTGCTTCCCTAACTTAACCTTAACCAATCTTTGAGGAAAATGGATTGATGGGTTATATGGTGCTGGAGCCACATATTTGGGCTCTTCTTCTTCCTTTTCCTCTCCTTTAGAATCCTCTTCTCCTCTCTTCTCAGATGCATCCTCAGGTTCATCTTCTTTTACTTCCCCACTTCTCTCAAATTCAGCCAACTGTTTACCACATTTAATGTTAATGGCATTGCACTACTCTCTAGGGTTTTCAGTCTGGCTTGGAAGTCTGCCAAAGTTCCTATTAGATAAGTTCGCTTGTTGTGTAATTTAAGTTTCCAGCATCTTACTCTATGTAGCAAGCGAGTCAACTTTAGAGTCTAAGTCTTTTATAGCCTCATTCATTGAGTAGTTCTGGGCTCTGAATTCATTATTCTGTTTACTCTTTGTGGTTATGAAATTTTCCATCAGAGCCTCTAAATTTGACTTTGGTTATGGAGGAGGATTGAATGGCCTC
This sequence comes from Gleditsia sinensis, assembly GCA_037074535.1. Taxonomy (NCBI): domain Eukaryota; kingdom Viridiplantae; phylum Streptophyta; class Magnoliopsida; order Fabales; family Fabaceae; genus Gleditsia; species Gleditsia sinensis. The sequence continues at coordinate 31,209,152 of CM073466.1, read as the reverse complement.
TGATTTTGAAATCCAGGAGGTTGCCTAAAATTATTCTGAGGCTTATTTGTATTCGGGTTGTATAAGAGATTACGGTGATTTCTCCAGCCTGGACTATAGGTGTTGCTATAGGGATTGTTTCTTTGGTTATTGTTCACAAAACTTACCTACTCACAATCCTGAGGTGCAGAGTTTCCAAGCTAGCATTCATTGGACATGTGACCAATGCATGCATAGATCTCACAAGCATAAGATAGAGAAGAACCAACGACATTGATGCTTAATTTATCTAATTTCTAAAACAAGGCATCAAATTTAGAAGTTAGATGATTAAATGCATCTACTTCATACATACCTAATGGTTTTCTTGGCTGCCTCTCACTAAACGATGAGTAATGATTTTGAGCCATATCTTCAATAAGCTCATATGCCTTATCTACTGTTTTATTCATGAAAACTCCTCTAGTTGCAGAATCCACATATATACGGGTGCTGTAGAAGAGTCCATTGTAGAATATATGGACTATAAGTCACTTCTCCAACCCATGGTGTGGACATATCCTGAGAAGTTCTTTAAATCTCTCCCAAACTTTATACAAAGACTCACCATCTTTTTGAGCAAAGGTAGTGGTTTGGTTCCTAAGATGGGTTGTCTTTCTTGGTGGGAAATACTTGGCTAAAAAGGTTTGAGAAAGTTGCTGCCAAGTAGTGATGGATCCTAATGGAAGAGAGTGCAACTATGCACGGGCCTTGTCCCTTAGAGAGAATGGGAACAATCTCAGTCTGATGGCATCAGAAGACACTTCATTCAACTTTAATGTGTCACAGTATTCCAGAAACACTGAAAGATGGAGATTAGGGTCTTCGGTAGGTGTCCCTCTAAATTGATTCTACTGAACCATCTGCAGAAGAGAAGGCTTCAACTTAAAATTGTTAGCCTCAACAACTGGTCTGACTATGCTTGTATTTAGGCCATACATATCCGGGGTAGTGAAATCCTTAAAAGATTGGTTATCTCTGTCTGCCATGATAAGTGCAGCGGGATCTTGTTGATGTCTTCTTCTTCTCCTTTGTAGGGTGCGTTAAATTTTTGTGTTAAATTCAGCAAAGAGTTCACGACCTCTTTGCATAAAATAGCTACACACCTACAAAAGAAGAAAAGAGGCAAAAATAAGCAAGATAGAATTATGCAGAAAAATTAAAAGAAAAAGATTTAGTCTAGCTATTTTGTAAAATATCTAATATTGACTATTGTTCTCTGGCAACGGTGCCAAAAACTTGTTGTGTGTGTTTTATAAATAACCGCAAGTGCACAGAGTAGCTGTAGCTAGTTGGGCGAGTACGGGTCTTATCCCACAGAGAACAATTATCAATTACTAGACTTTACGAAGTATGCTATCTAAATCAATGCAACGCGATGAGAGAGTGTGTACAATTAAGTAAATATGTAATTCAATTAATAAAAGCCTAGGGTTAGGGTTTACCACACTTATGATATTCAACAATCAACATGTACCTTTAATTGCAATTATCTAGATTATTGGGGATAGTTTAGCCTTAATTAACTTGCAACCTCTTTCAAGCGTTACTAATCGTTCCTAGGTTAATCCAATTGCCTACTTTCGTGGTTCTTAGTTCAACCTAGGTCTATTAAGTTCTATGCCAACTATGGAATACAATTAATCGGTTTTCTCTTGCCCACTAATTGATTCAATTCCTAGAGAACCTTAAACTACTTTCGTGATTAAGATATCCCTAATTAACTATTAGATTCTAGTTTTAACTTTCACCTTTCAGTTCATCAATTAAATACCTAAAATGTGATAGATTGGTGATTAGGCATTCTACCAACTTTTATATATGTGCATAATAGTTAATCCTAGTTAATCTAGAAGTAATCACAATTAGGGTTCCATCATTCAACTTAATAATTTAGTATCATCATACCATAAGTGGGTTTACCAAAACCCTAGATCAATATCTACTCACACATCATAGAAATAGAAACCAAAATTATATACATTAAGTAAATCATTCAAGTTCAATACAATTCGAGAGAAGGAGTAAAAGTAGAAGTAGAAGTAAAGTAGAAATATGAAACTTGGTTTGTAGAATGTAAAGATGAAATACAATGCTTGAATCAATCTCAAATCTACTCCAAGAACATAGATTTAGCAATTAATCCTACTCTATACCTAATCAAGTAGTGTTTCCTAAGCCTAAAATTGATTCTAAGATGTCTGTATGAGTTTGGATGTCTTGCCTATGCTTCCCCATCTATTTATACAAACTTGGTTGCTAAAAACCCTAAAAATCATGTGGTATACGGACACGAAGCACAATCATATTCCAGGACACAGCTTGGCCGTGCTTCGAGCTAGATTTTGAGACTTCTCTCCATCTTTTGCACAGCACATGACCTGGTCGTGCTTCATGCACACTAAGCACGGCCTAGCCGTGTTAAGGGCTATAAGTCTCAATCTTGCCAATTTCTTCTATGTTGCCTCCTTGCATCCTCCTCAGCTTGTTCCAAGTCCATATGACACTTCTCATGAGTGTTTTCCTTTGCTTCTTGGCCTCTTTTACTCACCTACAAGCATAAAATACACCAAAACAATATCCAGAGTCAAGCATAACCAAAACTAGGGGAATAATCACAAGTTTACTTTAAATTAGGAGATAAAATATAATCATTAAGCACTCAAATATCCTCTTTATAACTAGGGCACGGGAGAATGAGTAAATTTGGTTGAAAAATTAGAGGGAAGATGGCTGGGAAATAGAGGAAGAGATGAGCAAGGGCACAGGAGAAGGGAGAATGAACATGGGGAAAAAAGGGAAGAAAAATAGGGATAAAAACTCACCTGTGCCTGAAGCACGACCAGGCTTCGGGCTAGATTTCTAAAAAATCCTGGAAGTGGCTTGTGTTAAGTAACACGGGCAAGGTGTGCTGGCTTGTGCTTGGGGCACGGTCGTGTCAGAAGACACAGCTAGCACGTGCTTGGCGCTGGAAGTGCCATTTTTCTCCTGGATTTAGCTTATGTTAAGGAACACAGGGAGGGTTTGTTGCACTGGGCATGGGGCACGACTGTGTCTTGTGACATAATTGGCCTATGTTGGGCGCTAAAAATGCCAAAATCTCTAAAATTTGGCCCGTGCTTCAAGCACGAGCATGCTCTATGACAAGGGCAACCCATGTTTGGTGCTGAAACTCACTATTTCTTCGAAAATTACAGTATTTTTTGATCCTTTTTAATTTCCCTTGATTTTCATCCTTTAATTCAACCTTGGGCACATGGGAATTGACCTACAAATCAGAAGGAAACACTCATTAAACTCCTAACCTATGAAATTAACTAAATTAAAGATAAAAACAAAAACTAAAAGCATGAAAATAAAACAAAAAGAAACTTAAAAATTAAAATGTGGGTTGCCTCCCACAAAACGCTTGTTTAAAGTCATTAGTTCGACTCCCTCGCACTTTATTGGATTAAGGGTGGGCTCTAAGAGAGTTTGGGTGGCTTTCTTTTCAGTCGGTTGTCCTGTGACCAAGTGCTTAAGGCGTTGTCCGTTAACTTTGAAGGATCTGGTGGTTTCACTCTGTAACATCCTTAATTTCGTTTCTTTTATTGATAAAAGTACATAAAAATTTAATTAAGGAAATAAAATTTATTAAACAATATTTTAGATATCTATGGAAATATAATCCTTAGAAATTCTTCACCTTATGTATATGCATAGAAAATGTTTCTAACATTAAGAAAACAAATAAAGAGGGAAAACCTAATAGGAAAGAAATTAGAAATAACATACTAAAGAGATGCAAATTTCTTGGATAAGGAAGATAAATTTTTAGAAACAAGTAAAGGTCTTAAAATTTCAAGAACATTGAATTAGGGTAATTTTTCCTAATTCAAGAACTAGAGTTACTAAGTTTAAAATCTTTACCCATACATTGGGCTTTTACCTATGGACACTTCATATAGAATTTTTCCAATTCACATAAGTTTCTAGCAAGCCATTGGATAACCTAAGCAAGAAATAAAACATAGATTTGGACTAGGATATAGTAATTGGACCAATAGCCCAAAAATTATGAAAATGTGACCAAGCCCTCCAAGAAAGGTAGAATTTTATCCAAAGCAAAGAAAATGGGTAGGAATAAGCCCATAATGGGTAGGAATAAGCCCAAATCCAAGAGGAAAAATAAAATAAAATAAAATAGGTGATGATATAATAATGTAATAATAAAGATTAGGTTACATGGCATTAAGACAAAAATTTAGCAAGTGATGTGATTCTACATTCATCATTTTGGCAAGTGGCATGATAATACAAGGCTTTAGGACAAAAACATCTATATCCTACACTCATCATTCTAGCAAGTGGTATGATAATACATGGCATTAGGACAAAACATTCCTATCCCACACAAATAATATCAACCAAATAATGGAGATTCAAGGGCTAGAAATTTGCCACCTAAAAAGGCAAACCTATCATACTTGTTTAAGACAAAAGAAAATGGAAAAGAATCCCTAAATCAAAGGGACCTTGTCCCTTATCTTAAGAACATATCATTATAATTTTCAAAATGCAAATCTCCTTTTCCTATGCATATCTTGACTAAGGAAGAGGAAGACAAGAACATAAGTTGTTTGTTTTCCAAAAATTCAACAAAGTGTATCCTAATTGTGATAAGGTAGACCCATGATCATCAAAGGTGAATTATTTGGTGGTCTATATAAGAAAACCCACCCTTACAACATTATAATTTCGTCCAAGTGAGGGAGAGGAAAAATAGAAGCAAGGTAGAGTGAGGAAAGGAGAGGAAGAAAGAAAGAAAGAGAAAGGAGAAGTCTAGGGGACTAAGTGCTCCAGGTAAGTTTAACAATATTTCTTTTTGAAGAAAACTTTTGAAACTTATAATATTTATATGAGATTTTGACCTTAGAACTTTTATGATTGGTCATGATGTTGCTATATCATGTTACATATTGATCTTGCATGTGATGTATGTTTGAATACTTAGGTTGGTGTAGATAGTTCTGCATGGGTATGGCTATGGGTGGCAGAATTTTAAGCTTCGGTGTTTTAATTTCTGGGAACAATCTATAAGGAATTAAAATAAATGGTTAACATATGAATTATAGATATATGAGTCATGATTTTTAGCCACTAGAATCATTCAATTTAGAGTTCATATAAGGAAGATATATTTCGAATAGTAAACAAAGGTCAGAAAATGGTTAATCAGGGAAGAATATGTTAGGATAGCTTCAGTGTTTTAAATTCTGAGAAACTTCTATAAGGAATTAAAATAAATAGTTAACATATGAATTATATATTTTTGTGTCACGGATGTTTAGCCACTGGAATCACATAATTTGGAATTCGTATGTGGGAGATATAGTCAGATTAGTAAGTAAAGGTTAGAACCTACCCGAGAAGAAACAATATTGAATTTAAGGGAGTAATAACACTATGATTTAGTACTATTTTAATGCTATGATTAACATACGAGTTTTAGAAAATTGTCTTATCTTTCCATAGACACTAAGATCACCTGAATCAGAGTTAAAATGAAGGAGTTATCCTCTGATTAGGGAGAAAAGGTCACAGAGCACGGCCAGGCCGTGTTCTGGGTGCTTCAAGCACGGGCTAGCTGTGTTCGGGGCTGTTTTTGAGTACATTTGAAGTATTTTTAAAGCATGGCCATGTCTTGGAACATGGCTAGACCATGTTGGAAGCTGGTTAAGCCTATTTTTAACATTTTTCTACCCTAGATGAACCTCTTTAACTCTAGGGTAAAAGTAGAAATCAAATTGGAGAACAATGCTCTATAAATTTGTAAGAACATGTGTTGGAAATGACATAAATAAGAAGAAAATTACTAAAGGCCAAGCATAAAGAGAAGGTTAGATATGATGAAGACCTACATCAAGAAAATAAAGAAATAAAATTAATATTTAAAAAAGAAGACGAATCTTATAAATGAAAATAATAAATGACTAGTATATGCCATAGCCATTGCCATTGTATGAACTTCTTACCATCTTAAGTGTGAAATTCTGACATGGAAATATTTTATAAAGTGATATTTGAAATGGTTATGTTCATGGCATGATTACTAATGATTTATGGTAATAGTTATATTTTGATGAACATACTTGTTATTGAAAGCATATTTTGGGCTATCATTGTGAGAAGAAAAGAAATGAGCACGGTCACATGGCAATCCGTGTGGTGCACCAGTAAGGGACGCCCTACCAACGGTTATGATTATGATTATGAGAAAAGAAAGAGAAAGTGTGCCATGTCGGACGGAGCGAGAAAAGCCTGTACCGGAGAGTAGAGGATACTCATCTTGACCGGGGTAGCTTGAAATGAGAATAAGTTGTTGGCCATCATATGATATTCTAAAAATAGTTACTCCTGTCATACAAATTATTACTGTATGATTCTTATGTGCATAGATATAATGCATTCATGTGACCAAAGATATTTTCTATAGTTTATACAGCTGAACATGATGTGATGAGCTATATTGATGATGATTTATTGTTGAACTTACTGGGATTTAATTCTCAGTATATTTCCATATCATGTTTAGAAAATTAGTTATGTAGATTTTTCTATAGCTCTGAATTTTAGCGCACGTTGGATCGAGTACTTTATGTTGGGAAGATCCAGAAGCAAATAAAATGTTTGTGGTCGAGTTGGCTTAGATCCCGGTGAAGGTGCAACCACCCGCACCTGTATCTCCGGAATTGGTCAACCAGAATAAATAAGATGTAGATTTTTATGTGTTTGATATGTTGTACGTATGTTTTGATTAATGACATGTATGTGAACTCTGTATTGTATAAATTAAATAAATGTTATATTGAGTTAAGTTGTAATGAGGTAATAACTTCATGGTATTTTAAAAAAAATTAAAATTTGATACTTAAATGGAGTTGTTACATAATTGGTATCAGAGCAGGTCGATCCTAGATGGCCAGTGGGTGGATGGTTATCTGAATCGATCTTATAGTGTCTTGAGTATGTTGTGGTTGTGCTGTGTAGGGGATCAGTGATTCATCTAGGTAAGAAATTATTAGTGTTTCCTATCTATATGCCGAGGTAGTGTTATGACTGCTATTAAATATTTTTGAACTAACTATTGGGCTTGATCACCTCAATAGCAGCATAACTTTGTTTTTGCCATAGTAGGAAATGGCACCACCAAGGAGGAATCCAGCAACCAAAGTAGAGGAAACCCTGCACAACCTGGCAACGGCAATTCGAGACCAAGTCTTGACCACCAACCAAATTTTACAATATCTCCAAAATGCTAATAACCCAAATGGTGAGAATGGTGCTAACTACCAGATGGTTGGAAAAGATAATGGCATATCCGAGTTCCTGAGGACTAGACCACCTTGTTTCCAAGTTGGCTATGAACCAACGGTAATCAATAGTTGGATTAGGTAATTAGAGAAAATCTTTGAAGTGATGGGCTGTACTGAAGAGCAGCAAATTATTTTTGCTGCATATATGTTAAAGGATGAAGCAGAATACTGGTGGCGTGGAGCTAGAGAATTTTTAGCTCATCAGGGAAGACAGATCACCTGGCAAGTGTTCAAGGACATTTTTTTTGAAAAGTACTTTCCAAGTACTCTACGGGTAGAGAAAGAGATCAAATTTTTCCAACTCAGGCAAGGCAGCATGACCGTGAACCAGTATATCACAAGGTTCGAGGAGCTGTCTAAGTTCTCCTCTTATATGCGATATAATCGAGATGAAGCATGGAAGGCGGTTAAGTTTGAAGCGGGACTAAATCCAGAGATAAAGAATGCTGTTATAGCTATGGAGATCAGGGAGTTTGTACCTCTGATAAATAAATGCATACTCCTGGAAAAGAGTTTAAAGGCAGTGGAGGATGAAAAGCAAAGGCGAAACCTATGAAAAAGGAAGAAAAAATTTCCCAACCCTGGAAAGAACATGAGAAGAAGTGGATATGGAGATGGTAAGAGGCCATTGATTGCGGGTCCTAAGCCTTTTCAACAAGACCTCGCCTCAGTCAAGTGTGCTAAGTACGGATGCATGCATGGTAACCGGCCATGCTACATGGGATAAGATGTCTGCTTCAATTGTGGACAGAAGGGACATTTTGCGAAAAACTTCCCACAGAATATGGGGAAGCAGCCAGAACAGAGGCCTCAGATGAAAGGAAGGGTTTTCACCTTGAGCGGCCAAGAGGCAGCCCAATCTTCTGAAATGATTCAAGGTACATGTTATATCTATGGATTTGCTCTTATGGTGTTATTTGACTCTGGTGCTAGTCATTCATTTATATCAGAAGAATGTATTAGGAAGTTTCAGTTCCTTATTTCTGAAACTCCCTATGAGCTATTCGTAGTAACCCCTACAGGGGAACGGGTATTAACTTCTTCTATATGTAAGGACTGTCAAGTCACCATCCAGGAGAGAACTTGTTCTGTAGACCTCGTTTGTTTACCTTTAAGAGCTATTGAGGTCATTCTAGGGTTAGACTAGATGTCTAGAAATCGAGTCTTGTTGAATTGTTGTAACAAGACTGTTGAATTTCTACCTCCTACTCCAAAAGAGGAGGTCCAGTTATTGATGCTAAATGCCAATCAAGTTAATAGGGAGTTAAAGAATGCAGTACTTGGATACATTCTCTTGTATTTATCAAACCTAGAAGTCGAATCGAAGCTTGATGAAATCCCAATAGCCAACGAGTTTCCTGAGGTATTTCCATCAGATATTCCAGGCTTACCTCCCAAGAAAGAGATAGAGTTCTCTATTGATCTCCTACCTAGGACAGGGCCTATCTCTATTGCACCATATCAAATGGTCTCGAAGGAACTACAAGAACTAAAGAAGCAGTTGGAGGAACTATTAGACAAGCAATTCATTAGACTGAGTGTATCACCTTGGGAAGCTCCTGTATTGTTTGTTAAGAAGAAAGATGGGAGCTTGAGACTATGCATAGATTACAGACAGCTGAATAAGGTGACTATCAAAAACAAGTACCCTCTCCCTAGGATATATGACTTATTAGATCAATTGAAGGTTGCCTCCATCTTTTCTAAAATTGACTTGAGGTCAGGATATCATCAGATTAGGATTAAGGAGGAGGATGTACCAAAAATTGCCTTCAGGACTAGGTATGGGCACTATGAGTTTCTCGTAATGCCCTTCGGGTTGACGAATGCACCTGCAATTTTCATGGATTACATGAATCACATTTTTCGACCCTACCTAGATCAATTTGTTGTAGTGTTCATTGATGACATCTTGATATACTCTAAGAGTGGGAAAGAACATGAACAACATCTCCGAATCGTGCTGCAAGTGCTGAAAGAGAAAAAGTTATATGCCAAATTGGAGAAGTGTGAATTTTGGCTATCAGAGGTGAAGTTTCTCGAACATGTCATCTCTAATAGTGGGGTAGCCATAGATCCTAGCAAGACGGAAGCAGTGATTCAGTGGGAAAGACCAAAGACGGTAACGAAAGTCAGAAGTTTCCTGGGTTTGGCAAGATACTAAAGGAGGTTTATACAAAACTTCTCTCGTATAGCCTTGTCATTGACTAAATTGACCAGGAAGGGAAGTCCTTTCAAATGGACTGATCAATGTGAAGCTAGTTTTTAGGAGCTTAAGACAAGATTGACCACTCCTCTAGTTTTAATTATTCCAGACCCCACAGGACATTTTGAAGTGTATTGTGATGCTTCAAAGAAAGGGCTAGGGTGTGTGCTAATGCAAGACAAGAGAGTAGTTGCTTACGCCTCTAGACAACTAAGACCCCATGAAGGAAACTATCCAACCCATGATCTTGAATTGGCGACGGTGGTGTTTGCTTTAAAGATTTGGCGACATTACTTATACGAAGCAACCTTTGAAGTATATTGCAATCACAAGAGTCTTAAATATCTCTTTGATCAAAAGGAGTTAAATATAAGGCAACGAAGATGGGTGAAATTTCTCAATGACTACAAGTTTGAGATAAAGTATCATCCAGGAAAGGCGAATGTTGTAGCTGATGCCTTAAGTCGAAAATCTCTACACATGGGCCAGATGATGTTGTATGAGATGCAAATGCTAGAGGAGTTTCGGAATTTGAAGCTGGACACTACTTTTTCCTTAAAGAAGCTAACCATTAATGGTTTAAGTATAGGGTGTGACCTTAGAGCCCTGATCAAAGAGGCTCAAGCTCACGACCAATACTTACAGGATCATAAAGACCAAGGTAATTTTTCTATCATGGAAGATGGAGCAATCATGTATCAGGGAAGGATTTGTGTCCCTCAAGAACGAGAGTTGAGGACTAAGATCCTGTAGGAAGCGCATGAGAGTAAATACACAGTCCATCCTGGATGCACTAAAATGTACCAAGATTTAAAAAGGATGTATTGGTAGCTAGGGATGAAAAAGGACATTGCCGAGTTTGTGGCGAAATGTCTCATTTGTCAAAAGGTGAAGGTGGAGCATCAAAAGCTAGCGGGATTTCTACAACCTCTTGAGATCCCTAAATGGAAATGAGATAGTATCTTGATGGACTTTGTTGTAGGTTTACCTAAGACTTCAGTGGGACATGACTCTATCTGGGTAATAGTTGACAGATTAACCAAATCTGCTCACTTTTTGCCCATAAAAATTAATTTTTCACTGGATAAATTGGCCCAATTGTACGTCCAGGAAATAGTTAGACTCCATGGGATTCCCTTAAATATTATTTTTAATAGAGATTCGAGGTTTTGGAAGGCGTTGCAGGAAGCTTTTGGTACTCAGTTGCAGTTCAGTATTGCCTACCATCCTCAGACTGACGGGCAGACAGAACAAACCATTCAAACCCTAGAAGATATGTTGAGAGTCTGTGTGATAGAACAAGGTAAATGATGGGATAAGTACCTACCTTTAGTAGAGTTTGCTTATAATAATAGGTATCACTGTAGTATTAAGATGGCACCCTATGAAGCTTTATACGGTAGAAAGTGCCAATCTCCACTATGTTGGTTCGAGGTAGGAGAAAAGAACTTGTTGGGTCCTGATCTAGTTCAACAAACCATTGAACAAATCAGGATGATACGAAACAAAATACTTACAGCTCAGAGTCGGCAAAAGAGTTATTACTATAAGAGACATAGACCTCTAAAGTTTGAGGAAGGAGACCATGTATTTCTGAAACTTTCCCCGACTACTGGAGTTGGTAGGTCTCTCAAAACAAGAAAGCTAAGTCCGCGATTTTTGGGACCCTACCAAATTCTGAAGAAAGTAGGGACATCAGCATCAAGTTGCTCTCCCACCTACTTTGTCCAACCTGCATAATGTTTTCCACGTATCACAGCTACGGAAGTATCTTCCAGATTCATCACATGTAATACAGGATGAACCAATTCAAATAAAGGAGAACATGACATACCAACTAGTACCTGCATCCATATTGGACACTGATGTGAAGCAACTGAGAAATAAAACCATTCCCCTAGTTAAGGTGTTATGGGAAGGTTTGACTTCGGAAGAAGCAACTTGGGAGCTGGAAAAAGTCATGAGGAAGCAATATCCGTAATTGTTCTTATAAGGTAATTTCTGAAATTTTGAGGACAAAATTTCTTTTAGGGGGAGAAAAATGTAACATCCTTAATTTCATTTCTTTTATTGATAAAAGTACATAAAAATTTAATTAAGGAAATAAAATTTATTAGACAATATTTTAGATATCTACAGAAATATAATCCTTAGAAATTCTTCACCTTGTGTATATGCATAGAAAATGTTTCTAACATTAAGAGAACAAATAAAGAGGGAAAACCTAATAGGAAAGAAATTAGAAATAACATACTAAAGAGATGCAAATTTCTTGGATAAGGAAGATAAATTTTTAGAAACAAGTAAATGTCTTAAAATTTCAAGAACATTGAATTAGGGTAATTTTTCTTAATTCAAGAACTAGAGTTACTAAGTTTAAAATCTTTACCCATACATTGGGCTTTTACCTATGGACACTTCATATAGAGTTTTTCGACTTCACATAAGTTTCTAGCAAGCCATTGGATAACCTAAGCAAGAAATAAAACATAGACTTGGACTAGGATATAGTAATTGGATCAATAGCCCAAAAATTATGAAAATGTGACCAAGCCCTCCAAGAAAGGTAGAATTTTATCCAAAGCAAAGAAAATGGGTAGGAATAAGCCCATAATGGGTAGGAATAAGCCCAAATCCAAGAGAAAAAATATAATAAAATAAATTAGGTGATGATATAATAATGTAATAATAAAGATTAGGTTACATGGCATTAAGACAAAAATTTAGCAAGTGGTGTGATTCTACATTCATCATTTTGGCAAGTGGCATGATAATACAAGGCTTTAGGATAAAAACATCTATATCCTACACTCATAATTCTAGTAAGTGGTATGATAATACATGGCATTAGGACAAAACATTCCTATCCCACACAAATAATATCAACCAAATAATGGAGATTCAAGGGCTAGAAATTTGCCACCTAAAAAGGCAAACCTATCATACTTGTTTCAGACAAAAGAAAATGGAAAAGAATCCCTAAATCAAAGGGACCTTGTCCCTTATCTTAAGAACATATCATCATAATTTTCAAAATAAAAATCTCCTTTTCCTATGCATATCTTGACTAAGGAAGAGGAAGACAAGAACATAAGTTGTTTGTTTTCCAAAAATTCAACAACGTGTATCCTAATTGTGATAAGGTAGACCCATGATCATCAAAGATGAATTATTTGGTGGTCTATATAAGAAAACCCACCCTTACAACATTATAATTTCGTCCAAGTGAGGGAGAGGAAAAATAGAAGAAAGGTAGAGTGAGGAAAGGAGAGGAAGAAAGAAAGAAAGAGGAAGCAAAAGTCTAGGGGACTAAGTGCTCCAGGTAAGTTTAACAATATTTCTTTCTGAAGAAAACTTTTGAAACTTATAATATTTATATGAGATTTTGATCTTAGAACTTTTATGATTGGTCATGATGTTGCTATATCATGTTACATATTGATCTTGCATGTGATGTATGTTTGAATACTTAGGTTGGTGTAGATAGTTCTGCATGGGTATGGCTATGGGTGGCAGAATTTTTAGCTTCGGTGTTTTAATTTCTGGGAACAATCTATAAGGAATTAAAATAAATGGTTAACATATGAATTATAGATATATGTGTCATTGAGTTTTATCCACTGGAATCATTCAATTTAGAGTTCATATGAGGAAGATATGTTCCAATTAGTAAAAAAAAGGTCAAAAAATGGTTAATCAGGGAAGAATATGTTAGGATAGCTTCGGTGTTTTAAATTATGGCAAAATTATATAAGGAATTAAAATAAATGGTTAACATATGAATTATAGATTTTTGTGTCACGGATTTTTATCCACTGGAATAACTTAATTTGCCCCGAGAAGAAATAATATTGAATTTAAGGGAGTAATAACACCACGATTTATTACTATTTGGCTGATATGATTAACATAATAGTTTTAGCTAATTTTCTTAGCTTTCCATATACACCAAGATCACCTCAATTGGAGTTAAAATGAGGGAGTTATGCTCTGATTAGTGAGCAAAGGTCATAGAGCACGGCCAGGCCGTGTTCTGGGTGCTTCAAGCATGGGCTAACCATGTTCGGGGCTGTTTTTGAGTACATTTGAAGTATTTTTAAAGCATGGCCGTGTCCTGGAACATGGCCAGACCGTGTTGGAAGTTGGTTAAGCCTATTTTCAACATTTTTCTACCCTAGATGAACCTCTTTAACTGTAGGGTAATAGTAGAAATCAAATTGGAGAACAAAGCTCTATAAATTTGTAAGAACATGTGTTGAAAATGATATAAATAAGAAGAAAGTTACTAAAGGCCAACCATAAAAAGAAGATTAGATATGATGAAAACCTGCATCAAGAAAATGAAGAAATAAAATTAATATTTAAAAAAAGAAGACGAATCTTATAAATGAAAATAATAAATAACTAGTATATGCCATATCCATTGCCATTGTATGAACTTCTTACCATCTTAAGTGTGAAATTCTGACATGGAAATATTTTATAAAGTGATATTTGAAATGGTTATGTTCATGGCATGATTACCAATGATTTATGGTAATAGTTATATTTTGATAAACATACTTGTTATTGAAAGCATATTTTTGGCTATCATTGTGAAAAGAAAAGAAATGAGCACGGTCACACGGCAATCCGTGTGGTGCACCAGTAGGGGACGCCCTACCAACGGTTATGATTATGATTATGAGAAAGAGAAAGAGAATGTGTGCCATGTCGGACGGAGTGAGAAAAGCCCGTACCGGAGAGTGGAGGATACTCACCCTGACCGGGGTAGCTTGAAATGAGAATAAGTTATTGGCCATCATATGATATTCTAAAAATAGTTACTCCTGTCATACATATTATTACTGTATGATTCTTATGTGCATAGATATAATGCATTCATGTGACCAAAGATATTTTTTGTAGTTTATACAGCTGAATATGATGTGATGAGCTATATTGATAATGATTTATTGTTGAACTTACTGGGATTTAATTCTCATTATATTTCCATATCATGTTTAGAAAATTAGTTATGCAGATTTTTCTATAGCTCTGGCTTTTAGTGCATGTTGGATCGAGTACTTTATGTTGGGCAGATCCTAGAAGCAAATAAAATGTTTGTGGTCGTGTTGGCTTAGATCCCGGTGAAGGTGCAACCACCCGCAGCTATGTCTCCGGAATTGGTCAACCAAAATAAATAAGATGTAGATTTTTATGTGTTTGATATGTTGTACGTATGTTTTGATTAATGGCATGTATGTGAACTCTGTATTGTATAAATTAAATAAATGTTATATTAAGTTAAGTTGTAATTAGGTAATAACTTCATGGTATTTAAAAAAAATTGATACTTAAATGGAGTTGTTACACACTCCATATTTCCACTGCTCCATATGGGAAAACTTGACTCACTTGGAATTGACCGAACCAACGAGAACAAAGCTTTTTGGTAAAAAGCTTTAGCCTTGAATTTAATAGTAGGACCCAATCTCCTACATGAAATTGACGCCTCAGGATGTGCTTATCGTGCCATATTTTTGTTCTTTCTTTATACAACGTAGCACTATCGTATGCATGAAGTCTCAGCTCATCTAGCTCATTCAATTGCAGACATCTCCTTTTTTAGTAGCTATCAAGTCAAAATTAATCGTCTTTGTTGCTTAATATGCCTTATGTTCGAGCTCTATTGGAAACTGACAAGGCTTTCTATATATTAATCGAAAGGGTGTGGTGCCTATAGGAGTTTTATATGCTGTTCTATAAGCCCATAGTGCATCATCAAGCTTGAAAGACCAATCTTTTCTTGCCTTTGATATAGTCTTCTTCAAGATTGCCTTGATTTCCCTATTGGATATCTCAACTTGTCCACTTGTTTGGGGATGATAAGCTAGAGCCATTTTATAAGTGACTTCATATTTCCTCAAGAGATTCTAAAATTGTTGCTTAGTGAAGTGGGAACCACCATCACTTACTACAGCTCGAGGTACTCCAAATCTTGGAAAAATCACTCTCTTGAAGAGTTTGGAAACCATTCTAGCAGTATTAGTGGGAGATGCCACTGCTTCTACCCACTTAGACACGTAATCCACAGCTACTAAGATATACTTATTCCCACATGAAGATGGAAAGGGGCCCATGAAATTAATACCCTAAACATCAAATATTTATACTTCTAAAATACTGTTTATGGGCATTTCATTCCTCCTTGATATATTTCCAATTCTTGGCACACAAGTTTTTACAAAGGTATCCACATCTTTGAAAAGCGAAGGCCAATAAAAACCAGCTTGAAGAATTTTAGCTGCAGTTTTTGAGGTGCTAGTATGGCCTCCACAAGGTGAGTTATGGCAATCATATATAACACTATATACCTCTTCCTCTGGAATACACCTACGGAAGATGCCATATGCACACCATTTGTAAAGAAATGGATCATCCCAGTAGTATGACTTGATATCAGAGAAAAATTTCTTTCTCTGATGGTAGCTCAACCCTTCAGGTAAAATCCTGCATGTCAGATAATTTACAAAATTTGCGTACCAAAGAGCATCGGTATGAGTGACTACAAGGAGTTGTTCATTGGGAAAAGAATAATCTATAGGCAGCTCATGTTTATCATCTCTCATTGAATCTTGTCTCAGCCTTAAAAGATGATCTGTAACCATATTCTTTGTTCCTTTCTTATCCCGAATCACAAGATCAAACTCCAACAATAGAAGGATCCATCTAATCAATCTTGGCTTGGCATCCTTCTTAGTCAGTAAATATTTGATGGCAGCATGGTCTGTATATACTATGACATTGAATCCTAGCAAATATTGGTAGAATTTTTCAATTGCAAATATTATTGCCAGAAGCTTCTTTTCTATGGTAGAATAATTGACTTGAGCTTCATCCATGGTTTTGCTGGCATAGTAAATAACATAGGGCTTTTTATCTCTTTGTTGCCCAAGTATAGCTCCAACAACATAGTTACTTACATCACACATGATCTCAAAGGGAAGGCTCCAATTAGGAGGTTGGATGATTGTTGTAGATATTAGTGCCTCCTTTTACCTACAAAAAGCACGTAAACAGTCATTATCAAATAAGAAGGGATTGTCCTTAATAAGCAAATTAGTTAAGGGTTTAGAAATTTTGGAGAAGCCTTTAATGAATCTTTTGTAAAAGCCTGCATGCCTATGAAAACTCCTCACTTCCTTAACATTAAATGGTGGTGGCATTTTCTAGATTGCCTCAATTTTAGCTTTGTCCACCTCAATCCCCCTCTCAAACACCAAGTGTCCAAGTACTATTCCTTCCCTTATCATAAAGTGGCATTTTTTCCAGTTTAGTACTAGGTTGACTTCCTCACATCTTTTGAGTACCTGTGTCAAATTATTTAAGCAATTATCAAATGAGGTACCATAGACAGAAAAATCATCCATATATGCTTCCATTATATCTTCAATAAAATATGAGAAAATAGTCATCATACACCATTGGTAAGTGGTTGGTGTGTTGCACAATCCGAATGGCATCCTTCTATATGCAAAGGTGACATAAGGACATGTGAACATCGTGTGTTCTTGGTCGTCTGGATGGATAGGGATTTGGAAGAATCCTGAATATCCATCCAGATAACAAAAATGTGAATGTTTATCCAGTCTTTCTAAAAGTTGATGAATAAAGGGCAAAGGAAAGTTATCCTTATGAGTGGCCTTATTCAGTTTTCTATAATCAATGCACATACGCCAACCCGTAACAGCTCTAGTAGGAATTAATTCATTATTTTCATTCTTAATAACAGTCATTTCTCCCTTCTTAGGAACTACATGAACAAGACTTACCCACTCACTATCTGAAATAGGATAGATAATACTTGCATCAAGTAATTTGAGCACCTCCTTCTTGACTACCTCTTTCATGGTTGGATTTAGTCTCCTTTGGTGCTCCCTAGAAGGTTTATGATGATTATCAAGTATAATGCGATGCATGCAAACAGATGGACTAATGCGTTTTATGTCATCAATGCTATACCCAATCACTTTCTTAAATGTTTTGAGCACATCTAATAACTTACCAGCTTCTTCAGCATTCAAATCAGCATTCATAATTACTAGATATGAAGAGTCAGGGTCTAAAAATTTATACCTTAAATTGGATGGAGTTTGAGTTCTACCTTAGGTGCCTTAATTTCCTTAATAGTTGCTCATTTTTTATTGAGATGCAATTCCAGCTTTTCAACTTTTGCTTTTGAGGTGAGCATGGGACTCTCATCAAGCATTTGAGCATATGCATCAGCTTTTACTTGTTCAGCACAAGAAATAAGACTATCCACAAGGAAAAGCTCTAGTGGGTTAGTAGAACAAAAACTTACTGCATTATCAATAATATTATGCTCAATTACATCAATCATGCAACAAGAATCACCTAAAGATGGGCATTTCATTGCATCATTTAAATTGAACTCAATCTTTTCATCCCCTACATTCAAGGAGAGCTTTCCATCTTTTACATTGATAATTGCAACTATAGTGGCTAGGAAAGGCCTTCCAAGAATGATGGAGATTTGGTTATCTTCCTCCATCTCTAAAATAACAAAATCAATAGGTATGAAAAATTTACCTACCTTTAGAGGAACATCCTCTAATATACCTACCGAATGCATAACGGATCGGTCCGCCAACTGGAGGGAAAGAGTGGTAGGCTTCAAATCACCCATCTAGAGCTTCTTGCATATAGATAATGGCATGAAACTCACACTTGCTCCAAGATCGCATAAAGCTCTAGTAATGTGCACATCTCTAATGGAACAAGGTATAGAGAAGCTTCCATGGTCCTTGAGTTTAAGAGGCAATTTATTCTGGATTAATGCACTGCACTCTTCAGTTAATGCTACTGTGGCATACTCTTAAATCTTCCTCTTGTTTGAGAGGATTTCCTTCATACATTTAGCATAAGAAGGCATCTGAGAGACAACTTCCAAGAATGGAATATTAATGTGCAGCTTTTTCAGTACATCAAGAAATTTTCCATATTACTTTTCTAACTTGACTCTAACAAGTCTCTGGGGGAAAGGAATTGGTGGCTTGTATGGTTCTGGAGCCATATATTTAGGCTCTTCTTCCTCTTTCCTTTCACTAATTTGCTCTTCTTCTATTGTTGTTTGTTCATGTATATCTCTCAATTCCTCCTCCTTATCTTCCTCTTTTTCCACTAACTCACCCAATAGCTTACCACTTCTCAAAGTGATAGCCTTGTAATGTTCTCTTACATTCTTAGGTTAGCTAGGGAATTTGCCAAAGTTTTTGTTTGAAGAACTAGCTTGCTATGTTATCTGAGTTTCTAGCATTTTATTATGTGTAGCAAGTGAGTCAACTTTAGAGGCTAAGTCCTTTATGGCCTGATTCATTGAGTGGTTTTGGGCTCTAAAGTCATCATTCTATTTACTCTGTGTGGTGATGAAATTCTCCATTAGAGCCTTCAAATTTGACTTTGGATGTGGAGGAGGATTCAACAGCCTATGATTCTAAAACCCAGGACGTTGCCAAAAATTATTCTGAGGCGTATTCGTATTCGGCTTGTATGAAAGATTTGGCTGATTTCTCCAACTTGGATTGTAGGTAATACTGTATGGATTGTTTCTTTGGTTATTGTTCAAAAAACTTATCTGCTCACAATCCTGAAGTGTAGATTTTTCAAGCTAGCATTCATTGGTCACATGACCAACACCTCCACAAATCTCACATGTAGAAGATTGAGAAGAGAAACCAACAACATTAATGCTTAACTGATCTAATTTTTGAAACAAGGCAATAACTTTAGAAGTTAGATTATTAAATGCATCAACTTCATACATACCTGATGGTTTTTTAGATGGCTGCCTCTCACTAGATTAGGAGTAGTGATTTTAAGCCATATCTTCAATCAGCTTATAGGTCTTGGTGCGCACTGTCGCAGGTGCACCCAAATTAATACCTTACCTCAAAACTAACCTGTAGTAGTGGGAGTAAGGGTCGATCCCACAGAGACTGGAATTACTTTCTGTGATAAAAAAGGGGGGAATTGATGATCGCAAATTAAGTAAAGTAAACAATAATGAAAATAAAAAAGCGAAAGTGATTAATGATAAAGACGTTGGTTTCGGTTGGTATCCACCGTCAAGGGATTACATTGATCATCGACAACATACTCAATCTGTAAAAGAATATCTATCATTGGGGTTTTAACCCTGTTTCTCCTTAAGCCTAGCAAATTAATGACAATCGCACTAATTAAACCCTAATCAACAAGCCATCTTTTAGCACATTGGTAAAATATAACTTGTTAACCGCATGAAGAACTGGAGAAACTGACAGAGCTAAACAAATATAAACACATCGGTTATATCTAATTTATTCAATCATTCTTCATAGGTTCAATGATTTATAATCCAAAACCCTCAAACCTATTTGCCTCACGAATCACAGAATTAAAGACTTTGCTCAAAACACAATTCAGCGGTAGATTAAAACAGATGAAATACTAGTAGGCCTCCTAGCAAACATATGCATAATCATTAAGAACAAGAACAGATGAACAATCAATATTCAAAACAAATTGAAATAATAACATCAGATCCACATCTCACAATGTATAAAAATCCCTTGAGGTTTCAACTCACCTCAACCAACTAAAGAGAATTAGCCACGCAGGGCCATAAGATAAACAAAAGAAGAATTGAAGAATTCGGTGAAAGATTCGATGATGAATTGGATGCCTTCTCTGGTTGCTTTACTCTCTTTTTATAGACTCCCCTCTCTAAATCGAAGTCAGAATGTGTTTTAGGTCAAATTCCCGTCAATTCCCTTCAATTTTGGGCGAAAACGACCTAAAATCGCAAAATCAGCAAGTCCCCTACGGCGCACGGGCGCCGCGGCGCTCTTCGTCGATAGAGCTCAGGTGCCGCGGTGCCATGGGTTGAGCGCCGCGGCGCCCAGATTCTTCTGGATTTTGCCAAACTGCCAAACATGAAAGTTGTAACTCTATGTCTCTTCTTTCCATAGCCGCTGAAATCACCTTAATCAGAGTCCAAATGAGTGAGATATGCCTCAATTAGTGACACAAGGTCAAAAATCAGCATTTTTCTATGATTTTCTCTCTATTTTCCTTTTCATTTCTTCTTTATTATTCCTAAAACACAAAACACAACACTTAGTTAATTCATGCCTATTTTCTACTAAAATTAAATAAAAAGCAACTTAAAACATGTCAAAAACATGCTTATTTTATAGCATGTCAAATACCCCCACACTTACTCTTTTTCTTGTCCTCAAGCAAACATTGATTCATGTAAACAGAATTCAATACATGAAATGAGTGAATGGCTTACCAATATGCTACCTCATAGTGAAAATTGTATGCTCTTGAAGAAATTTCAGAAAATGTCATGACCATGTGCAACATTTAATTCAAAAGCAATTTATAATTAATTCCCTAAAATCCATAGTGTGTGTGTGTATTTGGATAATTAAATTTTCTTTTACCTAAATGAGCTTATATATCTTAGGAATTATAGCATGGCTCTCTATTTAAATTTTCCATAGGCTTATTTTTCATGCTACTCTCCACTAATGTAGGCTAAAACTACTTTTTAGGATCGAAATGACTTACCTCAGCTTGTAATGTGGCTAGGCTATGGGGTGAGATAAAAGATATAATTTTAAAGCTCAATCCCCCAACATCACATGATTAACTCTGATCTATTTGAGCTAATTCTCAAGATTGGGGGAAGTTTTTCCCCCACACTTATTTCCTTGCTTTTCTACATTCTACTTTTCTTTGATTCTCTATTTCTTCTTTTTTGAGAAAATATAAATATATATTTTTTTTTCTTTTTTTCTTTTTTCTTTCTTTTTGTCCTTGCTCCACCCTTCCACCCTTTCATTAATATAGATCTATAAAACAAATATTCAGAAATTAATCATAGAGTGAGTGAATCAGGTAGAAAAAATAAAGGTGTTAATCACAAAAAAAATTTGGTCTTGGCTATTTTGTGGGTATAGAATAAAATGTTAATTAAGCTCAAAATAGAGGTTCTAAGGATATTCACTTGTTTGGGTTAAGCTTGAAAGGCTCAATCTCAAAAAACAAATGCCTAAATCATCTCCTAATTGTTAGAATTAGCCTAGGATTTCGCCTCAAGTAGCATTTAAATAAGTTCTAGAAATTTAAATGAGATCATAAAATAATTTTGAGTTATATAATCTTTTTCTAAGTAAAAGACAAATTAAATATCCAAAATTACTGTGCAAAAGAATTTCAGGATTTTTAGAAAATAGGTAATCATAAATTGAAAAGAAATTAAAATTACACATAATTATGACTTTCCTACATCTCTCAAGAACTATAAGCAATTTAAACAGTTATATCATTGGCTATTGGTTCAGCTATCACAAACTCATAAACTGAAATTTTGTTCACATGCTCACCTCATAACAAGATTAAAAGTGCACATATCATAAAATGTATCAAAGTAGGAAAGTGCACACGTGTATGATATATTATACAGTCATCCAGCTGAATTATAAAGTGACCCCCCCACACTTAAAAACATACATTGTCCTCAATGTAAGAGTATAAAAGGGACAAATAAAAACATAAGGAGGGGTTCAGTGAAACTTCCCTGACTAGTGATCACCATCCATCTCATCATGTTCAGGTGCAGGCCTAAAGGGTGGTTCAGGAGGTGCCGGGAAAGCAATTGGGAGGTTCAGGGCATGAGCTAACTGGCTAAAACACGCATGATGATGCTGTGCAATAGAGTGCTGATAGAGGGCCAGATCGTTCATTTGATGGCTCAGATACTCTGTGCGCTCCCATAAATCTTCAATGGTATGCTGGGATGGTGGTGGAGCTGAGCTGCTTCCCGGTTCCGCCGTAGGTATTGGCTGAATCCCTAGCTCCTCCTCTGCTGCTTCTTCATGGCCCTTGTATTTTTGGATGTCTGCATAGGAAATAGGCTTCATCAGGTGAATGAGAGCCTCAGTAGAATCCCAGCTTACGCCTGCTTTCTGACATAGACCAGTAATTAAACTAGGGGCAAATAGGGATCCGCCTCTAGTACTGATACAGCCAAGCAGCTGCCTATGAATAACCTTGCCTACATCAATAGAAAGCCCTTTTAGTACTGCATAAAGCAAAATGGCCCTTTCCCGCCTGACTTGACTCATGTTGAGGCTGGGCATGAATCTGGCTGATACGAAATAATGCCATGCTTTAGCCACTTTATTCATGTCAGCTCTAGCAAGGTATAACGGATGGCTATTGCTATCTAATTTCTAGGAGGCCCCCCTGTAGCATAGAGTGCAAATAACGTCGTCAAAGTCAATGTAAGATTAAAGAAGCGCCGTATATTCATCATCCTTAATATCCGGCAGGGAATAAAATTCATTAATAGTGTGCGGAGTGAATGGCACCATCTTGCCTCTAATCCTTGCTTGATGACGTTCGTGAACTGTAGCATTGGAGTAGAACTCCTGAACTATGGGAATAACTCCTGGTTCTGGGTTCCTGCAAAAAATCTCCCAATGCCTATGGAGGATATTGTCTCTGTGAGGTAGCCCTTCGGTGATCAGAAATCCACGTTCTGGAACTATAGGCTTATGCACCACCACTTTGATGTGGTGTTGATAAACCGCTTCAGTCAGAAAAGCTCCGGTGTCGAATGCCGGAGGGTCCTCAGCTCTGTTCTTCCTCTTAGAGATGCCTAATTTGGAAGTTTTGGGGGCCATTGCACTTGGCAAACTCACTGGGGCGTTTTATCAAACACCTAGTGTGCACTCTTGAAAAATGGAAAGAATGGATGGTAGATTCGTAGCTTGGAGTCCCAATGCAGTAAAAACCAGTAGCAAGGAAGTGTAGAGATCAACTTTAGCAGGAAAAACAACGTAAATCGTACCAAATGCAGCGTGATTTGTGGCTGGAAAGTGTGAGATCAAAAATGCTTGAGAACCTTAGAAGATTGCCATTGAATCCAAGCCAAAAGCTGAAAGAATTAGTTAATCCTGCAAAAGAAGATGAGAAATCATGTAATTTCAGCAAGAAAACGTAATAGGAGGTGGTTCTGGTTGATTCAAAGCAAGAAAGTGGAGTGGGAGTTGCAAAGGAGGCAAAAACGGAGGTGGGGAACGAAGAGCATCGCGATGTTCTTATAGAGAGCGCCGCGGCGCTCTCTGCTGTAACGCGGAGCGTCGCGGCGCATGTGCGCGTCCGCAGATCAAACTTTTTTAATTTTTTATTTTATTTTTAGAAAATTAAACTATGAAAAATAAGAAAAAGAAGAGGAATGATTGTTGGGTTGCCTCCCAACCAGCGCCTTTGTTTTACGTCGTTGGCTCGACCCAGTTCCCTATCTTTGTTCACGGAGGCTCTTTGATGTTCATTTTAAATTTCTGGGACTGGTTCAATCCTTGAAATTCAACTGCATAATCAAAAACCACATAAGTAATAACAAGTGGTCCTAACCAAGGGAGAGATTTCTTACCTTTAAAGGGTCTAACCCCTTTAATTTCCAAAATTTGATGCAACTCTACAATCAGGTCTATGCCTTTAAGGTTTGCAATTGTTTTTATAATGGCATTTCTTTTTTTCTGAAAAATATGCATCAATTCTTCTTCTTTTTTAACACCCAAATTCTTGGCAACTAGAATAGGTGAAGCTTCCCCTACTTCCAAGTATTTCAAGTGATTGGGGAGAGGTGACAAATTAGCCCCAGGATCCTGCAAAATAGAAGGTACAAGAGTAGTATCAGAATTTGATAATTCCTTATAAGCAACCTTACATTTTTGTGGCCCTTCTGAAAAATCAATGAGTGCAGTTAGTTTCTTCTTTGTTCCTTCATCTAAGTCTATCTCACCATCATCTGCTGCCATAGATTTGTTCACACTTTCCTCCATTTTCTCCTTTTCATCTAATTCAAAAATATTGTATGCCAACGAATCAAGTACATCAATAGAATAAACAGGAGTATCATCACCTGGGTGTTTCATGGCTTCATACATATTGAATTTTATTACTTCACCATTAAATTCCATAGTGAGTGTGCCATTGTGAACATCTATCTTGGTTTTGGAGGTTTTCAAGAATGGTCTCCCTAATAATATTGGAGAAGTAAAATCCCCATTGTCCATGTCAAGCACATAAAAATCTGCAGGGAACACCAAATCATCTACCTGTACCAAAACATCTTCAATTATTCCCTTAGGATATGCAGTGGACCTGTCTGCTAGCTGAATTATCAAATTTACAGATTCCAATGGTCCCAAATTCAAAGATGTGTATACAGAATATGGAATAACATTGATGGAAGCTCCTAAATCTAACATAGCCTTTTCAATGCGAGTCCTCCCAATTTTCCATGGAATAGTAAACATACCTGGATCCTTGCATTTAATAGGGAGTTTTGTCTGTATCATAGCAGATACATTCTCACTCATATGAATCTTTTCAAAATCCTTTAATTTTTGCCCTTCTTTTTGAGTACATAGTTCTTTCAAAAACTTTGCATATCTTGGCACCTATTTAATGGTATCTAGAAGGGGGAGATTAACTTCACATTTTCTAAAGACATCATACAATTCAGAAGTTTTCTCATTTAGCCTATTCTCTTTAAGAGCTTCTGGAAAAGGAGGCACTACTTCATAATTTAAATTAGAAGAAGACTTACCTGTAGGTGCTTCATTCTCCTTAATTGATGTTTCAGTTTTCTTAGGAGAAGAGGGTGCCGGTGGACTTTCAATCTCCTTACCATTAATTGAAATAATTGCACTGACATTTTCTCTAGGATTCACCACAGTTTGAGAAGGTAACTTACCTGAGTTCTGAGCATCCAATCGACTCACTGTAGTTGCTAACTGACCTATTTGAGTTGTCAGATTTTGGATGCTAGCTCTTGTCTCTTGCTGAAATTGATGAGAGTTATGTACCAGAGTTTTTACAATGCCTTCCAATGGATTACTTACCTGTTGATCCTGGGGTGCATTCTGTCTAGGATAATAGGCTTGCTGATTTTGTTGAAAATTTTGTCCCGCAGGCCTATTTTGTGCACTCTCATATCTGAAATTGGGATGATCCTTCCATCCAGGATTGTATGTATTGGCATATGGATCATACCTTTTTGGTTGGCCAGGAAAACCTCCTACAACATTCGCTTGTTCTGTGGATTCCTCTTGAAGTGTAGGACACATGTCAGTTGGGTGCCCTGTGGCTGAGCATATTCCACATACTTTAACTTGCTGTAGTGTACCTGTAGCCATTTGACGCACAAGAGAAGTAAGTTCAGATATTTGATTCTGAAGAGAAGTAGTACTTACCTCCTGGGCATGTCTAATAGGAGGATCATGCCTAACGCCAAATTGTTGTGAATTGGCAGCCATATTTGATATCAGGATTCTGGCTGCCTCAGGAGTCTTATCTACTAGTGCTCCTCCACTAGCCGCATCTATCATGCTCCTATCTCCCTGCAAAAGACCTTCATAAAAATATTGGATTAGTAGTTGCTCACTAATCTGATGATGTGGGCAGCTTGCACAAAGTTTCTTAAACCTCTCCCAATATTCATAAAAGGTTTCACCATGCAATTGCCTAATGCCGCATATCTCTTTCCTAATAGTAGCGGCTCTAGATGCAGGAAAATAACGTTCTAAAAACATTCTCTTCATCTCATTCCAAGTAGTGATAGTACCAGAAGGCAAATAATACAACCAATCTTTGGCTGAATCTTTTAAGGAAAAAGGAAAAGCCCTGAGTTTTATTTGTTCCTCAGTTACTCCAGGGGGCTTCATACTGGTACATACTACATGGAACTCCTTCAGATGTTTATGCGGGTCTTCACCTGCAGGACCATGAAAACTTGGTAAGAGATGAATTAATCCAGATTTCAATTCAAAATTAACATTATCATCAAGATTAGGAAAAGTAATGCATAAGGGTTGCTGATGCAAATCAGGAGCTGCAAGCTCCTTCAGAGTAGGGTGTCTAGCCATGATCACTTCCTCCTTATCTTGATCAACGTCTTCATGAATTTCTCTTCTGTGCCTGTATATAGATTTTCCAATATCTGGATTGAACTGTAAATCTCGAGAATTAGAAGAATGAGTTACAGGCATAAATAAAAAAAACCACAAAAAGTAATGATGCAGTCCCCGGCAACGGCGCCAAAATTTGGTGCGCACTGTCGCAGGTTCACCCAAATTAATACCTTACCTCAAAACTAACCTGTAGTAGTGGGAGTAAGGGTCGATCCCACAGAGACTGGAATTACCTTATGTGATAAAAAAGGGGGGAATTGATGATCGCAAATTAAGTAAAGTAAACAATAATGAAAATAAATAAGCGAAAGTGATTAATGATAAAGACGTTGGTTTCGGTTGGTATCCACCGTCAAGGGATTACATTGATCATCGACAACATACTCAATCTGTAAAAGAATATCTATCATTGGGGTTTTAACCCTGTTTCTCCTTTAGCCTAGCAAATTAATGACAATCGCACTAATTAAACCCTAATCAACAAGCCATCTTTTAGCACATCGGTAAAATATAACTTGTTAACCGCATGAAGAACTGGAGAAACTGACAGAGTTAAACAAATATAAACACATCGGCTATATCTAATTTAGTCAATCATTCATCATAGGTTCAATGATTTATAATCCAAAACCCTCAAACCTATTTGCCTCACGAATCACAGAATTAAAGACTTTGTTCAAAACATAATTCAGCGGTAGATTAAAACAGACGAAATACTAGTAGGCCTCCTAGCAAACATATGCAAAATCATTAAGAACAAGAACAGATGAACAATCAATATTCAAAACAAATTGAAATAATAACATCAGATCCACATCTCACAATGTATAAAAATCCCTTGAGGTTTCAACTCACCTCAACCAACTAAAGAGAATTAGCCACGCAGGGCCATAAGATAAACAAAAGAAGAATTGAAGAATTCGGTGAAAGATTTGATGATGAATTGGATGCCTTCTCTGGTTGCTTTACTCTCTTTTTATAGACTCCCCTCTCTAAATCGAAGTCAGAATGTGTTTTAGGTCAAATTCCCGTCCATTCCCTTCAATTTTGGGCGAAAACGACCTAAAATCGCGAAATCAGCAAGTCCCCTACGGCGCACGGGCGCCGCGGCACTACGAAGATGAAGCCACAGGGCGCCACGGCGCCCTAAGTCAGCACCGCGTCGCTCTTCATCGATAGAGCTTAGGCGCCGTGGCGCCCAGATTCTTCTGGATTTTGCCGAAGTGCCGAACATGAAAGTTGTAGCTCTATGTCTTTTCTTTCCATAACCGCTGAAATCACCTTAATCAGAATCCAAATGAGTGAGATATGCCTCAATTAGTGACACAAGGTCAAAAATCAGCATTTTTCTATGATTTTCTCTCTATTTTCCTCTTCATTTCTTCTTTATTATTCCTAAAACACAAAACACAACACTTAGTTAATTCATACCTATTTTCTACTAAAATTAAATGAAAAGCAACTTAAAACATGTCAAAAACATGCTTATTTTATAGCATGTCAGGTCTCATCCATTGTTTTGTTCATAATGGCTCCTCCTGCAGCAGCATCCACAGACATACGAGTACTGTATCTCAGTCCATTATAGAATGTATAGACTATGAGCCACTTTTCCAACCCATGGTGTGGACATATCCTGAGAAGTTCTATAAATCTCTCCCAAGCTTCATACAAAGACTCACTATCTTTTTTAGCAAAGGTAGTGATTTGGTTCCTAAGATGGGCTATCTTACTTAGGGGAAAGTACTTGGCCAAAAAGGCTTGAGAAAGTTACTTCCAAGTAGTGATGGACCTTGATGGGAGAGAGTGCAACCATGCATGGGCCTTATCCCTTAAAGAGAATGGGAACAATCTCAGTCTGATGGCATCAGAGTATACTTTATTCTGCTTCAATGTCTCACAATACTCCAGAAACCCTCCAAATTGATTTTGTTGAACCATCTGCAAAAGAGAATGCTTCAAGTCAAAATTGTTGGCCTCAACAACTGGTCTGACTATGCTTGTGTTTAGGCCATGTGTATTCGGGGCAGTTAAATCCTTAAGAGATCGGTTATCTCTGTCTGCCATGGTAGGTGAAGCGGGATGATCTTGCTGCTGTCTTCTTTTCCTCCTTCGTAGTGTGGATTCAATTTCCAAATCAAATTTAGCAAAGAACTCACGTTCTCTTCGCATAAAAGAGGAACACACTTATAAAGGAAGAAAAATGAATAAAAATCAGCAAGATAGAGTTATGCAAAAAAATTAAAAGAAAAATATATTGTCTAGCTATTTCGTAAAATATCTAATATTAACTATTGATCCCCGGCAACGATGCCAAAAACTTGTGTGTGTTTTATAAATAACTGCAAGCACATGGCATAGCTGTAACTAATCCGATGAGTACGGGTCATATCCCACAGAGAACAATGGTCAATTACTAGAATTATACAAAATATGCTATCTAAGTCAATGTAATTTGATGAAAGTTTGTCACAATTAAACTAATAAATAATCCAATTAATAAAAGCCTAGGGTTATGGTTTACCACACTTATGATATTCAACAATCAATATGTACCTCTAATTGCAATTATCTAGGTTATTGGGGACAATTTAGCCTTAATTGACTAGCAAGCTCTTTCAAGTGTTACTAATCGTACCTATGTTAATCCAATTGCCTACTTTCATGGTTCTTAGTTCAACCTAGGTCCATTAAGTTTTATTCCAACCACAGAATACAATTAATTGGTTTTCTCTTGCTACTAATTGATTCAATTCCTAGATAAACTTAAACTACTTTCGTGATTAAGATATCCCTAATCAACTATTAGATTCTGGTTTTAATTTTTACCTTTCAGTTCATCAATTAAATACCTAAGACATGATATATTGATGATCAAGCATTCTACGAAGTCTTATACATGCGCATAATAGTTAATCCTAGTTAATCCAGAAGTACTCACAAGGGTTCCAACGTTCAACTCAACAATTTAGTGTGATCATACCATAAGTGGGTTTAACAAAACCCTAGATCAATATCTACTCACACATCATAGAAACAGAAACCAAAATCATATTTATTAAGTAAATCATTCAAGTTCAATACAATTCAAGAGAAGGATTAGAAGTAGAAGTAGAAGTAAAGTAGAAAGATAAAATCTGATTTGCAAAATGTAAAAATGAAGTACAATACTTGAATTAATTTCAAATCTACTCTAAGAACATAAATTTAGCAATTAATCCTACTCTAAACCTAATCAAGTAGTGTTTCCTAAGCTTAAAACTAAGTCTAAGATGTCTGTATAAGTCTGGATAGTCTTAGCTACTCTTCCCTATGTATTTATATCCCTTTGGCTGCTCAAAACCCTAAAAGACACGGAGTGTAAGGACACGAAGCACGGCCGTGCTTTATGACACGGCTTGACCGTGCTTTGTGCTGGAAATATGGGAGAAAATACATTCTTTGCTTAGAGCACGGCCTGGCTGTCCTTTATGCAACAATAAGCATGACCTGATCGTGTTTGAGCCTGCTAGGTTCTTTTCTTACCAATTTCTTTAGGGTTACCTCCTTGCTTCCTTCTCAACATGTTCCAAGTCTATATGGCTCCTCACATGAGAGTTTTCCCTTGCTTCTTGGCTTCTTTTCCTCACCTACAAACATAAAACAAACCGAAGTAGTATCCAAAGCAAAGCATAACCAAAAGTAGAGAAATAATCACAAGTTTACTATTAATTAGGGGATAAAATATAATCATTATACACTCAATTTTCTCCTTTATCAATTACACTACAATTAATGAGGTTCATTAGATTCCTTACCCAAGAATTTTGCCTCTCTTTAGTATGTTATTTTTAATTTTTCTTATTAGGTTTTCTCTCTATACCTATTCCCTTAATATTTGAAATATTTTCTATGCATACACATATGGTGAAGAATTTCTAAGGCTTATATTTTCTTAGATATCTAAAAATTATTTAATAAGTTTTATTTCCTTAATTAAATATTTATCTACCTTTATTAATAAAAGAATCAAAATTAGGGATGTTACATTACACACTCAATTTTCTCATTTATCAATTACACTACAATTAATGAGGTTCATTATATTCCTTACCCAAGAATTTTGCCTCTCTTTAGTATGTTATTTTTAATTTTTCTTATTAGGTTTTCTCTCTATACCTATTCCCTTAATATTTGAAATATTTTCTATGCATACACATAAGGTGAAGACTTTCTAAGGCTTATATTTTCTTAGATATCTAAAAATTATTTAATAAGTTGTATTTCCTTAATTAAATATTTATCTACCTTTATTAATAAAAGAAACAAAATTAGGGATGTTACATTAATCACTCTCTTTTAATTGCAATTATTCTCTTTTACTTTATTTTTTTCCTTTCATTATTCAAACCTCCATTTATTTGATTCACAAAAGGTAATATCAATCCCTGTGGGATCAATTCTTACTCTCAATACTACAGGTTAGTTTGGAGGTAAGGTATTATATTTGGTGTACCCACGACAGTATCAACCAACCATTTTGGTGTGCTGGCCACCAAATCTTGCCGTCGAAGACCTTATGGGTATGTCCGTACTTTTAGGTATGGTCGAATTCCCTGAAATGGGAGAGAAAGGTCTCAAGGGAGACAAAAAGTCATCATGAGCACTAAGACATCTATTTCACGTGATTCAAAAGAGTTACGACGATATATATACTTTAGGGATACATTAAACACTTTGGACAACAAAAAAGGGTCTTGATGGAAAAGAGAAGTCGTGACTAATGCTAAGATGTCTATTTTTCACAATTTTGATGTATTGGCTATTAGATCTTACAAATGAAGAACTTGTAGCTATACTTGTGCTTCTGATTTAGGTCAAGCACTCTAAAACAGGAAGAAACAGTCTTAAAGGAGAGGAAAAGCCAAGGGAAGCACTAGGGAATCTATTTCATAGTAATTTATTGTGCTTATTCCAGTGACATGTGGTCTGCACAGAGAGGAAAAGCCTTGGTGAGAAATAAGACATATGTTTCGTACGATTCAGGAGATGTGACAATTAAAACCTGCCATTATAGACCATATGGTCACATTTGTGCTTTTGAGTCAAGTCTAAAGCTTTTAAATAAGATAATAGAGAATCACATGGAAGGGAAGTCGGGGATAGAACTAGGGCATTTGTGTCACTCCATTTAGGTACGCCGACCACAAGATCTTGTTGTTGGAGACCTTAAAGGCATATCTGTGCTTTCAAGTAAGGTCGAATGCCCTCAAATGGGGGAAATGGGTCTTTATGGAGACGAGAAGCCATTATAGCCATAGGACGTTTGTTGAACATAATTCTAATGAGTTATGGTTATATTTGTACTCTAGGGGCATATTAAATGCTTTGGATGGAAAAATAGGTCTCAATTGAAAAGAGAAGTTGCAACGAGTGCTAAGACATTTGTTTTATGCAATTTTGATTAGATCTTGCAATCGGATAACTTGCAGCCATGCTTATGCTTTTGGTTTAAGTCAATCACTCCAAAATGGGATGAAATGGTCTCGATGGAGAGGAGAGGGCAAGGGGAGCTCTAAGGAATATGTTTCATGCTAATCCATTGTACTGGTTCCCAAAGCCCACTATTTTATGTCTTGGGGTCACATTCTTACTTTTGGGTTGAGTTAAATGCCTTGAAACGGGAGGAAAGTGGTCTTAATGGAGAGGAGAAGCCATGGTGAACTCTAGGACACAATTTCATAGGATTTTGGTGAGCTAAAGTCTTGTTAGAGAGGAGAAGAAATGTCGAACAATAAGACATTTGTTTCTTGCTATTTAGGAGAGCTAATAGTTGGAACCTGCCATTGGAGGCCTTATTGTAATATCTGTGCTTTCAAGTTAGGTTAAATACTTTAAAGAAAAAGAACAGTGCCTTGACAAAGAAGGGAAGCTAGAAAGAGCACTAGGACATCGGTTTCATGCCATTCTGGTGTTCAAGCCACCAAATTGTGTCATCAAAGACCTTATGGCATGTTCGTGCTTTCAAGTTGGGTAGAATGCCTCGAAACATGGGAAAAAGGTCTCAATGGAGATAAAAAGCCATTGTGAGCACTAGGACGTGTATTTGATGTTACATATTTACTTATTTTATTATTATTATTATTATTATTATTATTATTATTATCATCATCATTTTCTCTTGGTTGAGCATACAAAATTTCTAGGCTATATTCAAAATACATTTTATTAGGAATAATTAAGGGACTTAAACTATACATGCATGAGATCAATTATTTACAACAAAAGGCTCTCTTGTCATATACAAATAAGTCCAGATCTCAAAATCAATTTTACATCAAAATATACATTGACTTATAGGGATTTATCCCTCTACTGAGCCATCCCACATTACATGTATGCACAAAATTTTCATTCATAGTTATATATAGATTTTAAGTTGCCCTTAGGGACCTTGTTGCTCACTCCTTGCTAGAATACCTAGAATGTGATTATATGGAAACAAAAATATGAGATGATAATCTCAATAGCTAACAAAATTTGTATAAAAAACAACATACATTCCAGTACATAAAAAAATTCTATTATTTCCACCAAATTATAAGCATTGAAAATAAATACATATATCATCGCGGTCACACTAGGCACCCATTATATTTTAGTCTACATACTCAATGGAGTCTCATACATACAAGAGGTTATGCATCTCCTATTATTGGCCAATATGTGTGAGAAATAGGGTTTACTAAGTACACTTTGGGCGACCCTTAAATGTCTCAAGAATTCATACATAACATAGCTTTAGACTATCATTCATCATAGCATAAATAGCCAGGAAAACAATGGAATTTTTATTTTTATGATCATAAGCATAAATACTGCTTTAAGGAAAGCTAACTACCTCTATTTCAACACAACCACTTCCTTCCCAAAGATACCAAGTTTACAACCATCTACTCAAACTAAAACATACAAAAATATTTTAGTTAATGCTTGCTCATAAGCACTTATAATCTTTAAGTCTTTAGTTTATGAGTTCTTGCCCCCTTAATTAATCTATAATTTTGTTCAGTTTTGGGGTTATTATTAAAAATATCAAAAGCCCTCTAAAAATTCTAATATTTTGTATAGAGGTTCCTCTATATGTCTATTTTGTGTCGTGAAACTCTCAGAATTCAACTCCTAATTTTATTTACAAAAGTATAACACAGAACAGTGCAGTTTGGTTTTTACTTCATTTACATTCTATTTTCTATTCGTTTGGATGGGTAAAACATTAAGAATTCATGATATTTGATATGGAATATCCTATATATGTCAAAAATTCACAATAAAAATTTCAAGTTAAAACTAATTTGTTTGTTCCCTTATGTAATCCAAGTTTTTTTATTATTGCCTCAGTTCTGGTTTGCTCTGGTTAAAAAATTTTTCTACAAAATTTATAAATTTTATTAGATTGTATAAACTACCCATAATGGCATCATATTTTATGGAAAGCTTTCTCCAAATTTCTACAACACATCATAAAATTTTCATGTAAATTTTCAACATCTAACCCCTTCAATTTTAGAAATTTCCATCAGTACCCCAAACTGTCCTACAGATTCTTCTCAATACTATTTGATTCCAAATGGCCTAGTTGTAGGTTCTAAAAAATCACAAAAATTGATTAAAAAAATTTCAAGACTTTACATACAAAATTATAGAATTTATAGGAAATTTACTTAATCAATTAGTCCAAGAATACAATGCATACTAAACATATTAAACACTAGTCAGAACCATGTTATCTTAAGCATAACATGCAAATTTTGTTATGTTTCAAAATGTTCTCCACTTAGATGGCAGAAATTATTTTTTACAAATATGGTTCTATGTTTTCAACCTTAACCCCTTGCATCTTATGCTCAAGAATCACTCATTCAAAACCTAAATTGACCACAAAAACCTGCAAATCATATTTTACAAGAGGGAAAACTTACCTTGTGCAGAAACACTCTTATTGCACTAATTTCCTGCTTGCTTCTTCCTTTACCTTCCCTTGCACACCCAGCTCTGCTCTTATACGAAATAGGTTGAGCAATGCTTCAATTTTCAACACTTAAACTCCCACTCTCACTACCATAAGGTGAAAATAAGGAAGGAAGAAGGAGTTCGGTCACTTTTTTGGCATTTTCAATACTTCAGCCTCCATGTTTTCTAGTTTTCGCTCTTCTCCCTTAAGTTTAAGAAATAGTAAAGTAGCAGGTGGTGTTATTCTACTGATTTAGGACTTAAGTTCATGTATAATATTTTATTATACATAGTAGGGGTATATATATATATTGATATTTGGATGCTATACTTAGATGTTTTAGCTTGGATTAGTTCACTTCTAATCCATGATTAGTAATGTTCTTAAAAATGTATTTGTATCTTCTCCCTATCAATTATGATCCTAAGAATTTTATTTATATTATTTATACTCATGAAATATACCACATATTTTATAAAGACTTTAGATTATTGTCTAAGAACTAAACATTTGAATTTTTGTTCATATGTGTCTTCTACTTATTCTTAAATTTATGTAAGATTATTAAAGACTTAGAATGTTACATTTCTTTCCTCCTTAAAAAAATTTTTCCCACAAAATTCAACATACCTTACTCAAAGATATGTAGATAGGTCATACTTATTTCTTCTTCTATCTCTCAAGTAGTTTTCTCAGTGGATAGTCCCTTTCAGACCACTTTAACAAAATGGATGCTTTTATTTCTTAATTTTTTAGTCTTAACATCCATGATCCAATTTGGATTTTATTGTATGACAAATTATCATGCAAATACATTGATTCATGCTCTATGATATATGAAGGCTGACTTAACTCATGTTCAAGTTGGGCATAAATCTTGCTGCCACAAAGTAGTGCTAAGTAAATGGCTCCTAAAAATTGCCAGCTAGCCCTCTCCAATAGGAAGAATCGATCAGATGTCCCTCCCACTTGAGTTTGATTCTCAACTAAGAAGATGAAGACTAGATGTGCATTGGGATATCCTTGAAAAATCTAATGGTTCCTAACCAAATGTTGAAAGAGATGATTAATCTTGTAAAATAGGAAGCAAAATCACTTAATGCATGTAAATAAATGGAATTTGAACTCAATATAAGTGTTAAGGTGCAAATTCTGGTAATTGTGGGTGATTTTGAGTGAAAAGAAGGGTAAGGGAGAGAGAGGGGTGCAGTGTTTTGCGTTCGCAGATCTCAATTTTTTTTTAATAATAAATAAAAGAAAGAAAAATATAAAGAGATATTATTAGGTTGCCTCCCAACAAGCACCTTTGTTTAACGTTGTTGGCTCGACATAAATTCATAAAATCAAGGAGGGTCTTGAAGAGTTATCGAATGTAGTTCCTCTTGTTGAAATCCTTCATAAAATGGTTTAAGCTTATGGCTGTTGACTTTAAAGCTTTTTTTATTATCCATGATTTCCATTTCAATTGCACCATGAGGAAAAATATCAGTAACAATAAATGGTCCCTCCCATCTAGAACGTAACTTACTTAGAAACAATCGAAGCCTGAAATTATAGATTTTGAATTTCTGTCCTTTAGTAAACTCCTTACGTGAGATCATACGATCATGTAGGAGTTTAATTTTGGCCTTACAGATATTTGTGTTTTCATAGGCCTCGTTTCTGATTTCCTCCGATTTCTGAAGTTATAATTTCTTGTATTCTCCACTTTCTTCTAGATTCATGTTAAATTTCTCTATAACCCAAAATGCTTGGTGTTCTAATTCAACTGGAAGATAACAAAATACTAACCTATATGGAGACATACCAAATGAGGGCTTATATGTTGTTCTATATGCCTAGAGACGATCATCTAATCTAAGACTCCAATCCTTACAATTGGGATTAATTGTCTTATTCATGATATTTTTAATTTCTCAATTGGATACATCAGCTTGCCCATTGGTTTGGGGGTGGTATGCAGTTTATAGCTTATGAGTGACATTATATTTTTTTAATAGGGCTTCAATAGTCCTATTACAAAAATGCATCCCCCTATCACTTATTAATGCTTTTGGGATCCCAAATTTGGAGAAAATATGGGATTTAATGAAATCTACAACTATTTTAGAATCATCAGTCCTAGTGGGTTTAGCTTCCACCTACTTTTAGACATAATCCATAGCTAGCAAAATATAGTTATACCCAGATGATAAGGGAAAAGGTCCTATAAAATCAATACCTCAAACTTAAAAAATTTCACAAAATAATACTAGTGTTTGTGGCATCTCATTTTTCCTGGATATATTACCTTTTTTCTGACAGTTTGTACTTGACTTATAAAAACGATCTAAATCTTTGAATGGAATAGTCTAGTAAAAACTGCAGTCTAACAATTTCTTTGCTATCATTTTTCCCCAAAGTGACCTCTACATGCATAAGAATGGGAGAAGGTTAGAATTGATAAAACTTCAGAGTAAGGAATACAGTTTCTTATAATTTGATCTGAGCATTGCTTCCATAGGTATGGATCGTCCTGTATATAGTATTTGGCATCACTCTTAATCCTATTTTTAGCTGTCCTGGTCAAAAGAGGGGGTAACTGATTAATAGCCAAATAATTTACAATATTTGCATATCATGGCATATGAACTAAAATTGAAAATAAATTTTCATTTAGGAATGATTCTTCAATTTTTAGTTTCTCCTCTACATGTGTCAGGTGGCTTAGGTGATCTGCTACATTATTTTCAAACCCTTTTTTATCTTTAATTTCTAGATCAAATTCTGTAAGAAGTAACACCCATATGATTATCCTGGGTTTAACTTCCTTTTTGATCACCAAGTATCTCTCAAGGTTGTATGATTAGTAAAAGAAAATAGTTTTAGTACATATTAAATATTATCTAAATTTTTCTAATGCAAAGACAACAACAAAGAGTTCTTTTTCAGTGGTGGTATAATTCTTTTAGGCATTATTCAATATTTTGGATGCATAATATATCACATGGGATGCCTTTCCAACTCTTTGGCCAAGTACTGCTCCAACTGCATGATCACTAGTATCACACATAATTTCAAAAATGAGGTTCTAATCTAGCAGGGCTGAACATAGGTGCGGTTCAGTTCGGTTTTGGGGGTTAACCAAACCGAACCGAACCACTAAAATATAGCAAAAAGTGGACCTAGTCGGTTCGGTTTGGTTCGATTTTTCGATTTTTTGAATTTTTTTTTGGGTCAAAACTTTTTGGTTTTTTTGGCCCATTTGAATTTTTTTGGGCTCATTTTTTTAATTTTTGTATCAATTTCAAATTTTTGTTTCGGCCCAAATAAAGATGGCTAAGTCTAAAAACAATATGTAAAATATTTTTAAAATATAATAAAAATTAAATATAATTATATAAAATTAATATATTTAAAATAATTCGGTCCGGTTCGGTTTGGTTCGGTTGGGACTCTGTCCCAACCAAAAATCGAACCGAACCGAACCGGTCAATTTTTTTTTAAAATAAACCGAACTAAACCGATTTAATCGGTTCGTTTGGTTTTATCGGTCCGATTCGGTTTTTGTACACCCCTATAATCTAGTGCTTAGATGATTGTAGTTGAAATCAAAGACTCATTTAATTTGTTAAAAGCTTCCCTACATTCTTCATCAAATTCAAAAGGTACATCTTTTTGAAGCAATTTGAACATAGGTGCTGCTTTCTTAGAGAAGTCCTTTATGAATCTTCTATAAAAACTTACATGACTAAGAACAGAACAAACTTCCTGTACACATGTAAGATAAGGTAGAGTTTGTATAATATCAACTTTAGCTTTATCTACCTCTATTCCCCTTTTGGAGACAACATGGACTAAAACTATACTTTGTACAACCATAAAATGACACTTTTCAGATTTTAGAACAAGGTTAGTTTCTTGATATCTTATCAAAATTAATGATAGGTTATGCAGGCAATCAACAAATGAATCCCCATAAACTGTGAAATCATTCATAAATACCTCAATAAATTTTTCAAGGTAATATGAGAATATGCTAACCATACACCTTTCAAAAGTGGCAGGGGCATTTCAAAGCCCAAACAACTTGCGCCTGTATGCGAATGTCCCAAATGGACAAATGAAGGTTGTCTTTTCCTAGTCTTCAGGAGCAATTGCAATTTGAAAATATCCTGAATAGCCTTCAAGAAAACAATAGTAATATTTACTAGTCAACCTTTCAAGCATTTGATAAATAAAAGGTAAAGGAAAATGGTATTTTTGAGTTACGTAATTTAATTTTCTATAATCTATACAAACCCTTAACTCATTTTTAATCTGGGTGGTTGCCTGTTATGTGTGTTTCACTAATTAACTGTAAGCACACGGCGTAGCTGTAGTTAGTGTAGCGAGTATGGGTCATGTAACAACTCCATTTTTTTCTTCTTTTTCATATATACATACATATATATATATATATATATGTATGTATGTATGTATGTATGTATGTGTATATATATATATATATATATATATATATATATATATACACATACATACATACATACATACATACATATATATATATATATATATATATATATATATATATATATATATACACATACATACATACATACATACATACATATATATATATATATATATATATATATATATATATATATATATATATATATATATATATATATATATATATATATATATATATGTAAAATCCTATGAAGTCATTACCTCTTTACTTCTAATTATTTAACTCATAATAACATTCAATTAAATTAACTAAGCATAATTAAGGTTTATGGTATACCAATAACACTTATACAATTCAGGGTTCCCATACACATCATTAATTAAAAATGTCCATACAAAAATCAAACACATATATGTCCACATCTTATTCATCCATATTGACCAGTTCCAGGAATACGGGTGCGGGTAGTTGCACTTTCGCTGGGATCTTAGCCAACTTAACCCAACGTACGCTAAAAGCCAATTATACAGAATATCTACATATTTAGTTTTCTGAAGATGATAGGGAAAAATAGTGAGAATTAAATCCTAGTAGGTTCAACAATAAATCATAAGTATCATCAATATAGCTCATCATGTCATATTCATATGTATAAGCTACAACAAATACCTTAGGCTACATGAATACACTTTATCTATGTACATGAAAATTTTACAGTAATGACATATATGGCATGAATAACTATTTATAGAATAACTATTTTTAGAATATCATATGATGACTATCAACTTATTTTCATATAAGCTACCCCGTTCAAGGTGAGTACTTTCTACTCTCCGGTACGGGCTTTTCACTCTATTTGACATGGCACACTTTTTTCCCGTTAGATTAATCATAGCCGTGAGTAGGCCATCCACTACTGGTGCACCACACAGACAACTATATGACCGTGCTCATCTCTTTTCTTTTCTTTTATTTTCACATTAATAGCTAAAAATATGATTTTAATGACAAGTATATTCATTATACTCATATGCCATAATTTATAATCAAAGCATAATAATTACCAAAAATCATTGGTAAAAATGAAACTATGCCATGAACATAATCATTTTCAAATATCACTTTATAATATATTTTTGTGTAAAAATTACACACTTAAGATGGTAACGAGTTCATACAATGGCAATTGCTAGGGCATACACTAGTCATTTAATATTTCTATTTATAAGATGTTTCTTCTTTCTTAAATATTATTTTAATCTCTCACTAATCAGAGTATAACTCCCTCGTTTTAACTCTAATTGAGGTGATCTTAGTGTCCATTTAAAGCTAAGAAAATCCTCTAAAACTATTATATTGAATATTTTAGTAAAATCGTAAGCAAACTTGGTAATATTACTTCCTCAAATTGAATATTATTTCTTCCCATGTAGGTTTTGACCTTTACTTACTAATCTGACCATATCTCCCTCCTATGGAATCTAACTTGAATGATTCCAATGGTCAAAAATCCCTAAGTCATATATCTATATTTTTCATTTTAACCATTTCTTTCAATTCCCAACAAATAGTTCCCAAAAATTCAAATACATAATCTTACCTAACATATTCTTCTTTGGTTAATTAGTTTCTTACCACTGCACACTAATCTAAACATAACTCCCTCATATGGATTCCAAATTGAATGATTATAGTGGCTAAATATTTGTGACACTTATATCTATATTTTTAATGATAACCATTTCTTTTAATTCCTTGCATGTTTTTTCCAAATATTCAAACACAGAAGTTTACCTAACAGATTCTTCCTTAGTTAACCATTTTCTAACCACTGCTTACTAATCGGACCATATCTCCCTCATTTTAACTCACAATTTGGTGATTACAGTGGCTTAAAATTTTTCAGACATATATCTAAATTTTTTATGAAAAAATTTTCTTTTAATTCCTAACTGATTCTTTCTAGAATTTCAAAAATAGAAGCTTCCTTGGTTACTATGAAATTCAGTTTTCTAACCAAACCATTCCTAAGGTTTTAATTCATCATTTTATTACATCCTCTTCCATTTTCTTCCTATTTTACATCTAATAATAAGATTACTCATTTCAACATTTTAACTAGATTCCTTATACTTAAAATATTCCATCATCTACTTCTCAAGAAAATAGAAATCAAAGCATGTATTATTAAGAGTGTGTCCCAACAGAAATGCCTCATGGTCTTCTTCTAAGTGTTTAAGGCCATACTTATTTTATCAATCTAATCATATTCCATCAACATTTTAATTAGATTACTTATACTTAACTTAACATATTCCATCATCTACTTCTCAAGAAAATAGAAATCAAATCATTTATTATTAAGAGTGTTTCCTAACAGAAATGTCTCATGGTCTTCTTCAAGTGTTT
Source organism: Gleditsia sinensis (assembly GCA_037074535.1). Lineage (NCBI taxonomy): Eukaryota > Viridiplantae > Streptophyta > Magnoliopsida > Fabales > Fabaceae > Gleditsia > Gleditsia sinensis. The sequence goes on along the minus strand of CM073466.1, from coordinate 31,167,676 downwards.
ACGACCATACTCATTTTATCAACCTAATCATATTCCATTAAATTTTCACCACATTCAACTATAGATAATAGCAGCATAAAATCCTAAAAAAATTTCAACCATAGCCATACCTATGACAAACTTTCCACACTAACTGAAGTGTTCAAAACATTCATCATATGCAAGATCAGCATGTAACATGATAAGAGCAACATTCATGGCCAATCATTAAAGTAGCAAATATTGTAAATTTCATCAAAGTTCTAAGATCAAAAACCCATATAAATATTACAAATTTCAAAGATTTTCTTCAAAAAGAGATATTGTTAAACCTATTTAAAGATCTCCCAAACTCACTTAGTGAAGTCTTTTTCTTGTTTCATTTTAAAGGAAGTGGCAAGATTCCTCCCTTTATTTAGCTTTTTTATCAGCTTGAATAAGAGAGGGAGGGTGAGTTTTGAACCACAAGGATGAAGAGAAAAGATGGATTTAAGTGTAGATTAACCTAACTTAACTTGAGTACTTAATCCTCTAGACTTCTCCTTCTTCTTCCTTCCTTTCTTCTCCTCGTTTTCTCTCCTTTTCTCACTCTACCATGCTTTTTTTTTCTTTCCCTCACTTAGAAAACATTATAATGTTATAAGGGTGGTTTTTGCTTAAATAAATTATCAAGTGGTCCTCCTCTCATAATCATAGGTCTACCTTCTCATAATTATGATGCACTTGGTTGCTTTTTAGGGGAAGACAACTCATGTTCTTGTCTTCCTCTCCCTTAGTTAAGATATACATAGCAAAATAATATTTGTATTTGAAAATCATGATAAAATATTCTTAAGACAAGGGACAAGGTCCCTTTAATTTAGGGATTCATTTCCTTTTTCTTTTGTCTCACTCAAGTATGATAGGTTTGCCTTTCTAAGTGGCAAAATTTCCAGCCCTCGAGTCTCCCTTGCTTGGCTGAAATTATTTGTGTAGGATAGGAATGTTTTGTCCTAATGGCATGTATTATTATCTACTTTATCATCGCATGGCTTGCTAAAATTATTAGTTGAAAATATTGATGTTTTCTCCTAATTCCATGTAACCTAATCTTGATTATTACTACACTATTATTTCATCACATGGTTCTTATTTTTTCCTTTTGGATTTGGGCTCATTCTTGCCCATGTCCATTGTTTTGGCTAAAATTTTATATCTCATGGAGGGCTTTGTCACATTTTAATGATTTTTGGACTATTGGTCAAACTTCTATATATTATGAAGTGTTCGTAGGTGAAGTCCCAATGTATGGGTGGAGATGTTAAACTTAGTAACTCTAGCTCTTGAATTAGAAAAAATTACCCTAATCTAATCTTCTTAAAATTTTAAGACCTTTACTTACTTCCAAAAATTTATCTTCCTTACCTAAGAATTTTGCCTCTCTTTAGGATGTTATTTCTAATTTTTTTTCTTATTAGGTTTTCTCTCTTTACCTATTCTCTTAATGTTAGAAACATTTTCTATGCATACATATAAGGTGAAGAATTTCTAAGGCTTATTGATGTGATCTTAATTAAGCATGATATTAATACCTTTAAACTTACTTTTTGTTTGATTTAAGTAAAATATAATTAGGAATTAGCTTAGTTTTTTGTTTTGTGTTGTAGGAACAAAGGAAGAAGAAAAGAGAAGAGAAAGAAAAGAAATTCATGGAAAAATACTACATTGCAGCGATTCCAGACCTTTCAGCACTGTTTTAAGCATATCTCCCTCTTATGAACTCCAATCAAAGTGATTCAAGTGGCTGTGCAAAGCTAACGTAATCTTCTACAACCTTTATGTTGAACACTTGCTCAAATTCGGGATATTGCATAGCGTTACAGAGCTCGAAAATCAGAATCATAGTGCAGTAGGGTGAATTCTGACCTTTTGTCACTAATTTTAGCATATCTCCTTCAATTTAGATTGTATTAAGGTAATTCCAGCGGTTATAGAAAGAAGAAACATAGGGCTACAACTTCCATGTTTAGAACGTTGGCAAATTCTGGAGTTTTCTAGGCGCCGCGGTGTTGCGTATTTGTAGGTTCAGAGGGCCGTGGCGCTCCCTAGCGCGCCGCGGCATTTGTTGCCCAGAAGCACCGCGGTGCCCCATCAGAAGATTTCCGGAGCACCGCAGTGGCCGTGTAGCATGCCGCGGAGCCTCCTGCTACACCAGTTCGCTGAATTCGTGATTTTTAGGGTTTCTTGACTCCAATTGTAGCTCGATGGGCCCGGATTTGACCTAGAAACACTCCTACTTCGATTAGGAGGAGTGAATCTATAAAAAGGGAGTAAAGCAAGCAGAGAAATCATCCAATCCTTCATCAAAGTTCTTCAATTCTTCTTTAGATTTTTTTATGGTCCTGCGTGGCTAGTTCTTTTTAGTTGGTTGAGGTAGATTGAAACCTCAAGGGATATTCATGCATTATGAGATGTAGACTTGATTTTATTATTTCAATTTGAATTGAGTATTAATTATTCATCTGCTCTTCTTCTCAATGATTATTCATATGATTGCTAGGGAAGCCTACTAGTATATTGTATGTCTTAATCTACCGCTGAATTATGTTTTGAACAAATTCTTCAATTCTGTGATTCGTGAGGCAAATAGGTTTGAGGATTTTGGATTATAAATCATTGAAGGTATGATGAATAATTAACTAAATTAGATATAAACGATGTGTTTATATTTGTTTTACCTCTGTTAGTTTCTCTAGTTCTTCATGCGGTTAATAAGCTATGCTTTACCGATGTGCTAAAGGATTGCTTGTTAATTAGGGTTTAATTAGTGCGATTGTCATTAATTTACTAGACTTAAAGAGGAACAGGGTTAGAAACCCAATGATAGATATTCAATTACAGATTGATTATGTCGTCAATGATCAATATAATCCCTTGACGGTGGATATCAACCGAAACCAACGCCTTTCTCATTAATTACTCTCTTAATTATTTTCATTATTGTTTACTTTACTTAATTTGCGATTATCAATCCCCCATTTTTCTAATCACATAAGGTAATACCAATCTCTGTGGGATCGACTCTTACTCCCACTACTACAGGTTAGTTTTGAGGTAATGTATCAATTTGGGTGTACTTGTGACAATACACACCAAATTTTGGCGCCGTTGCTGGAGACTGCGTTTATTACTTTTTGTGATTTTATTTTGATTTATGCCTGTGACTCATTTTTCTAATTCTCAAAATTTAGCGTTCAATCCAAATATTGGAAAACCTATATACAGGCACAGAAGAGAACTTCAAGAGGACATTGATCAAGAAAAGGAGGAAGTAACCATGGCGAGGCACCCCACTCTAAAGGAGCTTGCAGCTCCAGATTTGTATCAGCAACCCTTATGCATTACTTTTCCTAATCTTGACGACAATGTTAATTTTGAGTTGAAATCTGGATTAATTCATCTCTTACCTAATTTTCATGGACTTGCAGGTGAAGACCCGAATAAACACTTGAAGGAATTCCATGTGGTATGTACCAGCATGAAGCCTTCTGGGGTAACTGAAGAACAAATAAAACTCAGGGCCTTTCCTTTTTCATTAAGAGATTCAGCCAAAGATTGGTTGTATTATTTACCCTCTAGTACTATCACTACTTGGAATGAGATGAAAAGAATGTTTTTAGAACGTTATTTTCCTGCATCTAGAGCCGCTACTATTAGGAAGGAAATATGTGGCATTAGGCAATTGTGTGGAGAGACACTTTATGAATATTGGGAGAGGTTTAAAAAACTTTGTACAAGCTGCCCACATCATTAGATTAGTGAGCAGCTACTAATCTAATATTTCTATGAAGGTCTTTTGCAGGGAGATAGGAGCATGATAGATGCAGTTAGTGGAGGAGCACTAGTAGATAAGACTCCTGAAGTAGCCAGAATTCTGATATCAAATATGGCTGCCAATTCTCAACAATTTGGCATTAGGCATGATCCTCCTATTAGACATGCCTATGAGGTAAGTACTACTTCTCTTTAGAATCAAATATCTGAACTCACCTCTCTTGTGCGCCAAATGGCTATAGGTACACTACAACAAGTTAAACTTTGTCGAATATGTTCCGCAACAGGGCACTCCACTGACTTGTGTCCTATACTTCAAGAGGAATCCATAGAACAAGCCAAAGCTGTAGGAGGTTTTCCTGACCAACCAAAGAGGTATGATCCTTATGCTAATACATAAAATCCTGGATGGAAGGATCATCCCAATTTCAGATATGGGAATGCACAAAATAGGTCTACAGGACAAAATTTTCAGCAAAATCAGCAAGCCTATTATCCTAGACAAAATGCATCTCAGGATCACCAGGTAAGTAATTCCTTGGAAGATGTTGTCAAGTATCTTACACATAACTTTCAACAATTTCGGCAAGAGACAAGAGTTAACATTCAAAACTTGACAACTCAGATAGGCCAAATAGCAACCACAGTTAATCGGTTAGATGCTCAAGAATCAGGTAAGCTACCTTATCAAACTGTGGTAAATCCTAGAGAAAATGTCAGTGCAATTATTTCAATCAATGGTAAGGAAATTGAAGGTCCACCATCCGTTTCTTTTCCTAAAAAGCAAGATAAATTAAATAAGGAGAAAGAGGCATCTACAGGTAATTCTCTATTTACTCCAAATTATGAAGTAATGCCTCCTTTTCCAGAAGCTCTTAAAGAGAATAGGCTAAATGAGAAAACTTTTGAATTGTATGACATCTTTAGAAAATGTGAAGTTAATCTCCCCCTTCTAGATACCATTAAACAGGTGCCAGGATATGCAAAGTTCTTGAAAGAACTATGTACTCAAAAAGAAGGGCAAAAATTAAAGGATTTTGAAAAGATTCATATGAGTCAGAATGTATCTGCTATGATATAGACAAAAATCCCTACTAAATGTAACGATACAAGTATGTTTACTATTCCATGCAAAATTGGGGGAACTCGCATTGAAAAGGCTATGTTAGATTTAGGAGCTTCCATCAATGTTATGCCATATTCTATATATACATCTTTGAATTTGGGACCATTGAAATCTGTAAATTTGATAATTCAACTAGCAGACAAGTCCACTGCATATCCTAAGGGAATAATTGAGGATGTCTTGGTGCAGGTAGATGATTTGGTGTTCCCTGCAGATTTTTATGTGCTTGACATAGACAATGGGGATTTTACTTCTCCAATATTATTAGGGAGACCATTCTTGAAAACCTCCAAAACCAAGATAGATGTTCACAATGGTACACTCACTATGGAATTTGATGGTGAAATAATAAAATTCAATATGTATGAAGCCATGAAACACCCAGGTGATGATACTCCTGTTTATTCCATTGATGTACTTGATTCGTTGGCATACGATGTGTTTGAATTAGATGAAAAGGATAAAATGGAGGAAAGTGTGAACAAATCTATAGTAGCAGATGATGGTGAGATAGACTTAGATGAAGAAACAAAGGAGAAACTGGCTGCACTCAATGATTTTTCAAAAAGGGCCACAAAAAGGTAAGGTTGCTTATAAGGAATTATCAAATTCTGATACTACTCTTGCACCTTCTGTTTTGCAGGACTGTGGATCAATTTTGTCACCTCTTCCTAATCACTTGAAATACTTGGTAGGAGATACATCACCTATTATAGTTGCAAAAAAATTTAGGTGTTACAAAAGAAGAGGAATTGATGCATATTCTTCAAGAAAAAAGAAATGTCATTACAAAAACAATTGCAAACCTTAAAGGCATAGACCCGACTGTAGAGTTGCATCAAGTTCTAAAAATGAAAGGGGTTAAACCCTTTAAAGGTAAGAAATCTCTCCCTTGGTTAGGACCACTTGTTATTACTAATGTGGCTTTTGGTTATGCAGTTGAATTTCAAGGATTGAATCAGTCCCAAAAATTTAAAGTGAACATCAAAGAGCCTCCATGAATAAAGATAGGGAGCTGGGTCGAGCCAACGACATTAAACAAAGGCGCTTATTGGGAGGCAACCCAACATAATCAAAACAAGAAAAAGAAAAAGTGGGAATTAGAAATATTCATGGTCCAATAATGCAACATGCTCATTCCACTCCAAACAAATTCAGGGAAGTCCACTTAACACATGTTTTTCTATATCTTTCCCTAATTCTTATCTTTCTTTTACATTGAGGACAATGTAAAGTTTGAGTGTGGGGATGGAAGTTTATTTGTCTGAATCATTGTGACCCTATTATGAGCATCAATTTTCTGATTTTCACTATTAATGCATTTTTATTGCGTTTAGCAAGTTGAGTGATTGTGTGAGTGTCTCAATTTATGTTTTGGGATGTTAGGCACAACCAATAGCCAATGATATGACTATTCAAAATTTTTTTTAGCTCTTGAAAAATATAGAAAATTCATGGTTATATGTAATTTTATCCTTTTTGCAATTTATTACTTTTGACTTTAGAATCCTGAAATATTTTTGCACAATAACTTTGGGCATTCAATTTTATCTTTTACTTAGAGAAGATTTATATAATTCAAAAATATTTCATGATCTCAACAGGATTCTAGAACTTATTTGAATGCTGCTTGAGGCGAAATCCTACGTTAATACTATTATTTAGGAGATGATTTAGGCATTATTGGATAGATTGAGCCTTTCTAGCCTAACCTAAACAATGAAATATCCTTAGTTCCTCTATTTTGAGCTTAATGAACTTTTCCTTCTAAAAACCACAAATGAGCTGAAAGCCAAATTTTGGATGAATATCTTTATTTTTGATCCTCTTCACTGACTCCATGATTATTTTTTTGAATACTTGTTTTGTAGAGCTTTATAAAAAAAAGGGTGGAAGGATGGAGCAAGGAAAAGAAAAGAATTATGAAAAAAAAGAATTATGCAAAGGAAATAGAAGAAAAATCTAAATGTTGTGAAAAAAAATTAGAGAATTGAGGAAAAAGGATATATTAAATTCAATTGAAACAAGAAAATGAGTGTGGGGGGAGAAATCACCCCAAATTTAGAAAAGCACAAGAGATCAGATTTAATCATGTGGTGCTAGGTGATTGAACCTAAATTTGTATCTTTTATCTTACCTTATACCATGGCCACGTTACAAGCTAAATAAAGTCCTATTGATCCTAAAGGTAGTTTTAGCCTACATTAGTGGAGAGTGGCATGAAGAATAAGCATATGGAAATCCTAAACTAATTATAGATCTATAATCAAAAGTTTGGGATAAATAAACTCATCCAGGTAAAAGAAAATTTATTGACCCAAAAACACACACATACTAGGGATTCAGAAGGATAAAATAATAGATTGCATTTGTGTTAATCTTGTGCATGATTATGACCTTCCAAAATTTTTCTAGAGTACATTTTTATGTTATGAGGAAAACGTTTGGTAAGCCTAACACTCGCGACATTATTGATTGTTGTTTTTTTTCTTTAGGGATTATTTTGCTTGAGGACAAGCAAAAGGTTGAGTGTGGGGGTATTTGATGTGATCTAAATTAAGAATGATATTAATACCTTTAAACTTACTTTTTGTTTGATTTAAGTAAAATATAATTAAGAATTAGCTTAGTTTTATGTTTTGTGTTGTAGGAATAAAGGAAGACGAAAAGAGAAGAAAAAGATAAGAAATTCATGGAAAAATGCTACATTGTAGCGATTCCAGACCTTTTAGCACGGTTTTGAGAATATCTCCCTATTATGAACTCCCATCAAAGTGATTCAAGTGGATGTGAAACAATAACATAATCCTCTACAACTTTTATGTTGAACACTTGGTCAAATGTGGGAGATTTCATAGTGTTACAGAGCTCGCAAATCAGAATCATAGTGCAGCAGGTTGAATTCTGACCTTTGGTCACTAAATTTAGCATATCTCCTTCAATGTAGATTAAATTAAGGTTATTCCAATGGCTATGGAAAGAAGAGACATGGTGCTACAACTTTCCCGTTCGGAACTTTGGCAAATTCTAGAGTTTTCTAGGCGCCGTGAAACTCCCTAGCGCGCCGCAACATTTGTTGCCCAGAAGCACCGGGCGCTGCGGCTCCCAATGCCCAGCGCCGCGGTGCCTGAGCGTCAGAATCCAGAGTTCACCAAAGCTATACTAGGCACCGTGGTGCCCCGTCAGAAGCTTTTCGGAGCTTTGTGGCACCCGTGTAGCGCGCTGCGGCACCCGCCGCTGCAATAGTTCGCTAAAATCGTGATTTTTAGGGTTTCTTGACTCCATTGAAGCCCGATGGGCCCGGATTTGACCTAGAAACACTCCTACTTCGATTAGGAGGAGTGAATCTATAAAAAGGGAGTAAAGCAAGCAGAGAAATCATCCAATCCTTCATCAAAGTTCTTCAATTCTTCTTTAGATTTTTTTATGGCCCTGCGTGGCTAGTTCTTTTTAGTTGGTTAAGGTAGATTGAAACCTCAAGGGATATTCATGCATTGTGAGATGTAGACTTGATTTTATTATTTCAATTTGAATTGAGTATTGATTATTCATCTGCTCTTCTTCTCAATGATTATTCATATGATTGCTAGGGAGGCCTACTAGTATATTGTATGTCTTAATCTACCGCTGAATTATGTTTTGAACAAATTCTTCAATTCTGTGATTCGTGAGGCAAATAGGTTTGAGGATTTTGGATTATAAATCATTGAAGGTATGATGAATAATTAACTAAATTAGATATAACTGATGTGTTTATATTTGTTTAGCTCTGTCAGTTTCTCTAATTCTTTATGCAGTTAATAAGCTATGCTTTACCGATGTGCTAAAGGATTGCTTGTTAATTAGGGTTTAATTAGTGCGATTGTCATTAATTTACTAGACTTAAGGAGGAACAGGGTTAGAAACCCAATGATAGATATTCAATTACAGATTGATTATGTTGTCAATGATCAATGTAGTCCCTTGACGGTGGATATGAACCGAAACCAACACCTTTCTCATTAATTACTCTCTTAATTATTTTCATTATTGTTTACTTTACTTAATTTGCGATTATCAATCCCCCATTTTTCTAATCACATAAGGTAATACCAGTCTTTGTGGGATTGACCCTTACTCCCACTACTACAGATTAGTTTTGTGGTAAGATATCAATTTGGGTGTACCTGCAATAGTACGCACCACTTATATATTTTTCTTAGATATCAAAAGATTATTTAATATGTTTTATTTTCTTAATTAAATATTTATGTACCTTTATTAATAAAAGAAATGAAATTAGGGATGTTACATTTCTCTCCCCTTAAAATAAATTTTGTGGTCAAAATTTTAGAAATTAACTAACAATAACAATTGCAGATATTTCTTTCTAATGACTTCTTCTAGCTCCGAAGTTCATTCTTCTAGAGTCAAACCTTCCCATAACACCTTAACTAGGGGAATGATTTTATTCCTCAATCGTTTCACGTCGGTGTCCAATATGGATGTTGGTACTAGTTGGTATGTCATATTCTCCTTTATGTGGATTGGTTCATCCTATATTTTATGTGAGGAATCTTGAAGATACTTTCGAAGCTCTGATACATGGAAAACATCATGTAGGTTGGACAAAACATCATGTGGATTGGTTCATCCTTCATCCTATAATCTAAGAGTGTTTTCTAAGCCTAAAATCTGAGTCTAAGATGTCTGTACAAGTCTGTATCCTTTTGGTTGCGCTTCCTCATGTATTTATAGCCACTTGGCTGCTCAAAACCCTAAAACAAACACGCGGTGTACGGACATGAAGCACATCCGTGCTTCGGGCTGGATTGAAGGAATTTTCCACTTTCCGCAAAGAGCACGGCCTAGCTGTGCTTCAAGCTGCAAGTCTCTTTTCTTACCAATTTCTTCAGGGTTACCTCCTTGCTTCTTCCTCAGCATGTTCCAAGTCTATATGACTCCTCTCATGAGTGTTTTCCCTTGTTTCTTGGCCTTTTTTTCTCACCTACAACCATAAAACAAACCAAAGCAGTATCCAAAGCAAAACATAACCAAAAATAGGGGAATAATTACAAGTTTACTTTAAATTAGGGGATAAAATATAATCATTAAACACTCAAATTTCTCCTTTATCAACTCCCCCATGCTTAAACCTTTTCTTGTCCTTAAGCAAATAACATGTCAAATCAAAAGATGATACATACAAATTTCAGTTAACAGATAAATGCAATATAGGAAATTCTTCACTCAATCAATATGCACACAACAGATATATGAATAGACATTTATCATATAGTCTTTGTTCTTCTAAAACTAAACCAAAATTTTCCTATTATATATCTGCTTCTATTGGTACCATTGAATGTATGCATCTAATTGATTTTCAGACACTTAAGTAGCTCACCTCATCCTTTAGATCTCCCTATGTTACCTTACCCTTATTTTTATTTTTCTCACTCAATTTCTTTTATTTCTCATCATTTTTTTCCTTTTTTCTTTTTTCTATTCCATTCATCATTTTTTTCTTTTATAGAAATATGCAGTGAGTGCATTTTATGCTCTATCTCACTAGGGTAAAGGTAGTTAGGTACTCATACGAGGCCCTTTTTGGTGCCTTGAAGGGGTACTCAGAGTGAAAAAATTTTGGGTGTTATATTACCTCATTTTTCACCTCAACCAACTTTCACACTCTCATAGTGTTAAAAATCAATAAAGACATATAATTCACAGCACAATAGGAGAGATATTTTTCAAAAAATTAAAGGTTTAATCCTAGAAGAGAAAGACTAAAATTTAAACTACCTATTTCATATCCTATTGTGCATCATATGTTCATTAGCTAAAATTAACCTATATTACATCAATCTATCTCTAAAACAGCAAACTATATGATTATGCTATGGAACAAGAGAGATGTGATATATACAGTATATACATGCAAAAGACAACTAAATCAACCAGTGAAAATAGCTAATGCAAATCAGAAGTTCATCTAATGCAAACCATATACTCAACCAGTGAAAATCAAAAGCTAAAGTCTACTCCCCCATGCTTAAACTTAACATTGTCCCCAATGTCAATAATAATGAAAGAATAGGCAAAGGGATAAGTTACTTACTTGTTCACTAGTCGTCTAGAGAAGGAGGTGGAGGATTCTTGCTCAGGTGCCAATGGTACTAGCCATTCATCATTTCTTGCATGATGTTGATTAATTCTTGCATGGCATGCAGGGTAGCTCTGTGTGATAGTTGCTCCGCCTTAATTCGGCTGAACCGTGAAGAGATGGAGTCTAAATCCTCTAGAGGAGCATGTGATGTACCTGCATGGTCAGTAAAATGGGAAAGGGGTGGGGGTGATAAAGCCAAAAGTGTCTTATGGATGAAGTCATCCCTCTCTGAATCATCATCACCCTCTCTACCCTCTTCTAGAGGGCAGATCCAATTCTCCTCACCAGTAACTGTAGTCCTAGTAGGGTAAGGGAGGTGAAAGATATTATGGCCTCTGAGATGCAACCAATAGTCAGCATTTCTTTTCACAATTAATTTCATATGCAAACAAGATTCTAAATCAATCATGCTGCTGCCAACTATTGGTTGCAAGCCCTAGAAATTTGCCTCAAATCCTAGTCCTTTAGCTATTGTAGTCACTAGTACCCCAATGACCACTTTGCCATTCTTGGCATTACCTAGCTTAGCCATCTGTTGGGCCATAAAGACGTCAGTATCCATCTTATAACCGTGTATCATAGCCCAAAGAAAGTAAAGATCTCTTTTATTTGCAACCTCATCACTTTCAGCTCTAACAAAAATGGTATGAGCCATCAGGTGTTGTAAATATCTAAAGGTGGGATTACAAATAAAAGAGGCTTTTGAACTCGATGCATTATATTGCCCCCCAACAGAGATAGAGTTCCAAAAATGTTGAGCAAGAAAACTTGAGGGAACTTATCTATCTCCCCCGGGAGGCAATCTGAATAATGCATTAAATCTAGCCAATGATAAAGTAAAAGAACAGTCAAATAATCTAAAGTTAATGCGGTTTTGGTCGACGTCGGGACCCTGAAACAGAACCACATTAACTGAACTAAAAAAATCTAAGGTGTTCCTAGCACAGGCTGGGAAACGTAGGCCAATGAATGTAGTCCACCCAATCCAATCAACCAGGTAGTGGATGTCAGTTAAAAGTCCTAACCAGTCCAAACATTCCTCATCCATGTACTGGGTACTCAGCATTCCCTATTTAACTAAAGTATCGTATCCTATCTGTTGACTATCATCAACAAACACCATACCATACTCATTGATTTGGTGAGGAAGTTGGGATGATACTTGAATTCATCCTCTACGTGGTTGCTGGGATTAGGAGGAGGATTGGCCAGTTCTGGCTCTTTTGGGACCCATGTAAAATGATATGCAATCAAATGCGAAAGGGAAGTGGGATATATAGATCCAAAAGCCAATTAACAAATGAATGAGATCAGGATAAAGGAATGTGAGACTGTCAATTATCAAGTGCAATGCAAGGTAATGTGCCAACAACAATCAGTAACTATCAGAGCAAGAATCAGTGAAAAACAAGTCCAGAAATTCAAAGCACAATCAAATTCAATTTATTCAAATTCTAGTCAAACCAATCTATTCAATTTCTAGAGGATTAGGCATAGAAAACTGAGTATTCGACTAATTAATTCTAACTCAAGCTTAGCAAATTGAATACATGATCATACCAACATATTCAAATCAGAAACACATGTTCAAATTTAGACAGAATGTCCCAGGCAAACTAGTGAAGAAAAAATTAGCGATGTAATCCAATAGAAAACTGTAATCAAGAAGAACTAGCCAGAATTACTTGGCTTAACACAATTTAACCAACTTCAAGATAAGTTAAGCACAAGCTATTGTCAACTCAGGCAGAGAATTTTTAAGGAAAACATATGATTCCTAATGCTACAAAATTCTCCTCGAAAAACCAGTGTAATAAGCTAATCAATGACAAGAGTCAATATAAACATTCAAGAAATCCTGCTGCATGCAGAACATGTTTTCTAAATGATTCATTCAGCTGAACCAAGAGTAGATAAGTCTAAGCAAATATAAAGGCCAATTTTATACCACAACTAGTAAAATGCAAGACAGCTTTTAGTGCAATTGGAGAGTTTCGAATCAAAATAATTTTTAAGAGTGATATACTAATCAGAGAAGTATTTTTCCAACAAATGGGGCAAGGAAAAATCTAGAAAAGTTTAGCACCCATACAGCATTAACCAGTAGAGCTTTAGACAAATTAGACAATGAAGAATTAGAAACTTAAGCATACAAAATTCCAAATTCAAGCAATAATTCGCACATTAAGCTAGTCCAGTATTCAACCAGAATTTTTTATACAGGAAGAATAAGCCACAATGCATAAAATTTAGAAATTACTTGGAGGAAAAGAGCCACAAAATATATTGAACCTGTAGTAAGGTAAAGCTATGAACAGGGAGCGGAGGAATAATGGTGTAGGGGATGGTTTCGGGAAAGAGCTGGGTGCAGGGGAATAGGAAGAAGAGGGAGATAGATGAGGGAGAGTGGTGGTGTTGGTTTGGGGAATAGGCTGAGGTATGTGTTGGCTAGGATTGTGTTATAAAGAGTATACACTGGGTTTGTGTGTGGGGGGAGGCTTCGGGTTGCTGGGATAGGGAGTGGAAGGAAGATGCTGGGTGCAAGGGATGTTTTACGAGAATAGGTAGGTGTGGAGAGACCAAGAGGGAGGGGAATTTCTGGGTTTGGGCACGGGTAGCTTTGGAGATGGGAGAAGGGGATGGGTGAAAATGTAGAACAGGGGAGGGGATTTCGGTATAAGGAGACCAAGAAGGAGAAGGAGAATTTGGTTTGGGCACGGGCAATAGAGATGAAAGGGAAGGAGGAATACGGGAAGGGGAAATTGGGTTGAGGGAGGTGGAAGAATGTAGAAGATGGAGTTGGGAGAAGAGGGGAAAAGAAATTTGAAGTGGAGAATGGCAAGGAAATTGGAGGGAAGAAGGGAGAAGAGAGCACGAGATGTAGGGAAGGAGACACGGGCTAGGGCATGATGAGAATGATGTGAGACATTGGGGGAAAAAAGAAGAAAAAGGGAAAAAATGCTTACCTGGGCCCAAAGCACGACCATGCTTCTCAGCACGGCCCACCCGTTCTTCGAGATGGAATGCCTCATTCCCTTGGATTTAGCTCGTGCTGAAGAACAGGAGGTGGGTGTGCTAGATGGGAACTTGAGGAATGGCCATGTCCTGAGACACAGACCACTTGTGCTTGGCGTTGGATTTAGAATTTCTTTGAAAAAGCTCGTGTTGAGCAACATGGCCAAGGGGTGCTTGGGCCTGGAAGTGGGACACGGCCGTGTCCTATGACACTGCCTGCCCATGTTTGACACTGGAAATTCCAATTTAATGGTCTATGCTTGAAGCACAGGCGTGCCCTGTGACACGAACTTCCCGTGCCTGTTGCTGGAACCCATTTTTCTTCAAAATTCACCTTAATTTTACTCTGCTATAATTTTTCCTCAAAATTCTTGCTTTCTTCACTCTTAGACATGTAAGTTAACACCCAAAAATACTCTTAAACTCCTAACCTAAGAAATTAACTAAAATTAAAGATAAAAATAGAACTAAAGATGATGAAACTAAGTAAAAAGAAACTTAAAAATAAAAATGTGGGTTGCCTCCCACAAAATGCTTGTTTCAAGTCATTAGCTCAACTCCTTTTTATGCTTTCCACTCAAGGAGGCTTGAAGAAAGTTTGAATAATCCTTTTTAGTATCCATTGCCTCTTAGTATAATGCTTGAGGTTTTGTCCAATAGCCTTCAAAGTTCCTTTTAGCTCATTCCTTTCTTCCTTAGCTCCATTGAGGTTAAAAGGATGTGGCTTAGGTTCTACTTTTGGAGTTTGGATTACCTCCTCAATAGCCTACCTTTCTTTACCCTGTTTATCATAAACAAAAGAACTTTCCATAGAGTATAACTCAAGTGGGTTAGTAGGAGGAAAGTTCATGGCATTATTATTCATTTTTGGTTCAGGTAAGCCAATCATATAGCAAGATTCATTTAGAAAAGGAGGGTTCATTGTATCATTTAAATTGAATTCTACTTTTTCATCCCCTACATTCAAAGAAAGCGTTCCATCTTTTACATTGTTATTTACACCAGTTATAGCTAGGAAAGGCCTTCGAAGAATGATGGAGATTTTGTCATCTTCCTCTATCTCTAAAATCATAAAATCAATAGGTATATAAAACTTATCCACCATTAGAGGAACATCCTCTAATATACCTACTGGATTCTTAATGGATCGGTCAGCCAAATGAAGAGAAAGAGTGGTAGGCTTTAAGTCACCCATTTGAAGCTTCTTACAAACTGAAAGAGGCATGAGGCTCACACTTACTCCAAGGTCACATAGGGCTTTGTTAATCTTCATGTCTCCTATAGAGCAAGGAATTGAGAATCTTCCAGGATACTTAAGCTTTTGTGGCAGCTTATTTTGAATTAAAGCACTGGATCCTTCTGTCAATGCCACAATAGCATACTCTTCAATTTTCCTCTTGTTTAAGAGGATTTCCTTTAGAAACTTCGCATATGAAGGCATTTGGGAGATGGCTTCTAGGAATGGAATATTGATATTTTTTTTTAAACATCCAGAAACCTCTCAAACTACTTCTCTAACTTAGCCTTAACCAATCTTTGAGGAAAAGGGATTGGTGGCTTGTAAGGTGCAGGAACCACATATTTGGGCTCTTCTTTCTTCTTTTCCTCTTCTTCTGATTCCTCTTCTCTTCTCTTCTTAGATGCAGCCTGAGGTTCATCTTCTTTTACCTCTTTTCTTCCCTCTGATTCAACCAATTATTTACTACTTCTCAGGGTATGGCATTACAATGCTCCCTAGGGTTCTCAGTCTAACCTGGAAGTCTGCCAAAGTTCCTGTTAAATAGACTTGCTTGCTGTGCTATCTGAGTTTCCAACATCTTAATATGGGTAGCAAGCGAGTCAACCTTATAGGGTAAATCTTTTATAGCCTCATTCATTGAGTGGTGCTGGGTTCTGAATTCATCATTATGTTTACTCTATGTAGTGATGAAATTCTCCATCAAAGACTCTAGATTTGACTTTAGATGAGGAAGAGGATTGAAGGGCCTCTAATTCTGAAATCTTGGAGGTTGCCTAAAATTATTCTGAGATTGATTCACACTAGGCTTGTATGAGAGATTCAGGTGGTTCCTCCAACCTGGGTTATAGGTGTTGCTGTAAGGATTGTTTTTCTGATTATTCAACAAACTTACCTGCTCATAATCTTGAGGAGCAGAGTTTCCAAGCTAGCATTCATTAGCCACATGATTGATTCACACTACGCTTGTATGAAAGATTTAGGTGGTTCCTCTAACCTAGGTTATAGGTGTTGCTATAAGGATTTTTTTTCTGATTATTCACAAAACTTACCTGCTCACAATCTTGAGGAGCAGAGTTTCTAAGCTGGCATTCATTAGACACATGAGTGTTTCCTCATGTATTTTAGGTCTATTCCTATGTGCCCAAAATGATGTAAAAGGCTAAAAATTGAGGGAAGTCAAGGAGAATCAAAAGCTGAGGCAAAATTTGAGTATTTACAGCTTCCAGCCAGCAACACGGCTAGGCCGTGTCCTCCACGACGCTGTGCTAGGCCATTCATTAGAGCATTGTAATGCCATTACTTTGAGAAGTGGTAAGAAGTTGGCTGAATCTGAGAAAAGTAGGGAGGTAAAGACAAATGAACCTCAAGCTGCATCTGAGAAGAAATTAGAAGAGGAACCAGAAGAAGAGGAAAAGAAGGAAGAAGAGCCAAAATACGTGGCTCCTGAACCATACAAGCTACCAATCCCTTTTCCTTAGAGATTGGTTAAGGCTAAGTTAGAGAAGCAGTTTAGGAAGTTTCTGGATGTGCTAAAGAAGCTAGATATCAATATCCTATTCCTAGAAGCCATCTCTCAAATTTCATCCTATGCAAAGTTGCTAAAAGAGATCCTCTCAAACAAGAGGAAAATTGAAGAGTATGCTGTGGTGGCATTAACAGAGGGATCCAGTGCTTTAATACAAAATAAGTTTCCTCAAAAGCTTAAGGATCCTGGAAGCTTCTCTATTCCTTGCTCCATTGGAGATATGAAGATTGACAGAGCCCTATGTGACCTTGGAGCAAGTGTCAGCCTCATGCCTCTCTCGGTGTGCAAAAAGCTTCAAATGGGTGACTTAAAGCCCACCACCCTTTCCCTTCATTTGGCTGACCGATCCATCAAGAATCCGGTAGGTATATTAGAGGATGTTCCTCTAAAGGTAGGTAAATTTTATATACCGGTTGATTTTGTTATTTTAGAGATGGAGGAAGATGACAAAATCCCCATCATTCTTGGAAGGCCTTTCCTAGATACGGCTGGTGCAAAT
The DNA here is from genome assembly GCA_037074535.1 of Gleditsia sinensis. Taxonomy (NCBI): domain Eukaryota; kingdom Viridiplantae; phylum Streptophyta; class Magnoliopsida; order Fabales; family Fabaceae; genus Gleditsia; species Gleditsia sinensis. Next base: position 31,150,331 of record CM073466.1, on the reverse strand, counting down.
ATAAATGTAAAAGATGGAAAGCTTTCTTTGAATGTAGGGAATGAAAGAGTATAATTTAATTTGAATGATACTATGAACCCTCCATCTCTAGGTAAATCTTACTATATGATTGGCTTAACTGAACTTAATGTGAATGATAATGCCATGAATTTTTCTCCTTCTGACCCACTTGAGTTATATTCTGTGGAAAGCTCTTGTGTTTATGTCAAACAGGGGGAAGAAAAGCAAGACATTGAGGAGGAAGTGAAAGACACAAAGTTAGAACCCAAACCACCTCCTCAAAGCTTGAATGGAGCAAATGAAGAAAAGAATGAGCCAAGAACATCTTTGAAGGCCATTAGGCAAAGCCTCAAGCAACATACTAAGAGGCAATGGATCAAAAAGAGGGTTATCCAAACTCTCTTCAAGCCTCCTTGAGTGAAAGCATAAAAAGGGAGTCGAGCTAATGGCTTTAAACAAGCGCTTTGTGGGAGGCAACCCACATTTTAATTTTTAAAGTTTCCTTTGGTTTTGTTTTCTAGTTTTTAGTTTAGTTTTTATCTTTAATTTTAGTTGATTTCTTTGGCTATAGGTTTAATGAGGGTTTCCTCATGTATTTTAGGTCTATTCCCATGTGCTCAAAATGATGTAAAAGGCTAAAAATCGAGGGAAGTCAAGGAGAATCAAAAGCTGAGGCAAAATTTGAGGATTTGCTGCTTTCAGCCAGTAACACGGCTAGGCTGTGTCCTCCACCACGCCCGTGCTACAAGTACGGGCCAAAATCTGCAAAATTTGGAGAAACCCGTGAGAAGCACGGGCAGGCTGTGTCCTAGGACACGGCCGTGCCCCAGGTAGTTAAAAAAAAGGGTGGGCCCTTCAGCCAAAGCATAAGTGGGCCATGTTTTTAACCCAGCTCCAATTCAAAATGTTGCATTGCTTATATCTGGCTTACCCATTGCTGATGAAAGCATGGTACAATAGACATTTCAGCAAGAACCTACCTCTACCTCTTTCAGAAGACCATCAAGGAAGTAAGTTACTTCACCCTTTGCCTGTACTTTCAGTTATTATTGACATTGAGGACAATGTCAAGTTTAAGCATGGGGGAGTAACTTTAGGCTTGTGATTTCCTCTGATTAGTTACTATTGGCTGAATATCTCATGTTGCATTGCAAAATCTCTTAGTTTACTATTTCATAGATAGATTGATGTAATATAGGTTGATTTTAACTCATGAACATGTGATGCACAATTGGGTATGAAATAGGTAGTTTAAACTTTAGTCTCTCTCTTCTAGCATTAAACCTCTAATGTTTTTTGAAAAATATCTCTCTATTGTGCTGTGAATTGTATGCTATTTTTAATTTTTAATACTATGAGAGTATGGAGGTAGGGAGAGGTGAAAAATGAGGGAATGTGCACCCCAAAAAGTTTTCACTCTGAGTACCCCTTCAAGGCACCAAAAAGGCCTTAGTATGAGTACCTAGATGCCTTTACCCTAGTGAGATGGAGTATAAAATGCACTCACTACATATTTCTAATAAAATAAATGAAAAAAAAATTGATGATGGAAAATAAAAGAAATTGTGTGAGAAAAATAGAAATAAGGGTAAGGCAGTATAGGGAGATCTAAAGGATGAGGTAGCCTACTTGAGTGCTTGAAAGTCAATTAAATGCATACATTCAATGGTATCAATAGAAGCAGATATAAAATAGGGAAATTTTGGTTTAGTCTTAGAAGAACAAAGACTATCTGATAAATGTCTATTCAAATATCTATTGTGTGCACATTGATTGAGTGAAGAATTTCCTGTACCACATTTATCTGTTATTTGAAATTTATATGCATCATCTCCCTTCCTGATATAACATGTCATTTGCTTGAGGACAATCAAAGGTTTAAGCATGGGAGAGTTAATAAAGGGATATTTTGAGTACTTAATGGCTATATTTTATCCCCTAATTCATAGTAAACTTGTGGTTATTTCCCTGCTTTTGGTTATGCTTTGCTTTGGTTATGCTTTGGTTGTTTTTATGCTTGTAGGTGAGCAAAAGAGGCCAAGAAGCAAGGGAAAACACTCATGAGAAGTGCCAAATGGATATGGAATATGTTGAGGAGGAAGCAAGGAGCAAGCCCACCAAAAATCAGCAAATTCTGAGCATGGTAGCATGCAGCACGGCCAGGCCGTGCTTGGTGGCATGCAACATGGCCAGGCCGTGCTCTAGGCAAGATGTGCAGAATTCTCCTAGAAACCAGCCCGATGCATGGTCAAGCTATGTCCTGGGATACAGCTGTGCTGCAGGTCTGTGAACACAGTATTTTTTAGGGTTTTGACCGCCCAAAGTGTTATATATTGAGGGGGAAACGCAACCAAAGAGGGGAGAACGGATTTCAGACCTTCTCTACTCAGTTTTAGGGTTAGGAAACACCATTGGAATAGTTTTAGAGTAGGATTAAAGTTTACTTTCATGTTCTTAGCTTAGATTTGACAACAATTCAGCATTGTATTTCTTTACATTCTCCATCTAGGTTTTATTTTTCTATCTCTGGATTCATCTCTATTTCAATTCTTTGTCTTGGTTTGTATTGAACACTTATGGTTTGTTTAATGAATTTGGTTGTAGTTTCTGTTTCTATTATGCTTGAGTAGTTTTGATCTAGGGTTTTGGTAAACCCACTTATGGTGTGATGATACATTGTGCTGATTGAATTAATTGAACCCTAATTGTGTTATCCATGGTTAATTAGGATTATCTATTAAGCATTGGTTATATGAGTTGATGAATGTTTGGCCAATATTTATCACGTCATAGGATATTAATTGATGGACAGAAAGGTGAAGATTAATACCGGAACCTAATAGTTAATTAAGGATATCTTAATCACGAAAGTAGTTTAAGATTCTCTAGGATTGAATCAATTAATGGGCATGAGAAAACCAATTAATTGTATTACATGGTCGGCATAGAACTTAATGGACTTAGGTTGAACTAAGAACCACGAAAGTAGGCAATTGGATTAACCTAGGTACGATTAGTAACGCTTGAAAGAGGTTGCTAGTTAATTAAGGCTAAACCATCCCCAATAACCTAGATAATTGCAATTAGAGGTATAAATTGGATGTTGAATATCATAAGTGTGGTGAACCGTAACCCTAGGCTTGTTTAATTGGTTATTTTCATTCGTTGAATTGTGGCACTCTCTAATCAAATTACATCGATCTAGATAGCATATTTTGTGAAATTCTAGTAGTTGACATTGTTCTCTGTGGGATACGACTCGTACTCGCCGAACAAGCTACATCTACATCGTGCGCTTGCGGTTAACTAGTGAAATACACCTAACAACATACTTGATGGTTTTCTTGGCTGCCTCTCACTGGACCAGGAGTAGTGATTTTGAGCCATATCTTCAATTAAATCATAGGCCTCATCCACTATTTTGTTCATAGTGGCCCCTCCTGCTGCAGCATCCACAGACATACGAGTGCTGTAAATTAGTCCATTATAGAATGTATGGACTATGAGCCACTTCTCCAGCCCATGGTGTGGGCATATTCTGAGGAACTCTTTAAATCTCTCCCAAGCTTCATATAAAGACTCACCATCTTTTTGAGCAAAGGTAGTGATTTGATTCCTAAGGTGAGCTATCTTAATTGGTTGGAAGTATTTGGCCAACAATGCTTGAGAAAGCTGCTGCCATGTAGTTATTGACCCTAATGGAAAAGAATGCAACCATGCACGAGCCTTGTCCCTTAGAGAAAAAGGGAACAATCTCAGTCTAATGGCATCAGAAGATACTCCATTCTGCTTTAAAGTAGCACAGTATTCTAAAAATATAGATAGGTGGAGATTAGGGTCTTTAGTAGGTGACCCTTCAAATTGATTCTGTTGAACCATCTGTAAAAGAGAAGGTCCTAGCTCAAAGTTGTTGGCCTCAATAACTGGTCTGACAATACTGGGATTCAGGCCATGAACATATGGGGAGGTGAAATCCTTAGGAGAACAGTTATCTCTCTCTGCCATAAGAGGTGCATAATGTTCTTACTACTGTCTTCTTCTTCTCCTTCGTAGTGTGCGTTCAATTTTTGGATCAAATTCAGCGACGAACTCACATTCTCTTTGCATAAAAAAGCAACACACATAAAAAGGAAGAAAAAAGGCAAAAATCAGAAAGATAAAAATTATGCAGAAAAATTAAAAGAGTGATCTAGTCTACGCAAATATATAATATTGATGATTGCTCTCCGGCAACGACACTAAAAACTTGTTGTGTCTATTTTATAATTAATCGCAAGCACACAGTGTAGCTTGGTGCGCACTGTCACATGTACACCCAAATTAATACCTTACCTCAAAACTAACCTGTAGTAGTAGGAGTAAGGGTCGATCCCACAGAGACTGGAATTACCTTATGTGATTAAGAAAGGGGGGTTTGATAATTGTGAATAAAGTAAATTAAACAATAATGAAAATAGTGAAAAGAGTAATTAATGAGAAAAGCGTTGGTTTCGGTCAATATTCACCATCAAGGGATTGCATCAATCATTAACAAAATTATCAATCTTAAACCAAATATCTATCATTAGGACTTTATCCCAGTTCTTCCTTAAGCCTAGTGAATTTGTAACAACTCCATTTAAGTATCAATTTTTTTTAAAAAAATACCATGAAGTTATTACCTCGTTACAACTTAACTCAATATAACATTTATTTAATTTATACAATACAGAGTTCACATACATGTCATTAATCAAAACATACGTACAACATATCAAACACATAAAATCTACATCTTATTTATTCTGGTTGACCAATTCCGGAGATACAGGTGCGGGTGGTTGCACCTTCACTGGGATCTAAGCCAACTTGACCACAAACATTTTATTTACTTCTGGGATCTGCCCAACATAAAGTACTCGATCCAACGTGCACTAAAAGCCAGAGCTATAGAAAAATATGCATAACTAATTTTCTGAACATGATATGAAAATATAGTGAGAATTAAATCCCAGTAAGTTCAACAATGAATCGTCATCAATATAGCTCATCACATCATGTTCAGCTGTATAAACTACAGAAAATATCTTTGGTCACATAATGCATTATATCTATGCACATAAGAATCATACTGTAATGATATGTATGACAGGATTAACTATTTTCAAAATATCATATGATGGCCATCAACTTATTCTCATTTCAAGCTACCCCCGTCAGGGTGAGTATTCTCTACTCTCTGGTATGGGCTTTTCTCGCTCCATCCGACATGGCACACTTTCTCTTTCTTTTCTCATAATCATAATCATAACCTTTGGTAAGGCGTCCCCTACTGGTGCACCACACGGATTGCCATGTGACCGTGATCATTTCTTTTCTTTTCACAATGATAGCCAAAAATATGTTTTCAATAACAAGTATGTTCATCAAAATATAATTATTACTATAAATCATTGGTAATCATGCCATGAACATAACCATTTCAAATATCACTTTATAAAATATTTCCATGTCAGAATTTCACACTTAAGATGGAAAAAAGTTCATACAATGGCAATGGCTATGGCTATGCTAGGCATTTATTAAGATTCATCTTCTTTTTTAATATTAATTTCATTTCTTTATTTTCATGATGCAGGTTTTCATCCTATCTAACCTTCTCTTACTAATGAGAGCATAACTCCCTCAATTTAACTCTGATGTAGGTGATCTTGGTGTTAATTTCAAGATAAAACAATTATCTAAAACTATTATGTTGAACATTGTAGCAAAATATTAAGAAATCAAGGTGATATTACTCCCTAAATGTATAGATTATTTCTTCTCGGATAGGTTCTGACCTCTACCTACTAATCAGACCATATCTACCTCATATGGACTCCAACTTAAGTTATTCCAGTGGTTAAAAATCCTAGAGACACATATCTATAATTCTTATGTTAACCACTTATTTTAATACCATACAGATAATTCCTAGAAATTAAAATACAGAAGCTGTCCTAACATATTCTTCCCTGATGAACCATTTTCTGACCTTTGACTACTAATAAGCCCATATCTTCCTCATGTGGACTCCCAATTGAATGATTCCAGTGGCTAAACATCCATGACACACATTGCTATAATTCTTATGTTAACTATTTATTTTTATTCCATACAGATAATTCCCAGAAATTAAAATACATAAGCTGTCCTAACATAATCTTCCCCGATGAACCATTTTGTGACCTTTGACTACTAATCAGCTCATATCTTCCTCATATGGACTCCAAATTGAATGATTCCAGTGGCTTAAAATCCATGATACACATAGCTATAATTCTAATGTTAACCATTTATTTTAATTCCATACAGATAATTCTCAGAAATTAAAATACAGAAACTATCCTAACATATTCTTCCCTGATGAACCATTTTCTGACCATTGACTACTAATCGGACCATATCTACCTCATATGGACTCCAAATTGAATGATTCCAGTGGCCACAAATCCGTGACACATATATCTTTAATTTTTATGTTAATCATTGATTTTAATTCCCTACAGATAATTCCCAAAAAATAAAACACAGAAGCTATCCTAACATATTCTTCCCTGATGAACCATTTTCTGACCTTTGCTTACTAATTGGACCATATCTACCACATATGGACTCCAAATTGAATGATTCTAGTGGCTAAAAATCCATGACACACATAGCTATAATTTTGATGTTAACAATTTATTTTAATGCCTTATAAAGTGTTCCCAGAAATTAAAACACCGAAGCTTAAAATTCTGCCACCCATAGCCATACCCATGCAGAACTATCTACACCAACCTAAGTATTCAAACATACATCACATGCAAGATCAATATGTAACATGATATAGCAACATCATGACCAATCATAAAAGTTCTAAGATAAAAATCTCATATAAATATTATAAGTTTCAAAAGTTTTCTTCAAAAAGAAATATTGTTAAACTTACCTGGAGCACTTAGTCCCCTAGACTTCTCCTTCCTCTTTCTTCCTTTCTTCTTCTCCTTTCCTCACTCTACCTTGCTTCTATTTTTCCTCTTCCTCACTTGGACAAAATTATAATGTTGTAAGGGTGGGTTTTCTTATATAGACCACCAAATAATTCACCTTTCATGATCATGGCTCTACCTTATCACAATTAAGATACACTGTTGAATTTTTGGAAAACAAACAACTTATGTTCTTGTCTTCCTCTTCCTTAGTCAAGATATGCATAGGAAAAGGAGATTTGTATTTTGAAAATTATGATGATATGTTCGTAAGATAAGGGACAAGGTCCCTTTGATTTAGGGATTTATTTCCATTTTCTTTTGTTTTAAACAAGTATGATAGGTTTGCCTTTTTAGGTGGCAAATTTCTAGCCCTTGAATCTCCATTATTTGGTTGATAATATTTGTGTGGGATAGGAAAATTTTGTCCTAATGCCATGTATTATCATACCACTTGCTAAAATTATGAGTGTAGGATATAGATGTTTTTGTCCTAAAGCCTTGTATTATCATGCCACTTGCCTAAATGATGAATGTAGAATCACACCACTTGCTAAATTTTTGTCTTAATGCCATGTAACCTAATCTTTATTATTATTATTATATCATCATTTATTTTATTTTATTTTATTGTTCCTCTTGGATTTGGGCTTATTTCTACCCATTATGGGCTTATTCCTACCCATTTTCTTTGCTTTGGATAAAATTCTACCTTTGTTGGAGGGCTTGGTCACATTTTCATAATGTTTGGGCTATTGGTCCAATTACTATATCCTAGTCCAAGTCTATGTTTTATTTCTTGCTTAGGTTATCCAATGGCTTGCTAGAAACTCATGTGAAGTGGAAAAACTCTATATGAAGTGTGCATAGGTAAAAGCCCAATGTATGGGTAAAGATTTTAAACTTAGTAACTCAAGTTCTTGAATTAGGAAAAAGTACCCTAATTCAATGTTCTTGAAATTTTAAGACCTTTACTTGTTTCTAAAAATTTATCTTCCTTATCCATGAATTTTGCATCTCTTTAGTATGTTATTTCTAGTTTCTTTCCTATTAGGTTTTCCTTCTTTATTTGTTCTCTTAATGTTAGAAACATTTTCTATGCATATACATAAGGTGAAGAATTTCTAAGGACTATATTTCCTTATATATCTAAAATATTGTCTAATAAATTTTATTTCCTTAATTAAATTTTTTATGTACCTTTATCAATAAAAGAAACGAAATTAGGGATGTTACAGAATTGATAACAATCGTACCAATTAAACTCTAATCGATAAAAAATCCTTTAACACATCGGCAAAGTCTAACTTATCAACTGCATTAAGAACGAGAGAAACTGATAGAGCTAAATAAATATAAGCAAATCGATTATATTTAATTTAGTTGATCATTGATCATAGGGTTAATAATTTATAATCCAAAATCCTTAATCCTATTTGCTTCATGAATCAAGTAATAAAAACATTGTTCAAAACCTAATTCAGCAGTAGACTTAGACATATAATATACTAGTAGGCCTCCTAGCAATCATATGAAAAATGATTTAGAAAAGAAAAGCATATGAATAAACAATACCTCGTTAGGATTGAACTATTGAAAACAATTCCAAATCTCACAATGCATGAATATCCCTTGAGGTTTCAATCTACCTCAACCAACTAAAAGAACTAGTCACGCAGGGCCATAAGAAAATCTAAAGAAGAATTGAAGAATGTAGATGAAGAATTCGATCCCCCCTCTGCTTGCTTGCCTCTCTTTTTATAGATTTCCGACTCTTAATCGAAGTAGGAATGTCTTAAGGTCAAAATTCCCGTCCATCAGCCTTCAATTTCAGCAAAAACGACCTAAAATCGCAAAATTAACAAGCCTGTACAGTGCGTGGACTCTGTGGTGCTTAAGTAGAGCTCCGCGGCACCCTAGGTTGAGCGCCGCGACACTCCCTATTGGGTAGCTCCGCGCCACGGCAAATCTGGAGTTTGCTGAAGTTTCGAACATGAAAGTTGTAGCTCTATGTTTCTTCTTTCCATAGCCGCTAGAATTACCTCGATCGGAGCTAAAATGAGCGAGATATGCCTCCATTTGTGATGAAAGGTCAGAAATCAGCATTTTTCATGATTTTCTCTCTATTTTCTCTTCTTTTCTTCTTTATTATTCCTAAAACATAAAACACAAAAATTAATTAAATCCTATTTATTCACTATTTAAATAAAATAAAAAGTAACATAAAATATGCTAAATACATGCTAAAATTATAGCATGTCATAGCTATAGCTAGTTTGGTGAGTACGGGTCGTATCCCACAGAGAACAATGTCAACTACTAGAATTATACAAAATATGCTATCTAAATCGATGTAATATGATGGAAAGTTTGTCACAATTAAACTAATAAGTAATTCAATTAATAAAGCCTAGGGTTAGGGTTCACCACACTTATGATATTCAACATTCAATATGTACCTCTAATTGCAATTATTTATATAATTGGGGATGTTTTAGCCTTAATTAACTAGCAACCTCTTTCAAGCATTACTAATCGTACCTAGGTTAATCTAATTGCGTACTTTCATGATTTTTAGTTTAACCCAGGTCCATTAAGTTCTATGACAACCATGGAATACAATTAATCAGTTTTCTCTTGCCCACTAATTGATTCATTCCTAGAGAACCTTAAAGTACTTTCATGATTAAGATATCCCTAATTAACTATTAGGTTCCAGTTTTAACTCTCAACTTTCAGTTCATCAATTAAATACCAAAGACGTGATAGATTGGTGATCAAGCATTCTACCAACTCGTATTCATACACATAATAATTAATCCTAATTAATCTAGAAGTAATCACAATTAGGGTTCCAACATTCAACTCAGCAATGCAGTATCATCATATCATAAGTGGGTTTACTAAAACCCTAGATCAATATCTATTCAAGCATAATAAAATCAAAAACCAAAATCTTATTCATTAAGTAAACCATTAAAGTTCAATACAATTGAAGAGAAAGGAGTAGAAGTAGAAGTAGAGAACTAAAGTAGAAAGATGAAACATGAATTGTAGAATGTAAATATGAAATACAATGCTTCAATTGCTGTAAATCATACTCTAGAACATGAATTCAACAATGAATCTAGTAAAATCCTAATCTAAGAGTGTTTTCTAAGCCTAAAAACTGAGTCTACAATGTCTGTATAAGTTTGTATACTCTTGGCTATGCTTCCCCATGTATTTATAACCACTTGGCTGCTCAAAACCCTAAATAAACACTTGGTGTACGGACACGAAGCACGACCGTGCTTCAAGCCAAATTCTGGGAATTTTCAAATTTACGCACAGAGCATGGCGTGGCCGTGCTTCAAGCTATAAGTTTCTTTTCTTGCCAATTTCTTCAAGGTTGCCTCCTTGCTTCTTCCTCAATAGGTCCAAGTCCATATGGCTCCTCTCATGAGTGTTTTCCCTTCCTTCTTGGCCTTTTTTGCTCACCTACAAGCATAAAACAAACCAAAGCAATATCCAAAGCAAAGCATAACCAAAAATAGGGGAACAATCACAAGTTTTCTTTAAATTAAGGGTTAAAATATAATCATTAAACACTCAAATTTCTCCTTTATTAGCTTCTTAGGGGGCCATCTTAATACTAGAGTGATAGCTATTATTATAAGCAAAATCTGTTAGAGGTAGGTACTTATCCCATCCTTTACCTTGCTTTATTACACCGGCCCTCAACATATCTTCTAAGGTTTGAATGGCCTATTTTGTCTGCCTGTCAGTTTGAGGATGGTAGGCAGTACTGAACCTCTACTGGGTTCCAAAAGCTTCCTACAACGCTTTCTAAAACCTCGACGTGAACCTTAGATCTCTATTAGAAACAATATTTAAGGGAATTCCATGTAGTCTAACTATTTCCTAGACATACAACTAAGAAAATTTGTCTAGTGAATAGTTAATCTTTATGGGTAAAAAGTGAGTAGATTTGGTTAATCTGTCTACTATTACCCAGATAGAGTCATGTCCAACAAAAGTCTTAGGTAAACCTACTTCAAAGTCAATCGAAATACTGTCTTATTTCTATTCAAGGATCTCAAGAGGTTGTAGAAATTCTGTTAACTTTTGATGCTCCACTTTCACATTCTAACAAATTAAACATTTTGCCACGAACTTAGTAATATCCTTTTTCATCCCTGGCCACCAGTACATTTTCTTTAAATCCTAATACAATTTAGTGGATCCAAGATGCACTATGTACTTACGCTAATGTGATTCCTGTAGGATCTTAGTCCTCAACTCTTGTTCTTGAGGGATATAAACCCTTCCTTGATTTTTGATTACTCCATCTTCCAAGACAGAAAAATTATCTTGTTCTTTGTGATCCTATAAGTATTGGTTGTGAGCTAGAGCCTCTTTAATCTTGGCTTTAAAATCACACTCTATACTCAACCTATTGATGATTAGTTTCTTTATGGTAAAAGTAGTGACCAGCTTCAAATTTTGAAACTCCTCTAGCATCTACATCTCATACACTATCATCTAACCCATATGTAGAGATTTATTCTAATTTTTTTTCCAATTAGGATATATCTCTTTACCTATTCCTTTAATGTTAGAAACATTTTCTATACATACATATAAGGTGAAGAATTTCTAAGGCTTATATTTCCTTAGATATCTAAAAATTGTTTAATAAGTTTTATTTCCTTAATTGAATATTTATGTACCTTTATTAATAAAAGAAACGAAATTAGGGATGTTATAGGTCGTATTGTAACATCCCTAATTTCGTTTCTTTTATTAATAAAGGTACATAAATATTTAATTAAGAAAATAAAATTTATTAGACAATTTTTAGATATCTAAGGAAATATAAGCCTTAAAAATTCTTCACCTTATGTGTATACATAGAAAATGTTTCTAACATTAAGGGAATAGATAAAGAGAGAAAACCTAATAGGAAAAATTAGAAATAACATACTAAAGAGAGGCGAAATTCTTGGGTAAGGATGATAAATTTTTGGGAAGCAAGTGAAGGTCTTAAAATTTCAAGAAGATTGGATTGGGATAATTTTTCCTAATTCAAGAGTTAGAGTTACTAAGTTTAATATCTCCATCCATACATTCGACTTTCACCTATGGACATTTCATATAGAGTTGTTCCACTTCACATGAGTTTTTAGCAAGCCAATTAGATAGCCTAAGCAAGAGATATAACATAGACTTGTACTAGGATATAAAAGTTGAACCGATAGCCCAAAAATCATGAAAATGTGACCAAGCCCTCCATAAAAGGTAGAATTTCAACCAAACCAATGGAAATGGGCAAGAATGTGCCCAAATCCAAGAGAAAAAAAATAAGAACCATGTGAGAAAATAGTAGTGTAATAATAATCAAGATTAAGTCACAAGGCATTAAGATAAAACATCCCTATCTTACACAAATAATTTTAGCCAAACAAGGGAGATTCAAGGGTTGAAAATTTGCCACTTAGAAAGGCAAACCTATTATACTTGAGTGAGACAAAAGAAAAAGAAAATAAATCCCTAAATCAAAGGGACTTTGTCTCTTGTCTTAAGAACATTTCATCATGATTTTCAAATACAAATCTTCTTTTGCTTTGCATATCTTGACTAAGGGAGAGGAAGACAAGAACATGAGTTGTCTTTCCCCTAAAAGCAACCAAGTGCATCCTAATTGTGATAAGGTTGACCTATGATTATGAGAGGTGAACCACTTGATAGTTTATTTAAGCAAAACCCACCCATATACCATTATAATTTCGTCCAGGTGAGGGAGAGAAAAAATAAAAGCAAGGTAGAGTGAGGAAAGGAGAGAAAGAGAAGAAAAGAAAGGAAGGAAGAAGAAGGTTAAGTTTATAGGACTAAGTACTCAAGGTAAGTTAATTTAATCTCCACTTGAATCCATCTTTTTTCTTCATCCTTGGGGTTCAAAACTTTCCCTCCTTCTCTTTTTTAAGCTGCTAGAAAAGCCAAGGGAAGGGAGAAATCTTACCACTTCCTTCAAGGGGAAACAAGAAAAAGAATTCACTAAGTGAGCTAGGGAGATCTTTAGTTAGGTTTAACAATATCTCTTTTTGAAGAAAAGTTTTTAAATTTGTAACATTCATATGGGATTTTGATCTTTGAACTTTGATGAAATTTATATTTGCTACTTTGATGATTGGTCATGGATGTTGCTATATCATGTTACATGTTATCTTGTATATGACGGATGTTTTGAACATTTCATTTGGTGTGGAAAGTTCTACATAGGTATAGCTATGGGTGGCAAAATTTTAGGATTTTTATGCTACTATTTTGTATATTTGAATGTGGTAAAAATTGATGGAATATGATTAGATGTTAATTAGGAAGAAAATAGAAGGGGACGTAATAAAATGATGAATAAAAACCTTAGGAAAGGTTTGGTTAGGAAACTGGATTTCAAAGTAACTAGGGAAGCATTTATTTTTGAAATTCTGTGAAGAATTGGTTAGGAATTAAATGAAATGGTTAACATTAAAAATGTGGATATATGTCTCACGGCATTTTAGCCACTTGAATCACTTAATTTGGAGTCCAGATGAGGGAGATATTATATGATTAGTAAGCTATGGTCAGAAAATAGTTCACCAGGGAAGAATCTGTAAGGTAAGCTTGTGTGTTTAAATCTCTAGGATTAATCTGTAGGGAATTAAAGAAATGATTCACATGAAAAATATAGATATATGTCTCACGAATTTTTAGCCATTGGAATAATTCAAATTGGAATCAATATGAGGGAGATATGATCAAATTAATAAGTAGAGGATAGAAACTAGTAAACTAGGGAAGAATTTGTTACGTAAGTTTCTATACTTGAATTTTTAGGCAAAATATGCAGGGAACGAAATGCAATTGTTAACATAAAAATATAGATATATGTATCATGAATTTTTAGCCACTAGAATCATTCCATTTGGAATCCAGATGAGAGAGATATAGTCAGATTAGTAAGTAGAGGTTTGAACCTACCCGAGAAGAAATAACATTGAATTTGGGGGAGTAGTAACACCACGATTACTTATGATTTCACTAAAATTTTCAACATAAGGGTTTTAGAGGATTGTCATATCTTTAAATCTACACCAAGATCACCTCAATCGGATTTAAAATGAGAGTGTTATGCTCTGATTAGTGAGAGAGACAAATAATATTTATGAAAAAAGAAGAATCTTATAAATGAAAATAATAACTGACTAGTGTATGCCCTAGCCATTGTCATTGCATGAACTCCTTAACATTTTAAGTGTACAATTTTGACATAGAAATATTTTATATAGTGGTAATTAAAAATAATTATGTTCATGGCAAGATTGTATATTACCAATGATTTTTGGTAATGATTATGCTTTGATGATAAATTATGGCATGTGAGTATAATAAACATACTTGTTATTGAAATTATATTTTTGGCTATTAATGTGAAAAGAAAAGAAAAGAAAAAAGATAAGCACGGTCACATAGTGGTTCATGTGGTGCACTAGTAGAGGACACCCTTCTCACGACTATGATTATGCTAATGAGAAAAGCAAGAGAAATTATGTCATATCAGACATAGCGAGAAAAGCCCGTTCTGGAGAGTAGAAAGTACTCACCCTGACAGGGGTAGCTTGTTATAAAAATAAGTTTATAGCCATCATATGATATTTTGAAAATAGTTATTCATATCATACATGTCATTACTACACGATTTTCATATGCATAGATAAAGTGCATTCATGTTACCTAAGATATTTGCTGTAGCTTATACAGATGAACAAGACGTGACAAGCATTATTGACGATGATTATGATTTATTGTTAAACCTACTGCTATTTAATTCTCACTATATTTCCATTCATGTTCAGAAAACTAGTTATGCAAATTTTTCTATGGTTCTGCCTTTTAGTGCATGTTGGATCGAGTTACTCTATGTTGAACAAATCCCAGATATTAATAGTGTTTTGTGGTTGAGTTGGCTAAGATCTTAGTGAAGGTGCAACCACCCGCACCCGTATCCCCATAATTAGTCAATATGGATGAATAAGATGTAGACATATACGTGTTTTATTTGTGTATGGATGTTGTTAATTAATGATGTGTAAACCTTAATTATGCTTGGTTAAATTAATTGAATGTTATTATGAGTTAAATAAAAGTAATGACTTCATAGGATTTTATATATATATATATATATAGAGATATATATATATATATATATATATATATATATATATATATATATATATATGTATATATGTAAAAAAAATGGAATTGTTACACTAATACCATGTATTATTACCTACTATATCATCACACAACTTGCTGAAATTATGAGTGTAGGATATAAATGTTTTGTCCTAATGCCATGTGACCTAATCTTGATTATTATTACACTACTATTCACATGGTTTTTTTTGTCTTGGATTTAGGCTCATTCTTGCCCATTTCCTTTTGCTTTGGCTAAAATTCTACCACATGGAGGGTTTGGTCACATTTTAATGATTTATGGGCTATCGGTCCAACTTCTATATCCTAGTCTAAGTCTATGTTATATCTCTTGCTTAGGCTATCCAATTGGCTTGCTAAAAACTCATGTGAAGTGAAAAAAAACTCTATATAAAGTGTCCATAAGTGAAGGCCTAAATGTATAGGTGGAGATGTTAAACTTAGGAATTCTAGCTCTTGAATTAGGAAAAATTACCCTAATCCAATCTTCTTAAATTTTCAAGACCTTTACTTACTTTCAAAAATTTATCTTCCTTACCTAAGAATTTTGCCTCTCTTTAGGATGTTATTTCTATTTTTTCCTATTAGGTTTTCACTCTTTACCTATTCCCTTTATATTAAAAATATTTTCTATGCATACACATAAGGTGAAGAATTTTTAAGGCTTATATTTTCTTAAATATCTAAAAAAAATTTAATAAGTTTTATTTCCTTAATTAAATATTTATGTACCTTTATTTATAAAAAAAAATGAAATTAGGGATGTTACACCTTTCTTGCCAACTTCTTTTGTGTTTCCTGCTTGCTTCCTCCACAAGTTGTTCTAAGTCCATATATCTCTTCACATGAATATTTTCCCTTAATTATTGGCCTCTTTTTCTCACCTAGAAACAGAAAATAAACCAAAGCAGTATTTAGAGCAAGCAAAACAGAATAGAATAAAAATAGGAAAATAATCACAAGTTCACTATAAATTAGGGGATAAAATATAACTATTAAACACACAATTTTTTCCTTTATCAATATCAATTCCTCTTTCTAATTTTTCACCACAATTATTCATGTTTTCTTGGGAACCACTTGCACTGGGCTCACTTAATGACTATATGAAATAAGGTATATTACCCCAATCTCCAATAGTTTGGGAATTTCCTTCTTCACTAGCTTCAACATAGGAGGATTTAGTTTTCTTTGGGGTTGTCTAGATGGTTTAGCTCATTCCCTCATTAATATTCTATGCATACATGTGGAAGGGCTTATCCCTTTAAGATCAGGTATGGTCTATCTTTAAGAACTTGAATTAATTTCTCCTTCTGATCAACTACAAGCTTCCTGAATATTATAACAGGAAGTGTTTCTCCTTCCTCTAAAAATACATATTTAAGGTGATCAAGAAGTGGCTTCAATTTAGGAGTAGGAGACTGCACAACAGAAGGTAAAAGAGTAATATCAGAAATTAGTAATTCTATGTAAGCTACCTTACTTGTTGGTGGTCCTACTAAAAAATCATTTAGTGTAGCTAATTTCTCCTTTATTTCTACATCCAGGTTTATCTCACAATTATCTTCCTCTATGGATTTGATCACAATCACCTCCAGTTTATCCTTTCCATATAATTCAAACACTTTATGTGCCAAAGAATCAATTAAATCAACAGAATAACCAGAAGATCGTCACCCGGGTGTCTCATGGCCTTATACATATTAAAATTTATTACTTTACCATCAAATTCCTTGGTGCATGTGCCATTGTGAACATTTATCCTCATTTTAGAGGTTTTAGTACATAGTTCTTTTAAGAACATTGCATATCTTGGCACTTGTTTAATACCATCTAGAAGGGGAATATTAACTTTACATTTTCTAAAGGTTTCATATAAGTTAAAAGTTTTCTTATATACCCTATTCTCTGTAAAAGCTTCTGAAAAATAAGGCACTACTTTGTATTTTGAAGTAGATGGAGACTTACCTGTAGATGCTTCAGTCTCTTTAATTAATTTGTCATGTTCCTTAGGAGAAGTGGATGATGGTGGACCTTCAGTTTCCTTACTATTCCTTAAAACAATTGCACTAACATTTTCTCTTAGATTTTCCATAGTTTGAGAGGATAACTTACCTGAATTTTGAGCATCTAATTGGCTAACTATGTTTGCTAATTGACCCATTTGAGTTATTAAGCTTTGAATGCTAGCTCTTATCTTTTGCTCAAATTGCTTAGAGTTATGTGTAAGAGATTTAACAATTTCTTCTAAAGAGTTAGTTACCTTGGAATCCTGTGATGCATTCTTTCTAGGATAATAAGCATGTTAATTATATTGAAAATTTGTAAAATTTTGTCGTACAGGCCTATTTTTTGCATTCACATACCTTAAGTTACGATGATTCTTCCATCCAAGATTATATGTATTAGAATAAGGATTATATCTGTTTGATTGTCTAGGGAAGCCTCCTATAATATTAGCTTGTTCTATAAAATCTTCTTGAAATGTAGGGCATATATCAATTGGGTGCCTCGTTGCTAAGTATTCCATAAACTTTAACTTGTTGCGGTGGACCTATAGGCATTTGGTGCACAAGAGAGGTAAATTCATATATCTGTTACTAAAGGGAAGAAGTAGTTACCTCATGGGCATGTCTAACTAGAGGATCATACTTAATGCCAAATTGTTAGGAGTTGGCAGCCATATTTGATATCAAGATTATGGCTGCATCAGGAGTCTTGTCTAATAGTACTCCTCCACTAGCTGCATCTATCATGCTCTTGTCTCCCTACAAAAGACCTTCATAGAAATATTGGATTAGTAGTTGTTCACTAATTGGATGATGTAGGTAGCTTGCACAAAGCTTTTTAAACCTCTCTCAATATTCATAAAGTGTCTTTCCATGAAATTACCTAATGCCGCATATTTCTTTTCTTATATTAGCGACTCTAGATGCAAGGGAATAACATTCTAAAATAATTTCTTCATCTCATTCCAAGTGGTGATAGTTCCAGATGGTACATAATCTTTGGCTAAGTCTCTTAATGAAAACTAAAAAACCTTGAGTTTAATTTGTTCCTTAGTCACTCCAGGGGATTTCATGCTAGTACTTACCACATGGAATTCCTTTAAGTGCTTATGTGGGTCTTCACTTGTAATGTCACGACCCCTATAGGAGAAGGCACGTGACCAGCATGGGAAAAGGGTAAATCCCACTTTATAAGCCTTAAGCCAGAAGACCTCAGAATAACCATAACACACAGAAGATACGCCAAAACATATGCATGCATAACATTAAAACCATTTATAAAACATATACCATAAAATCTGTACACAATTGGCACCAAGCCAATAATACAAAAATCATCTATTCTGCATGCAACAAAAGGTACACAAACATCCAAATAAACTTAGAAGTAGGGATCCTGCTTGTAGTTCATGGAGCTATCCCTAGATTACAAAACAGTAAGATTCTAAACAAAAAATTAGGAGCCCTAGAGGCAACTTTGACTCACCACACCCACGCTCAGCTCTCTAAGCAGTTGGAGCTGGATCGAAATCTTTATGACTATCTGAAAGGGGAAAACATAAGATGGGGTGAGTATAAAACTTAGTGAACATGTGATTCTTACTATAACAGAAACTAGACAAGCATAGCACGAGTTTTTCTTAAATAACAGTTAAATACAAGAAAACTTGCAAGTGATATAAATCTTAAATTTAAAAGATTAACATCAATTACATTCAATAATAAGAGGCATAAGTATAAGAGAAGAATATATATAAAGAAAAGGTTAAAACATTGCATAAATAATTATAAAACAAGCCTTAAACTAATTACTGGAACTCAAATTAAAATTTTATTCGTTATAGAAAGTTAAGAGTCTCTTATAGAAATAAAGAATTCATATATACAATAAAGAAAATAAATAATTGAAATAAGTTTGAAGATTTTCAGAAATCGAAGGACTCTACATCAAAACCATCATCAGTTCCTAAGCACACAACAAAGGAAGGGGTAATCACAATTATGAGGCTAAAAGCCCATACTCCATCAGGCAAAGTGCTCATAATCCATCAGGCTAAAGCCTCCATAATCCATCAAGTAAAAGGCTGTTACATAAAATTTTAGGTGCACTAGGGCTAGCATTCACTGTTGCTAGCTTGTAGTGTTTTTGATTTAGTTTTCTCCATAAGATGCGAAAAACAAAACATCAATGAAATAGAAAAAGGTAAATAAAAGTTCATAATATTTCATGGAAAACATATCTCCATTGATGAATACTAGTTATCAACCATTCAAGCATCATGAACACTTTTATATATGTAAGTCTATACATGTGCCTAATACCATCATCCATCAATCCAAATGAACTTAGAATATCATCACGATCCAACACAAATTTGGGTATTCTCAGTCAATTTTAATCAATAGCAATGGAGAATTAAAATGTATAGGATGCTTGTCTTGCTTTCCTACAAGTTTATCCTATGAGGCATATAATAGGAATGATTTCAAGATTGCGATAAAATCTCATAAATGCTTTGAAATGAACTATAAGTCAAATTGTAGGTTTTGAACTAAAATCAATATTTCACAAAATAAGGCTAGGGACATTATTAAAAGAAAGACTAAAATTAAGTTATAGCAAGTATTATCCACTCACAATAATAGGGATTCAAGGTAGTTGAACCCCGTTCAAACAATTGCAAAGCTCAACGGTTGAATCGATGTTGGACTTGGTCTCATGATATCTCAAAACCTAGAAAAACAATTTTACAAAAGTCAATTTCTAAAAAAAAGAACGAAATCACTATTCATGCCTGCCGAAAATACTATTCACAGTGGCCAAAAAATTATCCTATGGTCTTAAACTTCAATATTTGTCATACTATCAATTTCTAAGGCTATATATAGAAAGAAATTTCAAAAAATAGGAGCTTCTAAGCATACCAATGAAAACTCAACACGAAGCTACTGTCCACAGCTCTCTGGAGACTTTCCAATGAACCCAATTGGTGGGTTTTGAAGTTTTCTTTGCCATGAGTCTAAGGGCCTAAACAGTTCGTCAATCGGAATCCTATAGGTCAAGATATGTGGATTTAAAGTTTGGAGGCAAAAATCACGCTAGGGGTGGTGGTATTGCTGGGTGTGCATCCCTACCTGCCTACACATGCTATATAGGCATGCGCAGCACGTGTGGTGCCCACGAGCATGAGGCACATAGTCCGCAGTGTTGGTAGCGTCCGTTTTTAACATGACTATACTTTTATTTTTCCTCTTTTGACCATGAATATGACATAATTGGCCAAAACATCCAACATAACAATTGTATAGCAACTTGAATCAACTCAATCGGACATAATATGAAGGAGTTAGGGTCAAAATTGTGAGCAAATGTCCATACCACATCAAACCTCTATTTTTTGGTTTTTGCCTCTTATCACCCTTATTTATGTAGAACTAGCAATGTTGACCAACATAAAAGTTATGGATATATGTCTTATCTTTCTACAAAAATTAGAATCATATAAAAAGGAGTTCATATGTAGGATTTATACACTAAAAAGTGAAGACAGGTCTGAACCACCCTAAAACTTCTCATCTTTCCCAACCTCTTTACTTCAAATGTTTTGTTAAGTGACCTCTGAAAGTACAATCTCCATCTTTAATCATGTCATAGTGTTACTAAATGTATCTAAGCACTATTATGCACACATTAACCAAGTATTATGGAATGAAACATAACATGTCATGCCTATACTAGTAAATTGCAAATACAAACATTTGTATTAAGGGTCATTACATTCTTCCTCGCTTAAGAAATTTGGTCTCCGAATTTCAAAACCATAAAATAAAACATAAATACAACTCTTACTGCTCAAATAGTTATGAATACCTCTTTTGCATGTCACTTTCCACTTCGCGCGTGGCTTCTTCTATTGGATGATTTTTCCATATTACCTTTACCGTCAGAATTTCCTTTGACCTTAGCTTCTTCACTTCTCTATCCATTATAGCCCTTGGTTTCTCCTTATAAGCCAAAATTTTGTCAAATTAAATCTTTTAAGGTTAGATAACATGAAAGGGGTCTGGCAAATACTTCCTTAGCATTGACACATGAAAAATTGGATGAACTTCACTTAACCTGGGTGGCAAAGCTAGGCGGTATAACACCAAACCAACTTTATCCAATATTTCAAAGGGTTCAACCTATCTTGGGTTTAGTTTTGCCTTCTTAGCGAATCTCATAATCCCTTTCATAGGTGAGACCTTCAAGAACACTTTATCGCCTATAGAGAATTCTAACTCCTGTCGTCTGTGATCAACATAAGCTTTTTGTCGGCTTTATGTAGCTAGGAACCTTTCACTAACCAGTTTTATTTTATCCACAGCCTCTTGTACCAAGTTTGGCCCTAAGAGTTTAGCTTCACCTGCTTCAAACCATCTAATAAGAGATCGACAATGCCTCTTGTATAGAGCTTCAAAATGGACCATTTGGATACTTACCTGGTAACTATTGTTATTTGTAAACTCTGCTAAAGGTAGGTATTTCTCCCAACTCTCACCAAAATCAAAGATACATGCTCTAAGCATATCCTCTAATACTTGAATTGTTTGCTCAGATTAATCATCAGTTTGGGGATAAAAAACAGTGCTTAAATCTAACCTCGTTCCTAAGTCCTCTTGGAAGGCTCTCCAAAATTATGTTGTAAACTATGGGCCTTAATCAGATATGATAGATATTAGAACTCCATGTAATCTAACTATCTCATTCAAGTATAGGTCCGCATATTAAGCTACATTATATATAGTCTTCACTAGTAGAAAGTGTGCTGACTTAGTCATTCGGTCCATGATCACCCATATGAAATCATACCTTATCAAAATCTTTGGTAGTCTTGTGACAAAATCCATAACGATGCTCTCCCACTTCCATTCTACTATTTCAATATGTTGATGCAACCCTATAGGCTTCTGATGTTCTACCTTCACCTACTAGCATACCAAACACTGAGCAACAAACTTTGCTACATCCTTCTACATTCCATCCCACCAATATATCTCCTTAAGGTCATTGTACATCTTGTTAATTCCCAGATAAATAGTATAAGTTGATCGATGAGCCTTCTCTAGAATCTTTTTCTTCAAATCATCTACATAAGGTACACATATGTGCTTTCCACACCTTAAAACTCTTTCAACATCAACATTGAACTCAGAATTCTGATTATTCCTCAATGCATCCTTAAGTTTACATAGGCTTCTATCCTCGCCCTATTTAGCCTTGATTTGTTCAATTAATGATGACTGAAACTACATATTAGCTATCAGTATCCCTAATTCCTTCACTTCTAATCTCTTCCCCTTACTTTCTAGCTAATGAAGTTCTCTTAATAACAGTCTTCGCAATTGTGTTATATGAGCCAGACTTCCCATAGATTTTTTGCTCAAGGCATCTGCTACCATATTTGTTTTACTCAAATGATATAAAACTGTATAATCATAATCTTTTAGTAACTCTACCCATCCATCTTCTTTGCCTCAAATTAAGGTCCCTTTGCTGAAATATATATTTAAGATTCTTATGGTCTGTATAAATTTCACAAGATTCATTGTATAGCTAGTGTCTTTAAATCTTTAAAGAAAAGATTATTGTTGTCATTTCCAAGTCATGTGTTGGGTAATTCTGCTCATGTTTCTTAAGTTACCTAGACGTGTAGGCTATGACATGCCCATTTTGCATTAGCACACAACCTAAACCTATCATGGAGGCATCACAATACACCATAAAACCACCAGTACCAAACAAAATGGATAAAATTAGAGCTGTGGTCAAACACTTCTTCAGTGTCTGAAAACTTTCCTCACATGCATCAGACCACTTAAACTTCACTCCTTTCCTAGTCAGCCAAGTTAGAGGTATGGCAATCTTTAGATAAATCCTTGACAAACCTCCTATAATACCCTGCCAGACATAAGAAGCTACGAATCTCCATCACATTCATAGGACGTGGCCACTAATGTACCACCTTTACTTTCTTGGGGTCTACCTAAATACCATTCTTCCTAACTATAAGCCCTAAGAATGTGACATTGCTTAGCCAAAATTCATATTTAGAGAACTTTGCATAAAGCTTATGTTCCCTTAGAGTTTGTAAAACAGTTCTCAAATGATGCTCATGCTCATGCTCCTCAAGAGTCTTTGAATACACCAAAATGTTGTCAATAAATACTATGACAAATCCATTCAAAAAGGGCTTAAACACCCTATTCATCATGTCCATGAAGGCAACTGGTGCATTAGTCAATCCAAATGACATAACCAAAAATTCATTATGGATATAACGAGTTCTAAAACTATTTTTGGGATATCTTTTTTTCTTATCCTCTGTTGATGGTACCTTAACCTCAGATCAATTTTGGACAAGCATTGTGGACCCTAAAATTGATCAAACAAGTCATCTATACTGGGTAAAGGATAATTATTCTGTACTGTTACATTGTTCAACTGCCTATAATTTATACACAATCATAAAGATCCATTATTCTTCTTCACAAAAGGATTGGAGCACCTTAAGGAGAGGTGCTAAGTTAAATAAAACCCTTGTCTAGCAAATATTGTAATTGATTCTTTATCCCTTTAAGTTCTGTGGGTGCCATACTATAAGGTGGTATTGAAATCGATTGTGTGCCAGGAAGGAGGACAATATTAAACTCAATCTCTCGTTCAGGAGGCAATCTTGGTAATTCTTTTAGAAAGACATCAAGGAATTCTCTAACCATTGATACTTGCTCTGTATCAATAGCAAGCTTATCAATGTCCCTAACCAAAGCTAAGAACCCTTGGAATTCCCTTTTCAATAGCCTTTAAGCCCCCAAAGCGGAGATCAAATTGCTTGTAGCTTTACTACGATCACATTGAAACCGAAAATGAGTTTCATTGGGAATATTAAACTCAATGACCTTACAGTTACAATCCAAAGTGGCATAACATGCACCTACCAATGCATATCAAGAATCACATCAAAATGCAGCATGTCTAAGACAATCAAATCAATTGAAGTTTCCTTATTGTCCATAAAAACTTTATCGGA
Organism: Gleditsia sinensis; assembly: GCA_037074535.1. Taxonomy (NCBI): domain Eukaryota; kingdom Viridiplantae; phylum Streptophyta; class Magnoliopsida; order Fabales; family Fabaceae; genus Gleditsia; species Gleditsia sinensis. Next base: position 31,126,022 of record CM073466.1, on the reverse strand, counting down.
TTGATATGCATTTTCCACGATCAAATAATAACCGATTGGGGTTGCAACCATAAAAGGAGTATCTAACTTAGTCAGATCCTTACCCATTTGCTTAGCAAAGCAAGGGGATACATAAGAATGGATAGACCTAAGATCAAACAACACATGTGCCTTATATGAACAAATAGATAAAGTACCTGTCAAAACTACATTTGAGGCATATACATCTTTATTGGGAATATTAAGCCCCCAAAGCGAAGATCAAATTGTTGTAGCTTTACTACGATCACATTGAAACCGAAAATGAGTTTCATTGGGAATATTAAACTCAATGACCTTACAGTTACAATCCAAAGTGGCATAACATGCACCTACCAATGCATATCAAGAATCACATCAAAATGCAGCATGTCTAAGACAATCAAATCAATTGAAGTTTCCTTATTGTCTATAAAAACTTTATCAGATTGATATGCATTTTCCACGATCAAATAATAACCGATTGGGGTTGCAACCAAAAAAGGAGTATCTAACTTAGTCAGATCCTTACCCATTTGCTTAGCAAAGCAAGGGGATACATAAGAATGGATAGACCTAAGATCAAACAACACATGTGCCTTATGTGAACAAACAGATAAAGTACCTGTCAAAACTACATTTGAGGCATATACATCTTGTCTAGTCAATGCAAAGACTCTAGGTTGGCTTCGACTTGAAAGGTTTTGACCTCAGCTTGTTAATCCTATACCTGGCCCATTATGACTTGCTTGGCCAGGCACCGCTCTCACTGTTTGGGTTGCCACTAGATCAGGTGGTAAAACTGGTCATCTTGACTCTTGACTTGAACTATGTAGTTGTGGACAATCCCTCTTGATGTGCCAAAATTGCTTACAATGGAAAAAGACACTTAATTCCTTTTAACATTGCCCAGAGTGATATCTGCCACATGTTGGACAAGGAAGTCTGTTTTGTTGAACTGACTTCAGCCCTTGCTGACCAACTAGCCTGATGCCCTTTTTCCCTAATCTTTGTCCACTACTCCCAGCCAATACAAGGTTGTGAATTCCATATTATAGTTGTAATAGGTGATGTTGACTTTATATCTTAAATCCTTGGGTAGTGGGACCATGCCCACTTTTAGAATTACCATCTATATCCCTTTTATCTTCTTTAGCCGTTCAATCTCGAATAACTCTCTAGTTTCAATCATTCTTCCACAATCGACTGCTATAGCATAATTAGGGAATTGTTTCATCTGCGATGCTACTGATATGAATTATTGTCATATTAGCCTATTAATCAATCTTTCGATCATTTTCCTCTCATTAAGGACCAAATAAGGTGCATACTGGGACAACTGGGTAAAGTAGATGTTATAATCTATGATTGTCATTCCTAATGTCTATTTTAACTCCTCAAATTCCTTTGCTCGGGCATCTCTAACACTTGTACGTAGAAATGCTCCATAAATTCTTTCTTTGAATTCATTCCATTCTAAGGTCACTAATGTAGCTGTTCTTCCTTGCTTAAAAGTAGTGAGCCACACTTGTGCCACCCCTGATAATTGAAATGACACAAACTCCACATATCGGTTATCAGAACACCTCAAAGCTCTACAAATCTTTTCCATTGCATCCATAAAATGCTGAGGATCTTCACTACTTGATGACCTTGTAAACGTTGGCAGTTTTACCTTTAAAAATTGAGATAGGATCACTTCTACCCCAGTAGGCCTAGTAACTTGATCAATAGGCTCCACAGACACTAGTGCTAGTGCTATTGCTATTTCTGGTTGTTGTGGTTCCTTTTTTCCTTGTTCTACCAATAAGCCATTTAAATTCTCAATTGCTTTATGCATACCTTGCATAGTAGCTATCATTTCAGACAACACACCTTCTTAGGGATGGGGAGGCACTATCTTTGCCTCAAGAACTTCTCCCTGATCATCACTCTATTCATTTTGACTAGGTACCTCAGTAGCCTTAACACTTTGACCACTTCCTTTAGTTTTAGAACTAGGTCGACTTCTACCACAGCTTCTAGATGTAGGGACTACAGATTGAGCAAATTCTCCAACTGTTTGCTCACGCTCTACTGATTACCTAACAATAGCTCTAGTTCTTGGTGGCATTTTCACTACAAAGCCAGGTTAACCTTTAGAATTCTAATCAGCATCAACACATAACATATCAGTAAAGAAAGATTGACACAAATAAGAAAAAATAACAACATCTTACCAGATCTCTTCAATAGCACCCTGAGTATAAATATGTCTAGCTCATACCTATACTTAAGGTCATACTAAAGAATTTATTGCTCCATGAACACAGGGAAACCAAAACCTTTGATACCAACTTTATCATGACCCCTATAGAAGAAGGCACGTTACTGGCATGGGAAATGCGTAAAATAGATGCATGCATAACATGAAAACCATCCATAAAACATATACCATAAAATCCATACACGATTGGCACCAAGCCAACAATACAAAAATCATTTATTCTACATTCAACAAAAGGTACACAAACATCCATATAGAAAGGGAAGCAGGGATCTTGCATATAGTTCATGGACCTAACCCTAGATTACAAAACAGTATAAATCTAAACAAAAAATCGGGAGCTCTAGAGGCAACTTTGGCTCACCACACCCATGCTCAGCTCTCTAAGCAGTTAGAGTTGGATTGGAAACTTTATGACTATTTGAAAGGAGAAAACATAGGATGGGTTGAGTATAAAACTCAGTGAGCAAGTAATCCTTACTATAACAAAAATAGGACAAACATAGCATGAGTTTTTCACAAATAATGGTTAAATAGAAGAAAACTTGCAAGTAATATAAATCTTAAATTTAAAATATTAACAACAATTACATTCAGTACTAAGAGGTATAAGTATAAAAAAAGAATATATATATATATATATATATATATATATATATATATATATATATATAAAGAAAATGTTAAAACGTTGCATAAATAATTATAGAACATGCCATAAATTAATTACTGGAATTCAAATTAAAATTTAATTCGTTATAGAAAGTTAAACGTCTCCTATAGAAATAAATAATGCATATCTACAATAAAGAAAATAAATAATTGAAATAAGTTTAAAGATTTTCACAAATCAGAGGACTATACATTAGAACCATCGTCATTTCCTAAGCACACAGCAAGGGAAGGGGTAATCACCATCTATCTGGCTAAAAGCTCATACCCCATCAAGCAAAGCCAGCACAATCCATCAAGAAAAAAACCTATTACATAAAATTTCAAGAGTACCAGGGCTAGCACTCACTGCTGCTATTCGTAGGCCTATATAAAAAGGTAAATAAAAATTCATGATATTTCATGGAAAACATATCTCCATTGATCAATACTAGTTATCAACCATTTAAGAATCATGAACACTTTTCTATCCATAGGCCTATACATGTGCCTAGTACCATCATCCATAAATCAAAGCAGACTTAGAATATCATCACGATCCAACACAAATTTGTGTATTCTCAATCAATTTTAATTAATATCAATGGAGAATTAAAATGTATACGACGCTTGTCCTATGTTCCTAAGGTTTATCCTATGAGGCATATAATAGGAATGATTTCAAGATAGCGATAAAAGTCTCATAAGTGCTTTTAATGAACTATTAGTCAAATTGTTGGTTTTTAGGTGAAATCAATATTTCACAAAATAAGGTTAGGAACATTATTAAAAGAAAGACTAAAATGAAGTTATAGTAAGTATTATCCATTCATCACACTAGGGAGTCAAGGTAGTTGAACCCCCTTCAAACAATTTCAAAGCTCAACGGTTGAATCAATGTTGGACTTGGTCTTGCGATATCTAAATACCTAGAAAATCAATTTTGCAAAGTCAATTTCTAACAAAAAATAACGAAATCACTATTCATACTGGCCAAAAATACTGTTGATGGTGGCTGAAAAATTATCCTATGATCTTAAACTCTAATATTTGTCATACTATCCATTTCTAAGGCTATATATAGAAAGAAATTTCAAAAAATAGGAGCTTCCAAGCATACCAATGGAAAGTCACCACGATGCTACTATCCACAGCTCTTTGGAGACTTTTTGATGAACCCAATTGGTGGGGTGTGAAGCTCTCTTTGCCACAATTCTAAGGGTCTAAACGGTTCGTCAATCAGAGTCATATAACTCAAGATATGAGGATTTGAAGTTCGAAAGTAAAATTCATGCTAGGGGGTACTAATACTGCTGGGTTCGTGTTCCTGCCTGCTCGCGCATGTTGCGCTCTATTCGTAGGGTTGGTAGCATCCGTTTTTATCATTAACATACTTTTGTTTTGCCTTGTTTAACCATCAATATGGAATAATTGCCAAAATGTCCAACATACAAATTGTATCCCTTTGTTTTGGCTTTCTATAGCTATTTAAATAAATTGAATCAGAGGTCATATAAGGGAGTTATGACCAAAATTGTGAGGAAAGGTCTAGACCACACCAAACCTCTATTTTTCGGTTTTTGCCCCTTATCACCCTTATTTTCGTTGAACTATCAAAAGTGACCAATATAAAAGTTATAGATATATGTGTTATCTTTCTAGAGAAATTAAAATCACATAAAAGGGAGTTCATATATGTGATTTATGCACACAAAAATTGAAGACAGGTCTGAACCAACCTAAAACTTCGCATCTTTCTCAACCTCTTTACTTTAAATATTTTGTTAAGTGACCTTTGAAAGTACAATCTCCATATTTAATCATGTCATAGGGTTACCAAATGTATCTAAGCACTATTATGCACACATTAACCAAGTATTAGGGAATGAAACATAACATTTCATGCCTATACTAGTAAACTGCAAACACAAACATTTGTATTGAGGGTCATTACATGCAAGACCATGAAAATTAGGTAAGAGATGAATTAATGTAGATTTTAATTCAAAATTGACATTCTCATAAAGAATAGGAAAAGTAATGAATAAGGGTTGCTAATGAAAATATGGAGATGTAACTTCTTTCAAATTGGGGTGCCAAGCCATTATTACTTCCTTCTTTTCTTTATCAATGTCCTCTTAAAGTCCTCTACTGTGCCTATATACAGATTTTTCAATATCTGGATTGATTTGTAAATCATGAGAATTTGCAGAACGAGTCACAGGCATAAATCAAAATAAAAATCACAAAAAAGTAATGGACACAATACCTAGCAACGGTGCCAAAATTTGGTACTTACCTATAGTTATGGGAGTAAGGGTCGATCCTATAGACACTGGTATTACCTTTTGTGATTCTAATGAGTGGGTTTAACAAATAAAAGTAAAACAAAGTAAAAGAGAATGCAAGTAATTAAAAAGAGAGTGATTAATGATAAAGATACTGGTTTTAGTTGATATCCACCATCAAGAAGTTGCATTGATCATTGACGACATAATCAATTTTAATTTGAATATTTATCATTAGGATTCTAACACTAATCCTCCTTATGTCTAGTAATTGATGATAATTGCATCAATTAACCCTAATTAACAAGAAATCCTTTAGAACATCGGTAAATTCTAACCTATTAATCGCATGAAGAACTAGAGAAACTGATAGAGCTAAACAAATATAGAAACATCAAATATATCTTAGTTAATAATTCATCATAGGTTCAATAATTTATAATCCCAAATCATTGACCCTAATTGCATCTTGAATCACAATAATGAAAAATTTGGTCAAAACATAATTCAGTAGTAGATTAAGACAAATAATATACTAGTAGACCTTATAGCAATTATATAAATAATCATTGAAAAGAAAAGATCAAATGAATAATCAATACTCAATTAAAATTGAACTATCAAAATCAAATCCAAATCTCATAATGCATAAAGATTCCTTGAGGTTTTAATTTTCCTCTACCAATTAAAAGTAAATTAGCTGCACAGGGCCATAAGAAAATCTAGAGAAGAATTGAAGAAGATGATTGAGAATTTGATGCCTTAATCCTTGGTCTTCCCCTTTTTTATAGATTGACTCTTCATAAATGAGGTAGAATAATTTCTAGGTCAATTCCTGACCCATCGGGCTTCAATTGGAGCTAGAAAGACCTAAAAATTATGACTTTAGTATTCTGTTGTGGGGACAAGAGCCGTTACATTCTACTTGGGTGTCGCAGCACTGTAGAATAGCAAGGACAGGGCACCACAACTCTTCAAAAAACCTGCCATAAGGCGCCGTGGCACTTGGCATCTCTAGTGCTCAGGCGTTGTGGCACTTCAGAGAACTTGTGATGTGGCGCCGCAACGCTCTCTTGAGCGCAGCAGTGCCTAAAAGCTTCCAAAATTTTCCAAAGTTCCGAACATGAAAGTTATAGCTTTATGTCGATTCTTTCTATAGTCTACGGAATCAACTTAATCAGAGTTCAAATAAGAGATATGCCTCAATTAGTGACGAAGGGTTGGAAATAAGCATTTTTCCATAATTTTCTCTCTATTTTCCTTTGCTTTTCCTCTTTATTCTTCCTAAAACACGAAACACAAAACTCAATTATTTCATATTTATTTTATACTTAAATTAAATAAAAATTAACTTAAATCATGCTTAATTTTCTGCATATAACTTATGATGTGTTAAATTGAATTGTTGAATTTCCTTTGTGGTTATTGGTGGATAATAAGATTCGCTATTATGCATGTATGTGTTGATAAAGTGTCTGGCTATCATCTTATCATGTTTTTGGTAAATAGCTGATGAACTAAAAGGAGAAACTTATTATTGGAACCTAATAGTTAATTAGGGGTATTTTAATCATGGGAGTAGTTTGAGATCCTCTAGGAATTGAATCAATTGTTGGCATAGAACTTAAAGGGCTTAAGTTAACCTAAACCATAAAAATAGGCAAATAGGTTAACTTAGGTACTATTATTAGACCTTGAAAGAGGCTAGTAATGAGCTTGGGCTAAAACATGCTCAATATCTAAAATAATTCAAATTGGAAATAATTGTCTTGATTGTTGAATATCATAAGTGCGGTAAATCCTAATCATAGGTCTTTTTATAATTCAATTTCATTAGATATTTAATTTCATCACTTTTAATTGCAATTCAATACCTCTCTCAAATTCTATTGATTTAGATAGTTTGTTTCACGAAAAACTAGTTATTGGTAGATTGGTCTTCGTAGGACACGACCCGTGCTTGCCAGATAATCTAAAACTACACCGTGCACTTGTGGTATTATATAAAATAATCTAGCAAAATGTAACAACTCCATTTTTTTAAATATATATATATATATATATATATTTGTAAAGTTCCACAAAGTCATTACTTCTTTACTTCTAATTACTTAACTCATAATAACATTCAATTAATTTAACCAAGTGTAATCAAGGTATAAGGTCTACCATTAACATTGATATAATTTTGAGTTCACATACATATCATTAATCAAAACGTTCGTACAAAAACCAATCACATAAATATCTACATCTTATTCATCCATGTTGACCAATTCTGGAGATACGGGTGCGGGTGCTTGCACCTTCACCGAGATCTTAGCCAACTTGACCTCAAACACCTTATTAATTTTTAAGATCTACCCAACATAGAGTAACTCGATCCAACGTGCACTAAAATCTAAAGCCATAGAAAAATTTGCATAAGTAGTTTTCTAAACATGATATAAAAATATAGTGAGAATTAAATCCCAGTAGGTTCAACAATAAATTATAATAATCAATATAGCTCATCATGTCATGTTCATCTTTATAAGCTACAGCATATACCATCCACATGAAAATCGTACAATAATGACATGTATGGCATGAATAACTATTTTTCATAATATCATATGATGCCTATTAACTTTCTTTCATAACAAGCTACCACGGTTAGGGTGAGTACTTTCTACACTTCGACACAGGCTTTTCTTGCTCTGTCCAACATGGCACACTTTCTCTTTCTTTTTCATTAGCATAATAATAGTCGTGAGTAGGGCATCCCCTATTAGTGCACCACAGGGACCGCCATGTGACTGTGCTCATCTCTTTTCTTTTCTTTTCATGTTAATAGCTAAAAATATGATTTCAATAACAATCATGTTCATTATACTCACATGCCATAATTTATTATCAAAGCATAATCACTACCAAAAATCATTCGTAAAATGCAATCATGTCATGATCATAACCATTTTCGAATATCACTTTATAAAATATTTGTGTCAAAATTACACATTTAAGATCATAAGAAGTTTATACAATGGCATTGGCTAGGGCATACACTAGTTACTTATTGTTTCCATTTATAATATTTTTGTGTTTTGTGATCCTTCCTCCCTTATTCAACCATATCTCCCACATAAGAAATTTAATTACGATTATTCAAAAACCTATAAAACGCTAAGACACTTATCTACAACTTTCATGTTTACCGTTTCTTCAGATTCCTTACGAATTATACTCAGAAAATTAAAAACTAAAATGTTTACATTTACCACCCTGAATTCTAGATTGATTCTGACCTCTACTCATTAATCAGCCATATCTCCCTTATATGGACTCCAAATTAAGTGATTTTAGAGGCTATAGATCCATAATACATATATCTATATTTATTATTCGAATAGTTTCCTTTAATTCCCTATAGATGTTGCCAAAAAATTCAAACACAGAAGCTTACTTAATAAATTATTCCCCTGTAAGCTAGTTTCTAACCACTGCTTACTAATCTGACCATATCTTCCTTATATGAATTCCACATGTAACATGATATAGCAAAATCCATAGCCAATCATCAAAGTAGCAAATATTGTAAATTTCATCAAAGTTTTCAGATCAAAATTCAATATAAATTCTACAAATTTCAAAACTTTTCTTTAAAAAGAGATATTGTTAAACCTACCTAAAGATCTCCTAAGCTCACTTAGTGAATTCTTTTTCTTGTTTCCTCTTGAAGGAAGTAGCAAGATTCCTTCGGATTCAAGTGGAGATTAAGCTAATTTACCTTGAATACTTAGTCCTCTAGACTTCTCCTTCTTCTTCCTTCCTCTCTTTCTCTCCTTTCCTCACTCTACCTTGCTTCTATTTTTACTTTCCCTCACTTGGACAAAATAATAATGTTATAAGGGTTGGTTTTGCTTACATAAACTATCATGTGGTTCACCTCTCATAATCATGGGTCTACCTTATCATAATTAGGATACACTTGGTTGTTTTTTAGGAAAAGGTAACTCATGTTCTTGTCTTCCTCTCCCTTAGTCAAGATATGCATAGAAAGAGGAGATTTGTATTTGAAAATAATGATAAAATGTTTTTAAGACAAGGGACAAGGTCCCATTGATTTAGGGATTCATTTCTTTTTTCTTTTGTCTAACTAAGTATGATACGTTTGCCTTTCTAGTGGCAAACTTTTGGCCCTTGTGTCTCCCTTGCTTGGCTGAAATTATTTATGAAGGATAAGGATGTTTGTTCATAATGTTATGTATTATTACCTACTTGTTAAAATTATGAATGTAGGATATAGATGTTTTGTCCTAATGCCATGTATTATTACCTACTTGCTGAAATTATGAATGTAGGATATAAATGTTTTGTCCTAATGCCATGTGGCCTAATCTTGATTATTATTACACTACTATTTCCTCACATGGTTCTTATTTTTCCCTCTTGGATTTGGGCTCTTTCTTACCCATTTCCTTTGCTTTGGCTGAAATTCTACCTTTCATGAAGGGCTTAGTCACATTTTCATGATTTTTGGGCTATAAGTTCAACTTCTATATCCTAGTCCAAGTCTATGTTTTATTTCTTGATTGCGCTATCTAATTAGCTTGCTAGAAACTCATGTGAAATGTAAAAACTCTATATGAAGTGTCCTCAAAACTAACTTGTAGTATTGGGAGTAAGGGTCGATTCCACCGAGACTGGTATTACCTTATGTGATTAGAAAAAGGGGGGATTGATAGTTGCAAATAAAATCAAGTAAACAATAACGAAAGTAATTAAGAGAGAGTAATTAATGAGAAAGGCGTTGGTTTCAGTTGATATCCACCGCCAAAGGATTACATTGATCATTGACAACATAATCAATCTGTAATTGAATATCTATCATTGGGTTTCTAACCCTGCTCCTCCGCAAGTCTAGTAAATTAATGACAATCGTACTAATTAAACCCTAATTAACAATCAATCTTTTAGCACATCGGTAAAGTATAGCTTACTAACCGCATGAAGAATTAGAGAAACTGACAGAGCTAAACAAATATAAACACATTGGTTATATCTAATTTAGTTAATTATTCATCATACCTTCAATGATTTATAATCCAAAATCTTCAAACCTATTTGCCTCATGAATCACAGAATTGAAGAAATTGTTCAAAACATAATTCAGTGGTAGATTAAGACACACAATATACTAGTAGGCCTCCCTAGCAATCATATGAATAATCATTGAGAAGAAGAGCAGATGAATAATCAATACTCAATTCAAATTGAAATAGTAAAATCAAATCCACATCTCACAATGCATGAATATCCCTTGAGGTTTCAATCTACCTCAATCAACTAAAATGAACTAGCCACGTAGGGCCATAAGAAAATCTAAAGGAGAATTGAAGAACTTGGATGAAAAATTGGATGCCTTCTCTTCTTGCTTTCCTCTCTTTTTATAGATTATCTCCTCCTAATCAAAGTAGGAATGTATTTAGGTCAAATCCCAATCCATCGGGCTTCAATTTGAGGGAAAAGACCTAAAATTGCGAAATCAGCAAGTCTGTACGGCAGCGGGCACCGCGGCGCTACGGAGAATATGTCACAGGGTGTCATGGTGCCCTCATTCAGCGCCACAACGCTCTATGGTTCCTGGGGAGGGGCGCTGCGGCACTCCGAGCTAGCCATGACGAGCCGCCATGGCATTATATTACGAGTGCCACGGTGCCTAGAAACCTCTAGATTTTGTCGAAGTACCGAACACAAAAGTTGTAGCTCTATGTTTCTTCTTTCCATAGCCGCTAGAATCATCTCGATCAGAGCTAAAATGAGCAAGATATACCTCCACTAATGATGAAAGGTCAGAAATCAGCATTTTTCATGATTTTCTCTCTATTTTTCTCTTCTTTTCTTCTTTATTATTCCTAAAACATAAAACACAAAAATTAATTAAATCCTATTTATTCATTATTTTAATAAAATAAAAAGTAACATAAAATATGCTAAATACATGCGTAATTTATAGCATGTCACCAATCTTCTTGAAATTTTAAGACCTTTACTTACTTCCCAAAAATTTATCTTCCTTACCTAAGAATTTTGCCTCTCTTTAGTATGTTATTTCTAATTTTTCCTATTAGGTTTTCTTTCTTTACTTATTCCCTTAATGTTTGAAATATTTTCTATGTAGACATATAAGGTGAAGAATTTTTAAGGCTTATATTTCCTTAGATATCTAAAAAATTTCTAATAAATTTTATTTTCTTAATTAAATATTTATGTACCTTTATTAATAAAAAAAACGAAATTAGGGATGTTACATTTCTCTCCCCCTAAAAAAACTTTTGTCCTCAAAATTTTAGAAATTACCTAATAAGAACAATTGCGGATATTTCTTCCTCATGACTTTTTCCAGCTCCCAAGTTGATTCTTCTAGAGTCAAACCTTCCCATAACACCTTAACCAGGGGAATGATTTTATTTCTCAATTGTTTCACGTCAGTGTCTAATATGGATGCTGGTATGTCATGTTTTCCTTTATTTGGATTGGTTATCTAGTATTACATGTGACGAATCTGGAAAATACTATCGGAGCTGTGATACATGGAAAACATTATGCAGGTTGGACATATTAGGTAAGAGGGTAACTTGATATGCTGACATCCTCACTTTCTTCAGAATTTGGTAGGGCCCCAAAAATTGCGGACTTAGCTTTCTGGTTTTGAGAGACCTACCAACTCCAGTAGTTGGGAAAAGTTTCAGAAATACATGGTCTCCTTCCTCAAACTCTAGAGATCTATGTCTCTTATCATAGTAACTCTTTTGGCAACTCTGAGCTGTAAGTATTTTGTCTCATATCATCCTGATTTGTTTAGTGGTTTGTTGAACTAGATCATAACCCAGCAAGTTCTTTTCTCCTACCTCAAACCAACATAGTGGAGATCGACACTTCCTACCGTATAAAGCTTCATAGGGGGCCATCTTAATACTAGAGTGATATCTATTATTATAAGAAAACTCCACTAAAGGTAGTTATTTATCCCATCCTTTATCTTGCTCTATCACATAGGCCCTCAACATATCTTATAGGGTATGAATGGTCCGTTCTATCTACCCATCAGTTTGAGGATGGTAGGCATTGCTAAATGGCAACTAGGTTCCAAAAGCTTCCTGCAACGCCTTCCAAAACCTCGACATGAGCCTTGGATCTCTATCATAAATGATATTTAAGGAAATTCCATGTAGTCTAACTATTTCCTGAACGTACAACTAGACCAATTTGTCATGTGAATAGTTAATTTTTATGGGCAAAAAATGAGCAGATTTGGTTAATCTTTAACTATTACCCAGATAGAGTCTAGTCCAACTAAAGATTTAGGTAAGCCCACCACAAAGTCCATCGAAATACTGTCCCATTTCTATTTAGGGATCTCAAGAGGTTCTAGAAATCTCGTTGGCTTTTGATGCTCTACCTTAACCTTTTGATAAATTAAACATTTTTCCACGAACTCAGCAATGCCATTTTTTATCCCTGGCCATTAATACATATTCTTTAAATCTTGATACATTTTAGTGGATCCATGATGGACTATGTACTTACTCTGATGTGCCTCTTATAGGATCTTAGTCTTCAACTCTTGTTCTTAAGAGACACAAACATTTCCTTGATATATGATTACTCTATCTTTCGAGATAGAAAAATCATCTTGTTCTTTGTGATCCTGTAAGTATTGGTCGTGAGTTTGAACCTATTTAATCGTGTCTCTAAGATCACACTCTATACTCAACCTATTAATGATTAACTTCTTTGGGGTAAGAGTAGTGACCAGCTTCAAATTTCAAAACTCCTCTAGTATCTACATCTCATACATCATCATCTGACCCATGTGTAGAGATTTTCAACTCAAGGCATTAGCAACAACATTCGCCTTTCCCAGATGATACTTTATCTCAAACATGTAGTCATTGAGAAATTCAACCCATCTTTGTTGCCTCATATTTAACTCCTTCTGATCAAAAAGGTACTTAAGACTCTTATGATCACAATATACTTCAAATGTTGCCCTGTACAAATAGTATCGCCAAATATTTAAGGTAAACACCACTGCTGTTAACTTAAGATCATTGGTTGGATAATTTCCTTCATGGGGTCTTAGTTGCCTAGAGGCGTAAACAACTACTGTCACGCCCCTAATTTAAGGGAACACGATTGTCACGAGTAGCAGATAACTTTAACCTTATTCTATTGCATACTTGCTTCAAGTATATCACATATCAGGATTAATAACATACATTTACAAGTTTTTCAATATAACGAAATATATAGGCCAAGTCTTTATACACATACTATAACAAAAGCAGTGATCCTACCTGTGGCGTTCAGAGCATACTCTAGAATATAAGTATAAAATAATTTAAACACTGTGAGCCTTGGACACAATGTAGGCTCACCCAGATAGTATGACCCTCAGTTGATTATGTAGCTACAAGACCAAACTCTCTATCCTTATCTAAACGAAAATGTATGTATCGTGTAGTGAGTTTGACAACTCAATGAGCAGATAATACCTTTTATGACCTCTTAGGTCAACATATGGTTGTACTCATATTTTAAAATCTGTCACATAGAAAATATAATTCAGAAGTACATCCATATGGGACCCGTATTTCAAATATTCTCTAACAAAGGATATTCATATATCCAAAACCATATACTATACTATATGATCGTTTACCAAATGTTGTTATGCATCAAAATATTTTACATGATAACATTAGGAGGATCCTATATCAGAACCACCATATCAAAGTTCAAGCCTTTCTATACTTTGGTGGTATAGGATTTTCCTATACTTAGCATCCTAGTTAAGGTTTGCCCTACCATCATTCAAGAGGACACATGAAGGGACTATAATATGGGCAATTTTCCAAGTACACAGTAAGGGAGGGCAAATCACATATCATATAGTCGGTATCTCACCCAGATAGGAGGCATCCCGCTCTCCTTCACATATCATATCCCTTGTGTTGGCTGTCACACGAGGCTAGCACCACCTGTAACAACTTTTTTTTTCTTTTATTTATTATTATACAATATAAAGTTCACATACACATCATTAATCAAAACGTACGTACAACATTTCAAACACATAAATATCTACATCTTATTTATTCTGGTTGACCAATTCCGGAGATTCGGGTGCGGGTGATTGCACCTTCACCGGGATCTGTGCCAACTCACCCACAAACATTTTATTTAGGATCCACCCAGCATAGAATAACTCGATCCAACGTGCAGTAAAAGCTAGAGCTATAAAAAATCTGCATAACTTATTTTTTGAACATGATATGGAAATATAGTGAGAATTAAATCCGAGTAAGTTAAACAATAAATCATCATCAATATAGCTCATCACGTCATGTTCAGCTGTATAAACTACAAAAAATATCTTTGGTCACATGAATGCATTATATCTATGCACATAAGAATCATACAGTAATGATATCTATGACAGGATTAACTATTTTCAGAATATCATATGATGACTATCAATTTATTCTCATATCAAGCTACCCCGGTCAGGGTGAGTATTTTCTACTCTCCGGTACGTGCTTTTCTCGCTCCGTTTAAAATGGCCCACTTTCTCTTTCTTTTCTCATTAACATGATCATAACTGTTGGTAGGGTGTCCCCTACTGGTGCACCACACGGATTGCCATGTGACCGTGCTCATTTCTTTTCTTTTCACAATGATAGCCAAAAATATGTTTTCAATAACAAGTATGTTCATCAAAATATAACTATTACCATAAATCATTGGTAATCATGCCATGAACATAACCATTTCAAATATCACTTCATAAAATATTTCCATGTCAGAATTTCACACTTAAGATGGTAAGAAGTTCATACAATGGCAATGGCTATGGCATATACTAGTCATTTATTATTTTCATTTATAAGATTCGTCTTCATTTTTAAATATTAATTTCATCTCTTCATTTTCTTTATGCTTGGCCTTTAGTCAATTTCTTCTTATTTATATCATTTCTAACACATGTTCTTACAAATTTATACAGCATTTTCCTCCAATTTGATTTCTACTATTACCCTATAGTTAAAGAGATTCATCTAGGGTAGAAAAATGTTGAAAATAGGCTTCACCAGCTTCCAACACAGTCTGGCCATGTTCTAGGACACGGCCATGCTTTAAAAATACTTCATATGTACTCAAAAATAGCCCCAAACACGGCTAACCCGTGCTTGAAGCACCCAGAACACGGCCTGGCCGTGTTCTGTGACCTTTCCTCACTAATCAGAGCATAACTCCCTCATTTGAACTTCGATTGAGGTGATCTTGGTGTCTATGGAAATCTACGACAATTATATAAAACTATTATGTCAATCATATCAGTGAAATAGTAATAAATCTTGGTGTTATTACTCCCTTAAATTCAATATTATTTCTTCTCGGGTAGGTTCTAACCTTTACTTACTAATCTGACTATATCTCCCACATAAAAATTTTAAATTAAGTGATTCCAGTGGTTAAACATCTGTGACACATAAATATATAATTCATATGTTAACAATTTATTTTAATTCCTTATATAAAGTTCCCAGAAATTAAAACACCAAAGCTATCCTAACATATTCTTCCCTGATTAAGCATTTTCTGACCTTTGTTTACTAATCGGAACATATCTACCTCATATGAACTCTAACTTGAATAATTCCAGTGGCTAAAAATCTGTGACACATATATCTATAATTCATATGTTAACCATTTATTTTAATTCCTTATAGATTGTTCCTATAAATTAAAACACCGAAGCTATCCTAACATATTCTTCCCTGATTAACCATTTTCTGACCTTTATTTACAAATCAGAACATATCTACCTCATATGAACTCTAAATTGAATGATTGCATTGGCTACAAATCAGTGACACATATATCTATAATTCATATGTTAACCATTTATTTTAATTCCTTATATATGGTTCCCAGAAATTAAAACACCGAAGCTAAAAATTCTGCCACCCATAGCCATAACCATGCAGAACTATCTACACCAACCTAAGTATTCAAACATACATCACATGCAAGATCAATATGTAACATGATATAACAACATCCATGACCAATCATCAAAGTTCTAAGATCAAAATCTCATATAAATATTTTAAGTTTCAAAAGTTTTCTTCAAAAAGAAATATTGTTAAACTTACCTAAGAATCTCCCTAGCTTACCTATTGAATTGGTTTTCTTGTTTCCTCTTGAAAGAAGTAGCAAGATTCCTCCCTTCCCTTAGCTTTTCTAGCAGCTTAGGTAAGAGAAGGAGGGTGAATTTTTGAACCTCAAGGATGAAGACGATAAATGGATTCAAGTGGAGATTAAGGTAACTTACCTTGAGTACTTAGCCTTCTAAACTTCTTCTTCTTCCTTCCTTTCTTCTCCTCTCTTTTTCTCCTTTCCTCACTCTAACTTGCTTTTATTTCTCTCTCTTCCTCACTTGGACAAAATTAAAATGTTGTAGGGGTGGGTTATGCTTAAATAGACCAACAAATAATACACCTTTCATGATCATCGGTCTACCTTATCACAATTAGGATACACTTTGTTGAATTTTTGGAAAAACAAACAACTTATGTTCTTGTCTTCCTCTTCCTTAGTCAAGATATGCATAGGAAAAGGAGATTTGTATTTTGAAAATTATGATGATATGTTCTTAAGATAAGGGACAAGGTCCCTTTGATTTAGGGATTCATTTCCATTTTCTTTTGTCTTAAACAAGTATGATAGATTTGCCTTTTTAGGTGGCAAATTTCTAGCCCTTGAATCTCCATTATTTGGTTGATATTATTTGTGTGGGATAGAAATGTTTTGTCCTAATGCCATGTATTATCATACCACTTGCTAAAATTATGAGTGTAGGATATAGATGTTTTTGTCCTAAAGCCTTGTATTATCGTGCCACTTGCCAAAATGATGAATGTAGAATCACACCACTTGCTAAAGTTTTGTCTTAATGCCATGTAACCTAATCTTTATTATTATTACATTATTATATCATCACCTAATTTATTTTATTTTATTTTTCCTCTTGGATTTGGGCTTATTCCTACCGATTATGGGCTAATTCCTACCCATTTTCTTTGCTTTGGATAAAATTCTACCTTTGTTGGAGGGCTTGGTCACATTTTCATAATTTTTGGGCTATTGGTCCAATTACTATATCCTAGTCCAAGTCTATGTTTTATTTCTTGCTTAGGTTATCCAATGGGCTTGCTAGAAACTTATGTGAAGTGGAAAAACTCTATATGAAGTGTCCATAGGTAAAAGCACAATTTATGGGTAAAGATTTTAAACTTAGTAACTCTAGTTCTTGAATTAGGACAAATTACCCTAATCTAATGTTCTTGAAATTTTAAGACCTTTACTTGTTTCTAAAAATTTATCTTCCTTATCCAAGAATTTTGCATCTCTTTAGTATGTTATTTCTAATTTCTTTCCTATTAGGTTTTCCCTCTTTATTTGTTCTCTTAATGTTAGAAACATTTTTTATGCATATACATAAGTTGAAGAATTTGTAAGGATTATATTTCCTTAGATATCTAAAATATTGTCTAATAAATTTTATTTCCTTAATTAAATATTTATGTACTTTTATCAATAAATGAAACGAAATTAGGGATGTTACAATTCTCTCCCCCTAAAAGAAATTTTGTCCTCAAAATTTCAGAAATTACCTAATAAGAACAATTGCGGATATTTCTTCCTCATGACTTTTTCCAGCTCCCAAGTTGCATCTTTCGGAGTCAAACCTTCCCAGAACACCTTAACAAGGGGAATGGTTTTATTTCTCAGTTGCTTCACATCAGTGTCCAATATGGATGTAGGTACTAGCTGGTATGTCATGTTCTCTTTTATTTGGATTGGTTCATCCTGTATTACATGTGTTGAATCTGGAAGATACTTCTGCAGCTGTGATACGTGGAAAACGTTATGTAGGTTGGACAAATTAGGTGGGAGAGCAACTTGATATGCTGATGTCCCTACTTTCTTCAGAATTTGGTAGGGTACCAAAAATTGCGGACTTAGCTTTCTTGTTTTGAGAGACCTATCAACTCCAGTAGTCGGGGAAAGTTTTAGAAATACATGGTCTCCTTTGTAACAACCTTTTTTTTTCTTTATTATTATACAATATTGAGTTCACATACACGTCATTAATCAAAACGTACATGCAACATATCAAACACATAGATATTTACATCTTGTTTATTTTGGTTGACCAATTCTGAAGATACTGGTGCGGGTGGTTGCACCTTCACCAAGATCTGAGCCAACTCGACCCCAAACATGTTATTTGATTCTGAGATCTGCCCAACATAAAGTACTCGATCCAACGTGTACTAAACGCCAAAGCTATAGAAAAATCTGCATAACTAATTTTCTGAACATGATATGGAAATATAGTGAGAATTAAATCCCAGTAAGTTCAATAATAAATCATCATCAATATAGCTCATCACATCATGTTCAGCTGTATAAGCTACAGAAAATATCTTTGGTCACATGAATGCATTATATCTATGCACATAAGAATCATATATTAATGGTATGTGTGACATGATTAACTATTTTCAGAATATTATATGATGGCCAACAACTTATTCTCATTTCAAGCTACCCCGGTCAGGGTGAGTATCCTCTACTCTCCGGTACGGGCTTTTCTCGCTCCGTCCGACATGGCCTACTTTCTCTTTCTTTTCTCATTATCATGATCATAACTGTTGGTAGGGCGTCCCCTACTGTTGCACCACACGGATTGCCATGTGACCGTGCTCATTTCTTTTCTTTTCACAATGATAGCCAAAAATATGCTTTCAATAACAAGTATGTTCATCCAAATATAACTATTACCATAAATCATTGGTAATCATGCCATGAACATAAACATTTCACATGTCACTTTTTAAAATATTTCCACGTCAGAATTTCACACTTAAGATGGTAAGAAGTTCTTACAATGGCAATGGCTATGGCATATACTAGTCATTTTATTTTCATTTATAAGATTTGTCTTCTTTTTTTAAATATTAATTTCATCTCTTTATTTTCTTTATACTTGGCCTTTAGTCAATTTCTTCTTATTTATATCATTTTCTAACACATGTTCTTACCAATTTATAGAGCATTTTCCTCCAATTTGATTTCTACTATTACCCTTTAGTTAAAGAGGTTCATCTAAGGTACAAAAATGTTGAAAATAGGCTTAACCAGCTTCCAAAACGGTCTGGTCATGTTCCAGGACATGGCCATGCTTTAAAAATACTTCAAATGTATTCAAAAACAGCTCCGAACATGGCTAACCCGTGCTTGAAGCACCCAGAACACGGCCTAGCCATTTTCTGTGACCTTTGATCACTAATCAGAGCATAACTCCCTCATGTTAACTCCGATTAGGGTGATCTTGGAGTCTATAAAAAGATAAGACAATTATCTAAAACTATTATGTTAATAATATCAGCAAAATAGTAATAAATCTTGGTGTTATTACTCCCTTAAATTCAATATTATTTCTTCTCAGGTAGGTTCTAACCTTTACTTACTAATCTGACTATATCTCCCACATAAGAATTCCAGTGGTTACACATCCGTGACACATAAATATATAATTCATATGTTAACCATTTATTTTAATTCCTTATATAATTTTCCCAGAAATTAAAACACCGAAGCTATCCTAACATATTCTTCCCAGATTAACCATTTTCTTACCTTTGTTTACTAATCGAAACATATTTACCACATATGAACTCTAAATTGAATTATTCCAGTGGCTAAAAAACCGTGACACATATATCTTTAATTCTTATGTTATTTTAATTCCCTACAGAAAATTCTCAGAAATTAAAACACAGAAGCTATCCTAACATATTCTTCCCTGATGAACCATTTTCTGACCTTTGATTACTAATCGGACCATATCTACCTCATATGGACTCCAAATTGAATGATTCAAGTGGCTAAAAATTCGTGACACATATATCTTTAATTATTATGTTAACAATTTATTTTAATTCCTTATATATTGTTCCCAGAAATTAAAACACTGAAGCTTAAAATTCTGTCACCCATAGCCATACCCATGCAGAACTTTCTATACCAGTCTAAGTATTCAAACATACATCACATGCAAGATCAATATGTAACATGATATAGCAACATCATGACCAATCATCAAAGTTCTAAGATCAAAATCTCATATAAATATTATATGTTTCAAAAGTTTTCTTCAAAAAGAAATATTGTTAAACTTACTTGGAGCACTTAGTCTTCTAGACTTCTCCTTCCTCTTTCTTCCTTTCTTCCTCTCCTTTCCTCACTCTACCTTGCTTCTATTTTTCCTCTCCCTCACTTGGACAAAAATTCTAATGTTGTAAGGGTGGGTTTTGCTTAAATAGACCCTCAAATAATTTACCTTCCATGATCATGGGTCTATCTTATCACAATTAGATTACACTTGGTTGAAACTTTGGAAAACAAACAACTTATGTTATTATCTTTCTCTTCCATAGTCAAGATATGCATAGGAAAAGGAGATTTGTATTTTGAAATTTATGATAATATGTTCTTAAGATAGGGGACAAGATCCCTTTGATTTAGGGATTCATTTCTTTTTTTTCTTTTGTCTTAATCAAGTATGATAGATTTGCCTTTTTAAGTGGCAAATTTCTAGCCCTTGAATCTCCATTATTTGGTTGAAATTATTTGTGTGGGATAAAGATGTTTTGTCATAATGCTATGTATTATTACCCACTTGCTAAAATTATGAGTGCAGGATATTGATGTTTTGTCCTAAATTCTTGTATTATCATACCACTTGCTAAATTTTTGTCTTAATGTCAAATCACCTAATCTTGATTACACCATTATTCCATCACTTTATTTTTATTTTATTTTCATTTTTCCTCTTGGGTTTGGGCTCATTCTTGCTCATTTCTTTACTTTGGTTAAAATTATACCTTTCATAATGGGCTTGGTCACATTTTTTTGATTTTTGGGCTATCAGTCCAATTTCTATATCTTAGTCCAAGTCTATGTTTTATTTCTTCATTGGGCTATCCTATTGGCTTGCTAAAAATTTATGTGAAGAATAAAAACTCTATATGAAGTGTCCATAGGTGAAAGCCCAATTTATGGGTGGAGATACTAAACTTAGTAACTTTTACTCTTAAATTAGGAAAAATTACCCTAATCCAATCTTCTTGAAATTTTAAGACCTTTACTTCACAAAAATTTATCTTCCTTACTTAAGAATTTCAACTTTTTTAGCATGTTTATTTCTAATATTTCCTCTTCGGTTTTCTTTCTTTACCTATTCCATTAATATTAGAACATTTCTACGCATATATGTAAGGTGAAGAATTTATAAGGATAATATCTAAAAATTACGGGATGTTATATCTTTCCTCAAACTCTAGAGGTCTATGTCTCTTATCGTAGTAACTCTTTTGCCGACTTTGAGCTGTAAGTATTTTGTCTCGTATCATCCTGATTTGTTCAGTGGTTTGTTGAACTAGATCAGGACCCAACAAATTCTTTTCTCCTACCTTAAACCAACATAGTGGAGATAGGCACTTTCTACCGTATAAAGCTTCATAGGGGGTCATCTTAATACTAGAGTGATAACTATTATTATAAGCAAACTCTACTAAAGGTAGGTACTTATCCCATCCTTTACCTTGCTCTATCATACAGGCCCTCAACATATCTTCTAAGGTTTGAATGGTGCGTTCTATCTGCCCATCAATCTGAGGATGGTAGGCAGTACTGAACCACAACTGAGTACCAAAAGCTTTCTGCAAAGCCTTCCAAAACCTCGATGTGAACCTTGGATCTCTATCAGAAACAATAGTTAAGGGAATCCCATGCAGTCTAACTATTTCTTGGACGTACAGTTGGGCCAATTTATCCAGTGAAAAGTTAATTTTTATGGGCAGAAAGTGAGCAGATTTGGTTAATCTGTCAACTATTACCTAGGTAGAGTCATGTCCAACTGAAGTCTTAGGTAAACCCACAACAAAGTCCATCGAGATACTGTCCCATTTCTATTTAGGGATTTGAAGAGGTTGAAGAAATCCCACTGGCTTTTGATGCTCCACCTTCACCTTTTGACAAATGAGACATTTCGCCACAAACTCAGTAATGTCCTTTTTCATCCCTCGCCACCAATACATCCTTTTTAAATCCTGGAACATTTTAGTGCATCCAGGATGGACTGTGTATTTACTCTGATGCGCTTCCTGCAGGATCTTAGTCCTCAACTCTCGTTCTTGAGGGACACAAATCCTTCCCTGATATATGATTGCTCCATCTTCCATGACAGGAAAATTACCTTGGTCTTTATGATCCTGTAAGTATTGGTCGTGAGCTTGAGCCTCTTTAATCTGGGCTCTAAGGTCACACCCTATACTTAAACCATTAATGACTAGATTCTTTGGAGTAAGAGTAGTGGCTAGTTTCAAATTTCGAAACTCCTCTAGCATCTGCATCTCATACACCATCATTTGACCCATGTGCAAAGATTTTTGACTCAAGGCATCTGCTACAACATTCGCCTTTCCGGGATGATACTTTATCTCAAACTTGTAGTCATTGAGGAATTCTACCCATCTTCGTTGCCTCATATTTAACTCCTTCTGATCAAAGAGGTATTTAAGACTCTTATGATCACAATATACTTCAAAGGTTGCCCCGTACAAATAGTGTCGCCAAATCTTTAATGAAAACACCACTGCCGCTAATTCAAGATCATGGGTTGGATAGTTTCCTTGTGGGGTCTCAGTTCCCTAGAGGCGTAAGTAACTACTCTCTTATCTTGCATCAGCACATATCCTAGCCCTTTCTTTGAAGTGTCAGTATACACTTCAAAATGTCCTGTGGGGTCTGGAATAATTAAAACAGGAGGAGTGGTCAGTCTTGTCTTCAGCTCCTGACAACTAGCTTCACATTGATCAGTCCATTTGAAAGGACTTCCCTTCCTGGTCAATTTAGTTAATGGCAAGGCTATACGAGAGAAGTTTTGTATAAACCTCCTGTAGTATCCTGCCAAACCCAGGAAACTTCTGATTTTCGTAACCGTCTTTGGTCTTTCCCACTTAATCACTGCTTCCGTCTTGCTAGGATCTACTGCTACCCCTTTATTAGAGATGACATGTCCGAGAAACTTCACCTCTGACAGCCAAAATTCACACTTCTCCAATTTGGCATATAACTTTTTCTCTTTCAACACTTGCAGCACGATTCGGAGATGTTGTTCATGTTCTTTCTCACTCTTAGAATATATCAAGATGTCATCAATGAATACTACAACAAATTGATCTAGGTAGGGTCAAAAAATGTGATTCATGTAATCCATGAAAATTGTAGGTGCATTCGTCAACCCGAAGGGCATTACGAGAAACTCATAGTGCCCATACCTAGTCCTAAAGGCAGCTTTTGGTACATCCTCCTCCTTGATCCTAATTTGATGATATCCAGACCTCAAGTCAATTTTAGAAAAGATGGAGGCTCCCTTCAATTGATCCAATAAGTTATCTATCCTAGGGAGAGGGTACTTGTTTTTGATATTCAACTTATTCAGCTGTTTGTAATCTATGCATAGCTTCAAGCTCCTATCTTTCTTCTTAACAAACAATATAGGAGCTCCCCAAGGTGATACACTCGATCTAATGAATTGCTTGTCTAATAGTTCCTCCAACTGCTTCTTGAGTTCCTGTAGTTCCTTCGAGGCCATTCGATATGGTGCAATAGAGATAGGCCCTGCCACAGGTAGAAGAACAATAGAGAACTCTATCTCTCTCTTGGGAGGTAAGCCTAGAATATCTGATGGAAATACTTCAGGAAACTCATTGGCTATTGGGATTTCATCAAGCTTCGATTCGACTTTTAGGTTTGATAAATACAAGAGAATGTATCCAAGTACTCCATTCTTCAACTCCCTATTAACTTGATTGGCATTTAGCATCAATAACTGGACCTCCTCTTTTGGAGTAGGAGGTAGAAATTCAATGGTCTTGTTACAACAATTCAGCAAGACTCGATTTCTAGACATCCAGTCTAACCCTAGAATGACCTTAATACCTCTTAAAGGTAAACATACGAGGTCTACAGAAAAAGTTTTCTCCTGGATGGTGACTTAACAGTCTTTACATACAGAGGAAGTTAATACCCGTTCCCCTGAAGGGGTTACTACGGATAACTCATAGGGAGTTTCAGAAATAGGAACCTAAAACTTCCTAATACATTCTTTCGATATAAATGAATGACTAGCACCAGAGTCATTTCATAAGATATAGCATGTACCTTGAATCATTTCAGAAGATTGAGTTGCCTCTTGGCCGCTCAGGGTAAAAACCCTTCCTTTCACCTGAGGCCTCTGTTTTAGCTGCTTCCCCACATTCTATGGGCAGTTTCTCGAAAAATGTCCCTTCTGTCCGCAATTGAAGCAGACATCTTGTCCTATGTAGCATGGCCGGTTACCATGCATGCATCTGCACTTAGCATACTTGACTGGGGCAATGTCTTGTTGAAAAGGTCTAGGACCCGCAGTCAATGGCCTCTTACCAGCTCCATATCCACTTCTTCTCACGTTCTTATTAGGGTTGGGAAAATTTTTCTTCCTCTTCCATAGGTTTCGCCTTTACTTGTCGTCCTCCACTGCCCTTAAACTCTTTTCCAGGAGTTTGCATTTATTTATCAGAGGTACAAACTCCCTGATCTCCATAGCTATAACAGCATTTATTATCTCCAGATTTAGTCCCGCTTTAAACTTAACTGCCTTACATGCTTCATATGGGTTATATTGCAGATAAGAGGAGAACTTAGACAGCTCCTTGAACCTTAAGATATACTGGTCCACAGTCATGCTGCCTCGCCTGAGTTGGAGAAATTCGATCTCTTTCTTTGCCCGTACAGTACTTGGAAAGTACTTTTCAAAAAAAATGTCCTTAAACACTTGCCAGGTGATCTGTCTTCCCTGATGAGCTAAAAGTTCTCTAACTCCACACCACCAGTATTATGCTTCATCCTTTAACATATATGTAGCAAAAATAACTTGCTGCTCCTCAGTACAGCCCATCACTTCAAAGATTTTCTCTAATTCCCTTATCCACCTTTTGGTTACCGTTGGGTCATAGCCACCTTGGAAACAAGGTGGTCTAATCCTCAGGAACTCAGATATGCCATTATCTTTTCCAGCCATACGGTTGTTAGCACCATTCTCAACATTTGTGTTATTAGCATTTTGGAGATATTGTAAAATTTGGTTGGTGGTCATGACTTGGTCTCGAATTGCCGTGGCTAGGTTGTGCAGGGTTTCCTCTGCATTGGTTGCTGGATTCCTCCTTGGTGGTGCCATTTCCTACTATGGCAAAAACAAAGTTATGCTACTATTGAGGTGATCAAGCCCAATAGTTAGTTCAAAAATATTTAATAGCAGTCATAACACCACCTCGGCATATAGATAGGAAACACTAGTAATTTCTTACCTATATGAATCACTCATCCCCTACACAGCACAACCACAACATACTTAAGACACTATAAGATCGATTCAGATAACCATCCACCACTAGCCATCTAGGATCGGCCTGCTCTGATACCAATTATGTAACAACTTTTTTTTCTTTTATTTATTATTATACAATATAAAGTTCACATACACATCATTAATCAAAACGTACATACAACATTTCAAACACATAAATATCTACATCTTATTTATTCTGGTTGACCAATTCTGGAGATTCGGGTGCAGGTAGTTGCAACTTCACCGGGATCTGTGCCAACTCACCCACAAATATTTTATTTAAGATCCGCCCATCATAGAATAACTCGATCCAACGTGCACTAAAAGCCAGAGCTATAGAAAATCTGCATAACTAATTTTCTGAACATGATAGGGAAATATAGTGAGAATTAAATCTCAGTAAGTTCAATAATAAATCATCATCAATATAGCTCATCACGTCATGTTCAGCTGTATAAACTACATAAAATATCTTTGGTCACATGAATGCATTATATCTATACACATAAGAATCATATAGTAATGATATGTATGACAGGATTAACTATTTTCAGAATATCATATGATGACTATCAATTTATTCTCATATAAAGTTACCCCAATCAGGGTGAGTATTTTCTACTCTCCGGTACGGGTTTTTCTCGCTCTGTTCGACATGGCCCACTTTCTCTTTCTTTTCTCATTAACATGATCATAACCGTTGGTAGGGCGTCCCCTACTGGTGCACCACACGGATTGCCATGTAACTGCGGTCATTTCTTTTCTTTTCACAATGATAGCCAAAAATATGCTTTCAATAACAAGTATGTTCATCAAAATATAACTATTACCATAAATCATTGGTAATCATGCCATGAACATAACCATTTCAAATATCACTTTATAAAATATTTCCATGTCAGAATTTCACACTTAAGATGGTAAGAAGTTCATACAATGGCAATGGCTATGGCATATACTAGTCATTTATTATTTTCATTTATAAGATTCGTCTTCTTTTTTAAATATTAATTTCATCTCTTCATTTTCTTTATGCTTGGCCTTTAGTCAATTTCTTCTTATTTATATCATTTCTAACACATGTTCTTACAAATTTATAGAGCATTTTCCTCCAATTTGATTTCTACTATTACCCTTTAGTTAAAAAGGTTCATCTAGGGTAGAAAAATGTTGAAAATAGGCATCACCATGTTCCCTGATTAACCATTTTCTGACCTTTGTTTACTAATCGGAACATATCTACCTCATATGAACTCTAAATTGAATGATTCCAGTCGTTCAAAATCCGTGACACATATATCTATAATTCATATGTTAACCATTTATTTTAATTCCTTATAGATTGTTCCCAGAAATTAAAACACTGAAGCTAAAAATTCTGCCACCCATAGCCATAACCATGCAGAACTATCTATACCAACCTAAGTATTCAAACACACATCACATGCAAGATCAATATGTAACATGATATAGCAATATCCATGACCAATCATCAAAGTTCTAAGATCAAAATTGCATATAAATATTATAAGTTTCAAAAGATTTCTTCAAAAAGAAATATTGTTAAACTTACCTAAGAATCTCCTTAGCTTACTTAGTGAATTGGTTTTCTTGTTTCCTCTTGAAAGAAGTAGCAAGATTCCTCCCTTCCCTTAGCCTTTCTAGCAGCTTAGGTACGAGAAGGAGGGTGAATTTTTGAACCTCAAGGATGAAGAAGAAAAATGGATTCAAGTGGAGATTAAGGTAACTTACCTTGAGTACTTAGCCTTCTAAATTTATCCTTCTTCTTCCTTCCTTTCTTCTCCTCTCTTTCTCTCCTTTTCTCACTCTACCTTGCTTCTATTTCTTTTTCTTCCTCACTTGGACGAAATTAAAATGTTGTAGGGGTGGGTTTTGCTTAAATAGACCACCAAATAATACACCTTTCATGATCATGGGTCTACCTTATCACCATTAGGATACACTTTGTTGAATTTTTGAAAAAACAAACAACTTATGTTCTTGTCTACCTCTTCCTTAGTCAAGATATGCATAGAAAAAGGAGATTTTTATTTTGAAAATTATGATTTTCTTAAGATAAGGGACAAGGTCCCTTTGATTTAGGGATTCATTTCCATTTTCTTTTGTCTTAAACAAGTATGATAGATTTTCCTTTTTAGGTGGCAAATTTCTAGCCCTTGAATCTCCATTATTTGGTTGATATTATTTATGTGGGATAGAAATTTTTTGTCCTAATGCCATGTATTATCATACCACTTGCTAAAATTATGAGTGTAGGATATAGATGTTTTTGTCCTAAAGCCTTGTATTATTATGCCACTTGCCAAAATGATGAATGTAGAATCACACCACTTGATAAATTTTTGTCTTAATGCCATGTAACCTAATCTTTATTATTATTACATTATTATATCATCACCTAATTTATTTATTTTTTATTTTTCCTCTTTGATTTGGGCTTATTCCTACCCATTATGGGCTGATTCCTACCCATTTTCTTTTCTTTGGATAAAATTCTACCTTTGTTGGAGGGTTTGGTCACATTTTCATAATTTTTGGGCTATTGGTCCAATTACTATATCCTAGTCCAAGTCTATGTTTTATTTCTTGCTTAGGTTATCCAATGGGCTTGCTAGAAACTTATGTGAAGTGGAAAAACTCTATATGAAGTGTCCATAGGTAAAAGCCCAATTTATGGGTAAAGATTTTAAACTTAGTAACTCTAGTTCTTGAATTAGAACAAATTACCCTAATCCAATGTTCTTGAAATTTTAAGATCTTTACTTATTTCTAAAAATTTATCTTCCTTATCCAAGAATTTTTCATCTCTTTAGTATGTTATTTCTAATTTCTTTCCTATTATGTTTTCCCTCTTTATTTGTTCTCTTAATGTTAGAAACATTTTCTATGCATATACATAAGGTGAAGAATTTCTAAGGATTATATTTCCTTAGATATCTAAAATATTGTCTAATAAATTTTATTTTCTTAATTAAATATTTATGTATTTTTTTCAATAAAAGAAATGAAATTAGGGATGTTAAACCACCCCTACTAACTGAGGTATCAAGATGCACCAGGGCTAACATCGCCGGTTTTTGGCAAGCAGTGTTTCCAAAAAGATTCCTCCACAAAAATCATATTTTCATATATGTCATATTGTTTAAAACAGAGGTTTCAATATAAATTCAGAATTTGTAGTCTCAATACAATTCCTCTGTTATAAACTTCCCAATCAGGGTAATCACATATACGTGCCTGTTTTCAAGTCAATCTTATAGCTTTACATATAAATGCCACATGTACAATATATTTCCTTTACCATATAATGAGAAATACATTTAAAATCACATATTTAATGAGTTCAAAAATTCATTTTCAAAACTATACTCTTCTTGAACTATATACCAGATTATAAATAATTCAGATAATTTAATCCATTTCAGAGACATATAAAAGTATAAATAACTTATGAACATAATCAATTATACATTTAAAGTTCAAGAAGACCAAAGGGTAATTCATAGAAAGAATTATCTACTCACAAGGTAAGGGCCCCATATTAAATAGCCCTAAAATGTACTTTTTCAATTCAAGTGTGAACAAATAGACCTCAAAAACAAGTCCAGAGGGTCCACAAACATAGGAAATGACACCAGAAGCTCAGTCAAAGCCAATCAACTGATGGGGTTTGTAACAACCCTAATTTTATTTCTTTTATTGATAAAAGTACATAAATATTTAATTAAGGAAATAAAATTTATTAGACAACATTTTAGATATCTAAGGAAATAAAATTTATTAGAAATTATTCACCTTATGTATATGTATAGAAAATGTTTCTAACATTAATATAACAAATAAAGAGGGAAAACCTAATAGGAAAAACAATTAGAAATAACATACTAAAGAGATGCAAAATTCTTGGATAAGGAAGATAAATTTTTAGAAACAAGTAAAGGTCATAAAATTTCAAGAACATTGGATTAGGGTAATTTTTTCTAATTCAAGAACTAGAGTTACTAAGTTTAAAATCTTTTCCCATACATTGGGCTTTTACCTATGGACACTTCATATAGAGTTTTTCCACCTCACATAAGTTTCTAGCAAGCCCATTGGATAACCTAAGCAAGAAATAAAACATAGACTTGGACTAGGATATAGTAATTGGACCAATAGCCCAAAAATCATGAAAATGTGACCAAGCCCTCCAAGAAAGGTAGAATTTTATCCAAAGCAAAAAAAATGGGTAGGAATAAGCCCATAATGGGTAGGAATAAGCCCAAATCTAAGAGGAAAAATAAAATAAAATAAATTAGGTGATGATATAATAATGTAATAATAATAAAGATTAGGTTACATGGCATTAGGAAAAAAATTTAGCAAGTGGTGTGATTCTACATTCATAATTTTTGCGAGTGGCATGATAATACAAGGCTTTAGGACAAAAACATCTATATCCTACACTTATAATTTTAGCAAGTGGTATAATAATACATGGCATTAGGACAAAACATTCCTATCCCACACAAATAATATCAACCAAATAATGGAGATAAAAGGGCTAGAAATTTACCACCTAAAAAGGCAAACCTATCATACTTGTTTAAGACAAAAGAAAATGGAAATGAATCCCTAAATCAAAGGGACCTTGTCCCATATCCTAAGAACATATTATCATAATTTTCAAAATACAAATCTCCTTTTCCTATGCATATCTTGACTAAGGAAGAGGAAGAAAAGAACATAAGTTGTTTGTTTTCCAAAAATTCAACCAAGTGTAATCTAATTGTGATAAGGTTGACCCATGATCATGAAAGGTGAATTATTTGGTGGTCTATATAAGAAAAACCACCCTTACAACATTATAATTTTGTCCAAGTGAGGGAGAGGAAAAATAGAAGCAAGGTAGAGTGAGGAAAGGAGAGGAAGAAAGGAAGAAAGAGGAAGGAGAAGTCTAGGGGACTAAGTGCTTCAGGTAAGTTTAACAATATTTCTTTTTGAAGAAAACTTTTAAAACTTATAATATTTATATTAGATTTTGATCTTAGAACTTTGAGGATTGGTCATGATGTTGCTATATCATGATCTTGCATGTGATGTATGTTTGATTACTTAAACTGGTATAGAAAGTTCTGCATAGGTATGGCTATGGGTGGCAAACGTTTTAGCTTCTGTGTTTTAATTTCTGAGAATTATCTGTAGGGAATTAAAATACATGGTTAACATAAGAATTGAAGATACATGTGTCACAGATTTTTAGCCACTGGAATCATTCAATTTGGAGTCCATATGAGGTAGATAAGGTCCGATTAGTAAGCAAAGGTCAGAAAATGGTTGATCAGGGAAGAATATGTTAGGATAGCTTCTGTTTTTTAATTTCTGAGAATTATCTATAGGGAATTAAAATAAATGGTTAACATAAGAATTAAAGATATATGTGTCACGGATTTTTGGCCACTGGAATGATTCAATTTGGAGTCTATATGAGATAGATAAGGGCTGATTAGTAAGCAAATGTCAGAAAATGGTTCATCAGGGAAGAATATGTTAGGATAGTTTCTGTGTTTTAATTTCTAGGAATTACCTATATGGAATTAAAATAAATGGTTAACATAAGAATTATAGCTATTTGTGTCATGGACTTTTAGCCACTGGAATCATTCAATTTGTAGTATATAGGAGGAAGATATGAGCTGATTAGTAGTCAAAGGTCAGAAAATGGTTCATTAGGGAAGAATATGTTAGGATAGCTTCTGTATTTTTATTTCTAAAAATTATCTGTATGAAATTAAAACAAATGGTTGACATACAAATTATATCGATCTGGGTCACAGATATTTAGCCACTGGAATCATTCAATTTGGAGTCCATATGAGGAAGATATGAGCTTATTAGTAGTCAAAGGTCAGAAAATGGTTCATCAGAGAAGAATATGTTAGGATAGCTTCTGTATTTTAATTTCTGGGATTTATTTGTATGGAATTAAAATAAATGGTTAACATAAGTATTATAGCTATGTGTATCATGGATTTTTAGCTACTGTAATAATTCAATTTGGAGTCCATAGGAGGAACATATGAGCTGATTAGTAATCAAGGGTCAAAAAATGGTTCATCAGGGAAGAATATGTCAGGATAGCTTCTCTATTTTAATTTCTAGGAATTATCTGTATGGCATTAAAATAAATGGTTAACATACGAATTTTATATATGTGTGTGACAGATTTTTAGCCACTGGAATCACTCAAGTTGGAGTCCATATGAGGTAGATATGGTCTGATTAGTAGGTAGAGGTCAGAACCTATCCGAGAAGAAGTAACTTGTACATTGAGGGAGTAATATCACCTTGATTTCTTAATATTTCACTACATTGTTCAACATAATAGTTTTAGATAATTGTTTTATCTTGCAATTGACACCAAGATCACCTACATCGGAGTTCAATTGAGGGAGTTATGCTCTGATTAGTAAAAGAAGGTTAGATATGATGAAAACCTAGATCAAAAAAATAAAGAAATAAAATTAATATTTAAAAAAGAAGACGAAACTTATAAATGACTAGTATATGCCATAGCCATTCCCATTGTATGAACTTCTTACCATCCTAAGTGTAAAATTATGACATGGAAATATTTTATAAAGTGATATTTGAAATGGTTATATTTTTTGCTATCATTGTGAAAGGAAAAGAAATAAGCACGGTGACATGGCAATCTGTGTGGTGCACCAGTAAGGGACGCCCTACCAACGGTTATCATTATGATTATGAGAAAAGAAAGAGAAAGTGTGCCATGTCGGACGGAGCGAGAAAAGCTCGTACCGGAGAGTAGAGGCTACTTACCCTGACCAGGGTAGCTTGAAATGAGAATAAGTTGATGGCCATCATATGATATTCTAAAAATAGTTGATCCTGTTATATATATCATTACTGTATGATTCTTATGTGCATAGATATAATGCATTCATGTGACCAAAGATATTTTCTGTAGTTTATACAACTGAACATGACGTGATGAGCTATATTGATGATGATTTATTTTTGAACTTACTGGGATTTAATTCTCACTATATTTCTATATCATGTTCAGAAAATTAGTTATGCAGATTTTTCTATAGCTCTGGCTTTTAGTGCACGTTGGATCGAGTACTTTATGTTGGGCAGATCCCAGAAGCAAATAAAATGTTTGTGGTCGAGTTGGCTTAAATCCCGATGAAGTTGCAACCACCCGCACCTGTATCTTTAGAATTGGTCAACCAGAATAAATAAGATGTAGATTTTTATGTATTTGATATGTTGTACGTATGTTTTGATTAATGACATGTATGTGAACTCTGTATTGTATAAATTAAATAAATGTTATATTGAGTTAAGTTGTAACGAGGTAATAACTTCATGGAATTTTTTTTAAAAAAAATTGATACTTAAATGGAGTTGTTACATAATTGGTATTAGAGGAGGTCGATCCTAAATGGCCAGTGGGTGGATGGTTATCTGAATCGATCTTATAGTGTCTTGAGTATGTTGTGGTTGTGCTGTGTAGGGGATCAATGATTAATATAGGTAAGAAATTACTAGTGTTATGACTGCTATTAAATATTTTTGAATTAACTATTGGGCTTGATAACCTCAATAGCAGCATAACTTTGTTTTGCCACAGTAGGAAATGGCACCACCAAGGAGGAATCTAGCAACCAATGCAGAGGAAATCCTGCACAACCTGGCCATGACAATTCGAGACCAAGTCATGACCACCAACCAAATTTTACAGTATCTCCAGAATGCTAATAACTCAAATGGAGAGAATGGTGCTAACAACCGGATGGCTGGAAAAGATAATGGAATATCCGAGTTCTTGAGGACTAGACCACCTTGTTTCCAAGGTGGCTATGACCCAACAGTAGCCGAAAGGTGGATAAGGGAATTAGAGAAAATCTTTGAAGTGATGGGCTGTACTGAAGAGCAGCAAGTTATTTTTGCTGCATATATGTTAAAGGATAAAGCAGAATACTGGTGGCGTGGAGCTAGAGAACTTTCAGCTCATCAGGGAAGACAGATCACCTGGCAAGTGTTCAAGGACATTTTTTTTGAAAAGTACTTTCTAAGTACTCTACGAGGAGAGAAAGAGATCGAATTCCTCTAACTCAGGCAAGGCAGCATGACCGTGGACCAGTATATCGTAAGGTTCGAGGAGCTGTCTAAGTTCTCTTCTTATCTACGATATAACCCAGATGAAGCATGGAAGGCAGTTAAGTTTGAAGCGGGGCTAAACCCAGAGATAAAGAATGTTGTTATAGCTATGGAGATCAAGTAGTTTGTACCTATGATAAATAAATGTTGACTCTTGGAAAGGAGTTTAAGGGCAGTAGAGGACGAGAAGCAAAGGCAAAACCTATGGAAGAGGAAGAAAAATTTTCCCAACCCTAGAAAGAACATGAGAATAAGTGGATATGGAGCTGGAAAGAGGCCATTGATTGTGGGTCCTACACCTTTTCAACAAGACCTTGCCCCAGTCAAGTGTGCTAAGTGTGGACGCATGCATGGTAACCGGCCACGTTACATGGGACAAGATGTCTGCTTCAATTGCGGACAGAAGGGACATTTTGCGAGAAACTGCCCACAAAATGTGGGGAAGCAGCCAGAACAACTCAGGTGAAAGGAAGGGTTTTCACCCTGAGCGGCCAAGAGGCTGCTCAATCTTCTGAAATGATTCAAGGTACATGCTATATTTATGGATTTACTCTTATGGTGTTATTTGACTCTAGTGCTAATCATTCATTTATATCAGAAGAATGTATTAGGAAGTTTCAGTTTCCTATTTCTGAAACTCCCTATGAGCTATCCGTAGTAACCCCTACAGGGGAAAGGGTATTAACTTCCTCTGTATGTAAAGACCGTTAAGTCACCATCCAGGAGAAAACGTTTTCTGTAGACCTCGTCTGTTTACCTTTAAGAGGTATTGAGGTCATTCTAGGGTTAGACTGGATGTCTAGAAATCGAGTCTTGTTGAATTGTTGTAACAAGACCATTGAATTTCTACTTCCTACTCTAAAAGAAGAGGTCCAGTTATTGATGCTAAATGCCGATCAAGTTAATAGGGAGTTAAAGAATGGAGTACTTGGATACATTCTCTTGTATTTATCAAACCTAGAAGTCGAATCGAAGCTTGATGAAATCCTAATAGCCAACGAGTTTCCTGAAGTATTTCCATCAGATATTCCAGGCTTACCTCCCAAGAGAGAGATAGAGTTCTCTATGATCTCCTACCTGGGACAGGGCCTATCTCTATTGCACCATATCGAATGGCCTCGAAGGAACTATAGGAACTCAAGAAACAGTTGGAGGAACTATTAGACAAGCAATTCATTAGACCGAGTGTATCACCTTGAGGAGCTCCTGTATTGTTTATTAAGAAGAAAGACGGGAGCTTGAGACTATGCATAGATTACAGACAGCTGAATAAGGTGACTATCAAAAACAAGTACCCTCTCCCTAGGATAGATGACTTATTGGATCAATTGAAGGGAGCCTCCATCTTTTCTAAAATTGACTTGAGGTCAGGATATCATCAGATTAGGATCAAGGAGGAGGACGTACCAAAAACTGCCTTCAGGACTAGGTATGGGCACTATGAGTTTCTCGTAATGCCCTTTGGGTTGATGAATGCACCTACAATTTTCATGGATTACATGAATCGCATTTTTTGACCCTACCTAGATCAATTTGTTGTAGTGTTCATTGATGACATCTTGATATATTCTAAGAGTGAGAAAGAACATCAACAACATCTCCGAATTGTGCTGCAAGTGCTGAAAGAGAAAAAGTTATATGCCAAATTGGAGAAGTGTGAATTTTGGCTGTCAGAGGTGAAGTTTCTCGGACATGTCATCTCTAATAGAGGGGTAGCCATAGATCCTAGCAAGATAGAAGCAGTGATTAAGTGGGAGAGACCAAAGACGGTTACGAAAATAAGAAGTTTCTTGGGTTTGGCAAGATACTACAGGAGGTTTATACAAAACTTCTCTCGTATAGCCTTGCCATTGACTAAATTGACCGGAAAGGGAAGTCCTTTCAAATGGACTGATCAATGTGAAGCTAGTTTTTAGGAGCTGAAGACAAGACTAACTACTCCTCCTGTTTTAATTATTGTAGACCCCACAGGACATTTTGAAGTATATAGTGATGCTTCAAAGAAAGGACTAGGGTGTGTGCTAATGCAAGACAAGAGAGTAGTTGCTTACGCCTCTAGACAACTAAGACCCCACGAAGGAAACTATCCAACCCATGATCTTGAATTGGCGGCGGTGGTGTTTGCTTTAAAGATTTGGCGACATTACTTCTACGGAGCAACTTTTGAAGTATATTGTGATCATAAGAGTCTTAAATACCTCTTTGATCAAAAGAAGTTGAATATGAGGCAACGAAGATGGGTAGAATTCCTCAATGACTACTAGTTTGAGATAAAGTATCATCCCAGAAAGGCGAATATTGTAGCAGATGCCTTGAGTTAAAAATCTCTACACATGGGTCAGATGATGGTGTATAAGATGTAGATGCTAGAGGAGTTTCGAAATTTGAAGCTAGCCACTACTCTTACTCTAAAGAATCTAGTCATTAATGGATTAAGTATAGGATGTGACCTTAGAGCCCAAATCAAAGAGGCTTAAGCTCACGACCAATACTTATAGGATCATAAAGACCAAGGTAATTTTTCTGTCATGGAAGATGGAGCAATCATGTATCAGAGAAGGATTTGTGTCCCTCAAGAACGAGTGTTGAGGACTAAAATCCTACAGGAAGCACATCAGAGTAAATATACTGTCCATCCTGGATGCACTAAAATGTACCAGGACTTAAAGACGATGTATTGGTGGCCAGGGATGAAAAAGGATATTGCGGAGTTCGTGGCGAAATGTCTAATTTCTCAAAAGGTGAAGATGGAGCATCAAAAGCCAGCGGGATTTCTACAACCTCTTGAGATCCCTAAATGGAAATGTGACAGTATCTCGATGGACTTTATTATGGGTTTACCTAACACTTCAGTGGGACATGACTCTATCTGGGTAATAGTTGACAGATTAACCAAATCTGTTCACTTTCTGCCCATAAAATTTAACTTTTCACTGGATAAATTGGCCTAACTGTACGTCCAGGAAATAGTTAGGCTGCATGGGATTCCCTTAACTATTGTTTCTGATAGAGATCCGAGGTTCACGTCGAGGTTTTGGAAAGCATTGCAGGAAGCTTTTGGAACTCAGTTGCGGTTCAGTACTGCCTACCATCCTCAGACTGACGGGCAGACAGAACGGACCATTCAAACTCTAGAAGACATGTTAAGGGCCTATGTGATAGAGCAAGGTAAAGGATGGGATAAGTACCTACCTTTAGTAGAGTTTGCTTATAATAATAGTTATCACTCCAGTATTAAGATGGCCCCCTACGAAGCTTTATATGGTAGGAAGTGCCGATCTCTATTATGTTGGTTTGAGGTAGGAGAAAAGAACTTGTTGGGTCTTGATCTAGTTCAACAAACCACTGAACAAATCAAGATGATACGAGACAAAATACTTACAGCTCAGAGTCGGCAAAAGAGTTATTACGATAAGAGACATAGACCTCTAGAGTTTGAGGAATTAGACCATGTATTTCTGAAACTTTCCCTGACTACTGGAGTTGGTAGGTCTCTCAAAACAAGAAAGTTAAGTCTGCGATTTTTGGGACCCTACCAAATTCTGAAGAAAGTAGGGACATCAGCATATCAAGTTGCTCTCCCACCTAATTTTTCCAACCTGCATAATGTTTTCCACGTATCACAGCTGCGGAAGTATCTTCCAGATTCATCACATATAATACAGGATGAACCAATCCAAATAAAGGAGAACATTACATACCAGCTAGTACCTGCATCCATATTGGACACTGACGTGAAGCAACTGAGAAATAAAACAATTTCCCTTGTTAAATTGTGATGGGAATGTTTGACTCCGGAAGAAGCAGCTTGGGAGCTGGAAGAAGTCACGAGGAAGAAATATCCACAATTGTTCTTATTAGGTAATTTTTGAAATTTTAAGGACAAAATTTCTTTTAGGGGGAGAGAAATGTAACATCCCTAATTTCATTTCTTTTATTGATAAAAGTACATAAATATTTAATTAAGGAAATAAAATTTATTAGACAATATTTTAGATATCTAAGGAAATATAATCCTTAGAAATTCTTCACCTTATGTATATGCATAGAAAATGTTTCTAAGATTAAGAGAACAAATAAAGAGGGAAAACCTAATAGGAAAAAAAATTAGAAATAACATACTAAAGAGATGCAAAATTCTTGGATAAGGAAGATAAATTTTTAGAAACAAGTAAACGTCATAAAATTTCAAGAACATTGGATTAGGGTAATTTTTTCTAATTCAAGAACTAGAGTTACTAAGTTTAAAATCTTTACCCATACATTGGGCTTTTACCTATGGACACTTCATATAGAGCTTTTCCACTTCACATAAGTTTCTAGCAAGCCCATTGGATAACCTAAGCAAGAAATAAAACATAGACTTGGACTAGGATATAGTAATTGGACCAATATCCCAAAAATTATGAAAATGTGACCAAGCCCTCCAAGAAAGGTAGAATTTTATCCAAAGCAAACCAAATGGGTAGGAATAAGCCTATAATGGGTAGGAATAAGCCCAAATCCAAGAGGAAAAATAAAATACAATAAATTAGGTGATGATATAATAATGTAATAATAATAAAGATTAGGTTACATGGCATTAAGACAAAAATTTAGCAAGTGGTATGATTCTACATTCATAATTTTGGCAAGTGGCATGATAATACAAGGCTTTAGAACATAAGTTGTTTGTTTTCCAAAAATTCAACCAAGTGTAATCTAATTCTGATAAGGTAGACACATGATCATGAAAGGTGAATTATTTGGTGGTCTATATAAGAAAACCCAACCTTACAACATTATAATTTTGTCCAAGTGAGGGAGACGAAAAATAGAAGCAAGGTAGAGTGAGGACAAGAGAGGAAGAAAGGAAGAAAGAGGAAGGAGAAGTCTAGGTGACTAAGTGCTCCAGTTAAATTTAACAATATTTCTTTTTGAAGAAAATTTTTGAAACTTATAATATTTATATGAGATTTTGATCTTAGAACTTTGATGATTGGTCATGATGTTGCTATATCATGTCACATATTGATCTTGCATGTGATGTATGTTTGATTACTTAGACTGGTATAGAAAGTTCTGCATAGGTATGGCTATGGTTGGCAAAATTTTTAGCTTCTATGTTTTAATTTCTGGGAATTATCTGTAGGGAATTAAAATAAATTGTTAACATAAGAATTAAAGATATATGTGTCACGGAATTTTAGCCACTAGAATCGTTCAATTTGGAGTCCATATAAGGTAGATAAAGTCCGATTAGTAAGCAAAGGTCAGAAAATGGTTAATCAGGGAAGAATATGTTAGGATAGCTTCTGTGTTTTAATTTCAGGGAATTATCTGTAGGGAATTAAAATAAATGGTTAATATAAGAGTTAACGATATACGTGTCTCGGATTTTTGGTCACTAGAATTTTTCAATTTGGAGTCCATATGAGGTAGATAAGGGCCGATTAGTAAGCAAAGGTCAGAAAATGGTTCATAAGGGAAGAATATGTTAGGATAGCTTCTGTGTTTTAATTTTTGGGAATTATCTGTATAGAATTAAAATAAATGGCTAACATAAGAATTATAGCTATGTGTGTCTCGGATACTTAACCACTGGAATCATTCAATTTGGAGTCCATAGGAGGACGATATGAGCTGATTAGCAGTCAAAGGTCAGAAAATGGTTCATCAGGGAAGAATATGTTAGGATAGCTTCTGTATTTTAATTTCTGGAAATTTTTTGTATGGAATTAAAATAAATGGTTAACATAAGAATTATGTCTATGTGTGCCATGTATCTTTAGCCACTGGAATCATTCAATTTGGAGTCCATATGAGGCAGATATGAGTTGATTAGTAGTCAAAGGTCAGAAAATGGTTCATCAGGGAAGAATATGTTAGGATAGCTTCTGTATTTTAATTTCTGGTACTTATCTGTATGGAATTAAAATACATGGTTAACATAGGAATTATAGCTATCTGTGTCATGGATTTTTAGCCACTGGAATCATTCAATTTGGAGTCCATATGAGGACGTTATGAGCTGATTAGTAGTCAAAGGTCAGAAAATGGTTCATCAGAGAAGAATATGTTAGGATAGCTTCTGTATTTTAGTTTATGGGAATTATTTGTATGTAATTAAAATAAATGGTTAACATAAGTATTATAACTATGTGTGTCACGGATTTTCAGCCACTGGAATCATTCAATTTGGAGTCCATAGGAGGAACATATGAGCTGATTTGTAATCAAGGGTCAGAAAATGGTTCATCAGGGAAGAATATGTTAGGATAGCTTCTGTATTTTAAATTTTGGGAATTGTCTGTATGGCATTAAAATAAATGGCTAACATAAGAATTTTATATTTGTGTGTCACGGATTTTGAGCCACTGGAATCACTCAAGTTGGAGTCCATATGAGGTAGATATGGTTCAATTTGCAGGTAGAGGTCAGAACCTATCCGAGAAGAAATAACCTGTACATTGAGGGAGTAATATCACCTTGATTTCTTAATATTTCACTACATTTTTCAACATAATAGTTTTAGATAATTGTTTTATCTTGCAATTGACACCAAGATCACCTACATCAGAGTTCAATTGAGGGAGTTATGCACTGATTAGTAAGAGAAGGTTAGATATGATGAAAACCTGGATCAAGAAAATAATGAAATAAAATTAATATTTAAAAAAGAAGACGAATCTTATAAATGACTAGTATATGCCATAGCCATTGCCATTGTATGAACTTCTTAACATCTCAAGTGTAAAATTCTGACATGGAAATATTTTATAAAGTGATTTTTGAAATGGTTATTGTTGTTGTTTTAATTAAAACTCGCAAGTGCACGAATCTATTGGAGTATAGATTTAGTGATATGTAAGGTCGATCCCACAGAGATTGCCAATTGAGAGAAAATTCTAATATAGATCCGAAATAAATACTTCTAACCTAGTTCCCGATGTCTCGTTTTGTGAGAGGTATATTGAACAAAATATGCAAAGAACTAATATACTGAAATTAAATGAAGATGTATTCAAGGTAAAGAAGCATGCTAAGGTTAGGAGATCCACTCTTAGTATATCAAATAAAAATAAATTTAACTCTTTTATTACTCAATTAGAATCTTTACACGAATAAAGTTCTAATCGGACGATATGTTAATTTAAGTCAACTTTGTTTATACATGAATTATATTTACCTCCTTTCTAATAATTAAAACATTCTTGTAAAATGGATTCAAGCGTACATTGTGTCAATCAACATATTGTCTACAATAAATCAAGAGTGATTCAAGTATTTATTGTGCCAAAAATTGTCTACAATGTATCAAGGTTCACACTTCACAAGATTAAAAATACAAAGATGCAAAAGATAACTTGTAAATGGATTCAAGCATAAATTGTGCCAATCATTATATTGTCTACAATATATCAAAATTCACATTTTACAAGATTAACTTATGCAAAAACTGAAAGGTAGAAAATTAATTAACATAAGAAAATAAAATGAAATAGAATAGGTGGCAAAGCCAACCAATAGTAAAATAAAATAAAGTAGGTGACAAAGCCAACCATGAAATAATAAGAGATAGGCGGTCTAATAAAACCAGTCAATAACATAACAAAAAACGGCGGTATGATAAAACCAGTCATTAAGAAATAATTATGAGAAAAGAAATAGGAAGGCAAATACAATATCAAAGATAAACATTAAGATTGAGGGTTAGATAAATTATTATTCTCATACCAAGAGTTTCACCCTTTCACCTTAGCATTAGGAGATTAGTTCTCCATAATCAAGGCAAGAAAGTGAAATGAAAGATGAAGAAACATGATAATATTACGAAAGAAAATAAAAAATACAAGATGTCTAAAGAGAGAATAACA
Organism: Gleditsia sinensis; assembly: GCA_037074535.1. NCBI lineage: Eukaryota > Viridiplantae > Streptophyta > Magnoliopsida > Fabales > Fabaceae > Gleditsia > Gleditsia sinensis. The sequence goes on along the minus strand of CM073466.1, from coordinate 31,084,202 downwards.
TTACAAGTTCGTAGAATTCCAACAAAGCTTTCCCAAGCTCTCTCCAAAGCTCTCCAAAAAACTCCCTAATTCACCCCTCAAGCCCTCTATTTATAGATACAATTAAGTGTGGTTGGTGTGGTAATTGTCAAAATTGTTAGGTAGGAAGTTGTACAAAGTTGACAATTTGAATTCCATCATGTGCACCGAAATTGATCCTTGAATATCGTCTTGAAAGACGCCGAATTTTCTGACTTCATCAACATGAAAGTTGTAGACAATTTCATTAGCTTTCCGTCAAGACAAATTGTGGACAAATTGGATACGTAATGTGTGAGTTATGGTCAAAATACTAGAGCAAAGTCGGGCTGGACTGTAGCAATAGTCAGATTCTCTTCTAGCCCACTTTTGACCCTTTTAATATACGTATTTTCTGACCACTTGAACGTGAAAGTTGTACCCAATTGTGTCAGCTACACACCTACCAAATTGCATACATATTGGATATGTATTTTCAGAGATATGGCCCAAGTACTACAGCAAGGTTGGGCTGGACTGCAACCAGCAAACATATTCTCAACATTGTGTGCTTTGCCTTGAATCTTTATGTTTTAGTTCTTTTGGAAATGTGATCATAAATCAAGAATAAATTTGTGCATATATCCATTAGGATGCGTCTCAAGAGACAATATGATAATGCTCCTTACTCAGCCATCCTTAATGAATTTGTTTTATCTGCTTGATTTATATACATCATTTCCAAAGAACCACAATTTAACTCTGATTCCTCCAATTAAGTCCATTTTCTACTCTTCTCTCCATCTGTAAGAAAGACACAAAACTAAAGACAAGTAAGTGAGATTTATGCTTAATTATGGCAAAAGATAAGATGAAAATATTTAATTTATGAGTATAAAACCCACTCATCAGTTATGTTCATGGCATGATTACCAATGATTTATGGTAATAGTTATATTTTGATGAACATACTTGTTATTGAAGGCATATTTTTGGCTATCATTTTGAAAAGAAAAGAGATGAGCACGGTCACATGGCAATCCGTGTGGTGCACCAGTAGGGGACGCCCTACCAACGGTTATGATTATGATTATGAGAAAAGAAAGAGAAAGTGTGCCATGTCACACGGAGCGAGAAAAGCCCGTACTGGAGGATAGAGGATACTCACCCTGACCGGGGTAGCTTGAAATGAGAATAAGTTGATGGCCATCATATGATATTCTAAAAAAAGTTGATCCTATTATACATATCATTACTGTATGATTCTTATGTGCATAGATATAATGCATTCATGTGACCAAAGATATTTTCTGTAGTTTATACAGCTGAACATGACGTGATGAACTATATTGATGATGATTTATTGTTGAACTTACTGGGATTTAATTCTCACTATATTTCCATATCATGTTCAGAAAATTAGTTATGCAGATTTTTCTATAGCTCTGGCTTTTAGTGCACGTTGGATCGAGTACTTTATGTTGGGCAGATCCTAGAAGCAAATAAAATGTTTGTGGTCGAGTTGGCTTAGATCCCGGTGAAGTTGCAACCACCCGCAGCTGTATCTCCAGAATTGGTCAACCAGAATAAATAAGATATAGATTTTTATGTGTTTGATATGTTGTACGTATGTTTTGATTAATGACATGTATGTGAACTCTATATTATATAAATTAAATAAATGTTATATTGAGTTAAGTTGTAACGAGCTAATAACTTCATGGTATTTTTTAAAAATGGAGTTGTTACAGGGTACTATTCATGTCGAAAAATATAGTTTATAGTTACTGTTCGGGGCACTGTTCACAGTTACTGTTCACAGAAGAACAATTTGTAAAATTAGTGCACCAAATCACATTGTTTGACCCTGAAATTTATCATACAACCAATAATCTACATCCTTAACAAAACCCCTAACTTGAAAGCTTGAAAAACCATAAAAAATATAGTATTTTTGAAAAATTACCTATAAGTTACTATTCACAATTTTTTGGCAAACTTCTAGCTAAATTGATAGGTGGGTTTAAAAATCTCTTTCCTCCCACGTGCGTTTGCTTCTCCTCTTTCACATTTTGCTTCTATTGTATGTTTGTTTTTAATTATTATTTAATAATTAAATACTTAAAATTTATTCTTTAATTATATTCATATAAATATTATTTTTCATCCTAAAATATCCTAAAATTTTCTAAAAATTTATATTCTTGCAAAACTTTAGTTGAAATATCAAATCATGACTTTTCTTGATCAAATTTTAATAAAAAAAATCACAATATAAGATATCTTCATGTATATTAAAAGAAAGAAATTTATAAAAAAATAAAACAAAAAATATTTAAAACCAAATATAATTATTTTAAGCAAAATAAAAGTCATTTTAATTAAAAGCGTATTTACTTTTAGTAAAATACAATCATTTAAAATAAAAATATATTTTTTTATAACAAAACATTATTATTTAAAAATTATGGGATATTACAGCTACTCTCTTGTCTTACATGAGCACACTCTCTAGCTCTTTCATTGAAGCGTCACTATACACTTCAAAATGTTCTGTAGGGTCTAGAATAATTAAAATAGGAGGAGTAGTCAATCTTGTCTTAAACTCCTAGAAACTATTTTCACATTGATCATTCCATTTGAAAGGACTTCCTTTCCTTGTCAATTTAGTCAATGTCAAAGCTATACGAGAGAATTTTTGTATAAACTTCTTGTAGTATCCTACCAAACCCAAGAAATTTCTGACTTTTGTAACCGTCTTTGGAGAAAAACAACTCATGTTCTTGTCTTCCTCTCTCTTAGTCAAGATATACATAGGAAAAGGATATTTGTATTTTGAAAATTATGATAAAATGTTCTTAAGACAAGGGACAAGGTCCCTTTGATTTAAGGATTCTTTTTCTTTTTCTTTTGCCACACTCAAGTATGATAAGTTTGCCTTTCTAAGTGAGAAATTTTTTGTCCTTGAGTCTCCCTTGCTTAGCTAAAATTATTTATGAAGGATAAGGATGTTTTGTCATAATGCTATGTATTATTACCTACTTATTGAAATTATGAATGTTGGATATAGATGTTTTGTCCTAATGCCATGTATTATTACCTACTTGCTGAAATTATGAATGTAGGATATAGATATTTTGTCCTAATGCCATGTATTATTACCTACTTGCTAAAATTATGAATGTAGGATATAGATGTTTTGTCCTAATATTATGTGACTTAATCTTGATTATTTTTACAGTGCTATTTCCTCACACGGTTATTATTTTTCCCTCTTGGATTTGGGCTCATTCTTACCCATTTCCTAGTTGAAGTCTATATTTTATTTCTTTCTTAGGCTATCCTATTGGCTTGCTAGAAACTCATGTAAAGTGGAAAAACTCTACATGAAGTGTCCATAGGTGAAAGCACAATGTATGGGTGGAGATGTTAAACTTAAAAACTGTAGCTTTTGAATTAGGAAAAATTACCTTAATCCAATCTTCTTGAAATTTTAAGACCTTTACTTACTTCCCAAAAATTTATCTTCCTTACCCAAGAATTTTGCCTCTTTTTAGTATGTTATTTCTAATTTTTCCTATTTGGTTTCTCTCTTTACTTATTCCCTTAATGTTATAAATATTTTCTATGCATACACATAAGGTGAAGAATTTCTAAGGCTTATATTTCTTTAAATATCTAAAAATTGTCTAAGAAATTTTTTTTTTCTTAATTAAATATTTATGTACCTTTATTAATAGAAGAAGCGAAATTAGGGATGTTACAAGAAACGTGTGTCTTAAAGCTCACCACAACTTTTCCTTTCCATTAAGACATATTTATTCCTATTTTGTTGCATTTGACCAAAATCAAAAGTAAGAACATAATCATAAGAAGTCAGACTTTGGGGTCCAATATCCAACACAATAGATTACCATGAAACATATTCACTAGTTCTTGCCCTGCCTTCTCTTCTTCGTTGAGAACATTTGTTACCATTTCATAGTGTTTAACTTAGACTAGAAGCACGACCATGGTTGTAAGTTCTTCGACTGTAGGATCCCATGGCCAATGCATTAGAATCACTCAAAACATACATCCTAGTACTTGATGCATTTTTCCCTTTGCATCGAGACCTATTTTTCTTGTCTGAAGCATTTAATATGCCCCTAGAGTGCATATATGGCTGTAACTCATCAAAATCGCATTAAATAGACAACCTAGTGTCCATAATGGCTACTCATCTCCATTGAGACACGTTTCTCCCATTTTGAGGTACTCATCCCTATGTAAGGGTAGAGATGTGACCATAAGGACTCCAACGATGGGATTTAGTGGCTAGCACACCAAAATGGCATGGAACGAATGTCCTCATGCTCTCCCTATCTTCATTTCTCCATCGAGGCACTGTTCTTTTGGTTTTGAGCTTTTGACCTGATAGAAAAGCACATACGTGACTATAAGGTTTGCAACAGTAGGTTCTAACCTTTAGCTATCCTGAATCATCCGAAATTGACATCTTAATGATTGTTAACTTAAGATCGCAACTCATTGGAATTTTGTGAAATGTGTGTCCAAGAGTTTGCCATAGCTTCTTGTCCCCATCGAGACCCCTTTCCTTCTATTTCACGGCATTTGACACGTCCCAAAAGTAAGAATGTGACAATAAGATGTTAGAAGGTGGGATCCAAAAGCCATCACAATATATTAGCATGAAACGGATTCCTTAGTGCTTGCCTTGGCTTTTGCTCACCATCAAGACCATTTTTCTCCATTTTAGAGTATTTGACTTGAACTAAAAGTACGAGCATGGATGCTAGTTCTCCGACTATAGGATCTAGTAGCTAATCCATCAAAATAAGACAAAACAGATGTCGTAGCACTCTTGCAGCATCTACTTTCCATTGAGACCCATTTTTCCTCTCCAAAGCATTTAGCATGTTCGTAAAGTACAAATATGGCAGTAACTTGTCAGAATAACATGAATTTCATGTCCTTGGGACCGTGACAGCTTATTGTGTCACGCCTCTAATTTTAGGGCACGTGAAACACGTATATCATTGTTGTTGTTTTAATTAAAACTCGCAAGTGCACGAATCTATTGGAGTATAGATTTAGTGGTATTCAAGGTCGATCCCACAGAGATTGCCAAATGAGAGAAAATTCTAATATAGATCCGAAATAAATACTTGTAACCTAGTTCCCGATGTCTTGTTTTGTGAGAGGAATATTGAACAAAATATGCAAAGAACTAATATACTGAAATTAAATGAAGATGTATTCAAGGTAAAGAAGCATGCTAAGGTTAGGGGATCCACTCTTGGTATATCGAATAAAAATAAATTTAACTCTTTTAGTACTCAATTAGAATCTTTACACGAATAAAGTTCTAATCAGATGATATGTTAATTTAAGCTCAACTTTGTTTATACATGACTTATATTTACCTCCTTTCTAATAATTAAGACATTCTTGTAAAATGGATTCAAGCGTACATTGTGCCAATCACCATATTGTCTACAATAAATCAAGAGTGATTCAAGTATTTATTGTGCCAAAAATTGTCTACAATGTATCAAGGTTGACACTTTACAAGATTAAAAATACAAAGATGCAAAAGATAACTTGTAAATGGATTCAAGCATAAATTGTGCCAATCATTATATTGTCTACAATAAATCAAGATTGATTCAAGCATTTATTGTGCCAAAGATTGTCTACCATATATCAAAATTCACATTTTACAAGATTAACTTATGCAAAAAATGAAAGGTAGAAAATTAATTAACATAACAAAATAAAATGAAATAGAATCGGTGGCAAAGCCATCCAATAGTAAAATAAAATAAAGTAGGTGGCAAAACCAACCATGAAAATAATAAGAGATAGGCGGTCTAATAAAACCAGCCAATAACATAACAAGAAATCGGCGGTATGATAAAACCAGCCATTAAGAAATAATTATGAGAAAAGAAATAGGAAGGTAAATACAATATCAAAGATAAACATTAAGATTAAGAGTTAGATAAATTATTATTCTCATACCAAGAGTTTCACCCTTTCACCTTAGCATTAGGAGATTAGTTCTCCATAATCAAGGCAAGAAAGTGAAATGAAAGATAAAGAAACAGGATAATATTACGAAAGAAAATAAAAAATACAAGATGTCTAAAGGGATAATAACATTACAAGTTCGTAGAATTCCAACAAAGCTTTCCCAAGCTTTCTCCAAAGCTCTCCAAAAACTCCCTAACTCACCCCTCAAGCCCTCTATTTATAGATATAATTAAGTGTGGTTGGTGTGGTAATTGTCAAAATTGTTAGGTAGGAAGTTGTACAAAGTTGACAATTTGAATTCCATCATGTGCACCGAAATTGATCCTTGAATATCATCTAGAAAGACGCCGAATTTTCTGACTTCTTCAACATGAAAGTTGTAGACAATTTCATTAGATTTCCGTCAAGACAAATTGTGGACAAATTGGATACGTAATGTGTGAGTTATGGTCAAAATACTAGAGCAAAGTCGGGCTGGACTGCAGCAGTAGTCAGATTCTCTTCTAGCCCACTTTTGGCCCTTTTAATGTCTGTATTTTCTGACCACTTTAACATGCAAGTTGTACCCAATTGTGTTAGCTACACACCTACCAAATTGCATACATATTGGATATGTATTTTCGGAGATATGGCCCAAGTACTACAGCAAGGTTGGGCTAGACTGCAACCAGCAAACATATTCTCAACATTGGGTGCTTTGCCTTGAATCTTTATGTTTTAGTTCTTTTGGAAATGTGATCATAAATCAAGAATAAATTTGTGCATATATCCATTAGGATGCGTCTCAAGAGACAATATGATAATGCTCCTTACTCAGCCATCCTTAATGAATTTGTTTTATTTGCTTGATTTATAGACATCATTCCCAAAGAACCACAATTTAACTCTGATTCCTCCAATTAAGTCCATTTTCTACTCTTCTCTCCATCTGTAAGAAAGACACAAAACTAAAGACAAGTAAGGGAGATTTATGCTTAATTATGGCAAAAGATAAGATGAAAATATTTAATTTATGAGTATAAAACTCACTCATCAAATACCCCCAGACTTAATCTTTTGCTTGTCCTCAAGCAAAACACACAAACTTCAAAATTCAAATGATGAGTGAGTGATGAATTTTTTTTGACTTACTAAGCATTCCTGAAGGATCTAAAATGTGCAACTAAGAAAGATATCAGAATTCTAAGGTTATGTAGAATTTTTATTCAAATACAACATATGGTTTACTCTTGAATCCCAAGTGTGTGTGTGTAGTAGTCTTATGACATTGGACTTTTTGCATTCAAATAAATTTATGTAATCAAGTATTTAAAACAGATCTCTAGATATATGCATTTGAGACTCCATAAGCTTATTTTTCATGTCACTCTCCACTAATGTAGACTAATCATAACATTTAAGATCATTACGACTTTCATTAGGCTTGTAATGTATGGCACAGGTTAAAGGTGGATAAAATGATATGAATGAAAGCTCAACTCACTCTTCAACGTACATGATCATTTAAAGCCTCCCAAATACTTTTGATATTATATTGTGAATTCTATCTCCAACCTTTTCATCATCCTTACATTTATTTGCTCATACTATTTTTTTTTGAATATAAACACCCCCAAACTTATTTATTTAGGGAGTATTAACTTTCTTTCTTTTTTTTTCTCTTTTTTTTTTGAAACTTCTACCATCCACCCTTGAATCATAACTTTTCAAATGATCATGCCTATGAGTGAAAGGTAAGAGTTAGACATATTTTTATTTAAAAGCTAGATAGAAATATAGGTGTTCAAGAAAGGATAAATATAAGCTCAAAATAGGTTGCTAGGGATATCATCATGTATAGGTTGGTTTGAAAGGCGCAAACGATTCCAAAAATGCCTAATTCATTTCTTAAATGGAGAGTGGTCTAGGATTTCACCTTAAGTGACAATTGAATAAGTTCTAGAGTCTTATGAGATCAATTAACATATCTAAATCACATAAATATTTTCTGAATAAACAATAAGTCAAATGTAAAAGATTAAGTGCACCAGATATTAGGATTCTCAAATAAAACATAAGTTACATTAGAGTTCAAGTTCACACATAACACTCAGAACTCATTAATTTTTCAAAGGTTACTAGCATTTTAAACCATTTTCATCATTGGTGCTAGCTTTGCCTAATCCCAAAACATCACTCAAATTTCTTTTCTTTTTTTTAAAGATGAAGAAACAAAAAATAAACAATAAAGATTAAAAGAGATATTACTTGGAAGGAGATCTAAGAAAAGATGAACCTGCAACAAACTAAACAGAAAATAAAAATTTACTCAAGTAAATAAAAGGTATTACAAATGAAGATTTAAGTCCAGTTTGCGCTTTCTGCGGTGTTCTGTTGTCCAATTTATTTGAGCTATAACTGGATCAGGTACATGAACAAATGCTTGTAACGCATCAATCAGCTCGTCAGCATTTGAGGCCGAGAAGAGAATCCGACATGCTGAGTGCGAGATATACTTTTGTTCTACAGCATGATCAAGAAAAGACAATAAACCATCAAAGAAATTGTTAACATTCAACAAACCTATGGGTTTATGGTGCATGTTCAGTTGTGCCCAAGAGACGACTTGAAAAATTTCCTCTAGAGTACCAAAACCTCCAGGTAAGGCAATGAAGGCGTCAGCATTGCACATCATTTTAGAAATTCGTTCATGCATGGAGGATACCCTACATTCTTCCCCAATTATTTTTTCTACTATGTTTGATGCAGCTAGAGCTGTAGGAATAATACCAAGAACTTAGCATCCTCCTAGATATGCAGATCCAGACACACTCCCCATTAACCCTCGACAACCTCCACCATACACTAAATGAATCTTTCTCTTGGCTAGTACCATACCCAAAGTTTGTGCTACTTTTACATATTCTCCATTTTTGCCAGGACTAGAACCACAAAAGACACAAATATTTCAAAAGTGAGGAATTGCGATTCCTTCCATATCTGCACTCACCTTGACTTTGATTATGAAGATGAAGATAATGAGATGCGCATTTATTAGACTCAAATAAGGGCATACTTGTAATAGCTATGTGCATAGGCGGGGGGCATAATTTCAATAGCTATAAGAGTAGGCCGAAAAATGTTAGCTAAATTAAAGGTGAAAAATTCAAAAATGACGGCATGCATGCATATGTACAGTAGTTGTGATTGTGGCTCACATCTTCCTTTGTTTTTACGTCCAGTAACGGCTTAAACGCCCTCAATGGGTCGAGGATATGCTTCCCATCCAATTTTCTTATAAATTGGCAAACAAGGTCTTTTAACGTCAGATTCCCAAGACTGTATTGTTTATGTTCTTTTTTGAAATGAGGCCATAGACCGACAATACCAATATGCATAGATCCACTAGGATGTGTCTCAAGAGACGTTGGATGAAAGTCATCATCCAATGACTCCTTACTCAAGCCATCCTTAATGAACTTAATTTTGTCTTTCCGATTTACAGACACCCAACCCAAAGAATGGAAACGTTTGTTGCAAGTTTCACGTCCACATTTGTGACAAACACCCATTCGTTTAGCTCTGCGCTTTTTAGCAAAACTGCTTTTTCCCAAACCAGGCATGTAAGAGATGAAATCATTTGCAGACTCACCTGATAACCGTACCTTAGCTTCAATTAGCCAACGAATATCAGCAAGTATTCTCAGGATCATCATTAACCTCAATCTTTCAACCCGTGCTTTGTAATTTTTTGTCAATGCATTGGGTGGAAGTAAAGGAAAATGATTTTTCAATTGTGCGAGAATGTCCTCCATTATCAACTTGATTGTTCTTTTCTCTTTTCTTTTTTTTTCTAGATAAAGTGCACGGTAACGTTTAACAACAGAAGCAGATCAATCCTTGTAGACAGGATCACGCAAAGGTGTCTCCTCTATCTCTGGATTTGGTAATTCCAAAAATGATTCCAATCTTTGACCATTTACTTTTAACACATCATTGTTCTTGGGATTTTCAATCTTTACTGCACCATGTGGGTAAACAGTATGAACAACAAATGGCAATGGAACTGACTCAAAAGGTGAGCCTTTTTCTTTTTTGGCTTTCCATTTATCAGTATCCATTAGTGGAGTTGTCTCTAACAAAGAGTCTACTTCACGAACCAGATAATCCTCATTTTTATCCTTATCGAAATGAATCAAATATTTTTCTAGATGATCATTACTAAAGGAGTCTAAAAATGAATCAGCAATGGCACTTTCAATTAGGTTGACCTCACATAAATCATCCATGTCCACAGGTTGATGAGAGACATTAAAAACATTTAATTCCACAGTCATATTTCCAAAAGATAAATTCAAAATTCCATTTCAACAATTAATGATTGCATTGGATGTTGCCAGAAATGGTCTACCCAAAATGACTGGAATTCGTGTCTCTGTATTCTCAACAGGTTCAGTGTCAAGAACAATGAAATCTACTAGAAAGTAGAATTTATCAACCTTAATGAGCACATCCTCTATCACACCTCTAGGAATTTTTGTAGACCTATCAGCTAATTGAAGAGTCACTGGTGTAGGTTTCAGTTTTCCTAACCCAAGTTTCTCATACACAGAGTAAGGCAGCAGATTCACACTTGCTCCTAGATCAAGTAAGGCTCAGTTAATCACATGGTCACCTATAATACAAGAAATTGTAGGACAACCTGGATCTTTGTACTTGACAGGAGCTTTTTGCTGAATTATAGAACTTACTTGTTCAGTTAAGAATGCCTTTTTTGGAACATTAGTTTTTCTTTTCACCGTGCAAAGATCTTTCAGGAATTTTGAGTAAGCAGGTACTTGTTTGATAGCACCAAGAAAAGGGATGTTAATGCTTACTTGCTTAAACACCTCTAAAATGTCACTATACTGAGTACCTTTCTTATTTGCCGCAAGTCTTTGAGGGAAAGGAGCTTTGGGGGCATAAGAAATCTGTTCACTTTTCTTTTCACTTGAGTCATTGGTTTGAGACTTATGTTGACTCTGTTCCTCATTTTCTGGCATATGAACATAATTATCAATAACCTTTCCATATTTAAGAGTTGTCACAGATTTTACTTCTTCCTTAGGTTTTGCTGATGATCCTACTTCAAATTGACCCTTAGGATTAGGAATAGGTTGACTGGGGAATTTTCCCTTTTCTCTCTCTCCTACAGCATTGGCTAATTGACCCAATTGTGTTTCAAGCTTTGAAATAGCTTAAGTGTGAGATTGCAGGACTTGTTGGGTTGATTGCATGAATTGTTGCAAGGTATCCTCCAAAGAAGGTTTTCTTTGTTGAGATACCCCGAAAGGAGGAGCATGTTGAGAAACGTGAGGGTATGAATTGGAAGAGGCAAATTGTTGCCCATTTTGATTCATTGCAAGTTGATTTTGCCTCCATGAAAAATTTGGATGATTCCTCCAATTTGGATTATATGTGGGTGCAAATGGACTATCTGATGATTTTCCATAAGACTGAAGAGAATTAGCTTGCTCAGAAAATGCTTCTTGGTAAGCTGGTATGGATGGACAAAATTGTGCAATGTGAGATGTACTAGAACATAAGGCACATGCCTCTATCCTAGTATTGGTAGAAGGGTTCAGAGTATGACTTAAAGTTAAAGCTTCTACCTTTCTAGTCAGGCTAGCTAAGGCAATTCTCACATCTGTGTCATCACTCACTTCATAAATTTCTCCCTTTTTTGTATTTGAGACTTCTTATCCCTAGGATCTATGCAGTTCCAATGCTGAGAATTTTCAGATAAAGATCCTAAGGATTCCCAAGCTTCCCCCTCATTCAATTGTAAAAATCTCCCACCATGCATGCTTTGGATCATTTGACGGTTTGATGAAGTTAAGCCATCATAGAAATATTTCACCAATCTCCAAGTTTTAAAACCATGATGAGGACATTTTAGAAGAAGTTCATTAAATCTTTCCCAACATTCAAAAAATTGTTCACCCTCTTTTTGACAAAAATCAGAAATTTCTCTCCGAAGGGCATCAGTTTTAGACATAGGGAAAAATTTTGCCAGAAACTTATTTACTAATTAGTTCCAACTAGTGATAGTTCCTGTATGAAGGCAGTTCAACCAGGATTTAGCTTTATCTTTCAATGAAAATGGAAACATTCTGAGCCTGATTGACTCATCATTAAAATTTTGGAAGCGAAATGTCGAGTAGATTTCAAGAAACTCTTTAATGTGCATGTATGGATCTTCTCTTTCCAAACCATAAAATGATGGTAAAAGTTGGAGTATGGATGGTTTGATTTCAAAATGAGTTGCATTAGTTTGTGGCAAAACTATGCAAGATGGAGTATTGGCTAGGATAGGTGAGAAGTACTCCATAAGAGTTTTATTATGCACAACTTGTTCTTCCATTTTTAATGGTAATGCAGCAGAATCTAATGTCTCTATTGTACACTCAATGGTTGACCCTAAACTTTTCCTAACCAACCGTTTATCTTTATCGCGTTTCCAAGCACGCATAAACTAAAAAAATTGTTTCCTAATTATGAAAAAGTATCTAACTACACAACGGCTACAAAATGCAAATACCACAAAATAAAAATCACAAAATTATACAAACTCTTTTTTTTTCAAAGTGTTAGTAATAATGGGTAGTATTTAATCGGTAGACTCCCAGGAAAATATGGAGGAATCACAATGGTTTCTCTTAAACCCATACTCCTTAGGCGCTTTTAGCCTTGTTGACAAAATCAACCAATTTTATACACCCAAATTACTACACCAATTTTCAGGAAACAATTCTAAAGAAAAATTTCTATACATAGAATAAACAAATGTTCTAACTATAACTAGTGGAAGAAAAGTACTTACCTGGATCCAAATAGCTTTTCCGTCGCAATCCCCGGCAACGGCGCCAAAAACTTGTTGTTGTTTTAATTAAAACTCGCAAGTGCCCGAATCTATTGGAGTATAGATTTAGTGGTATGCAAGGTCGATCCCACAGAGATTGTCAATTGAGAGAAAATTCTAATATAGATCCGAAATAAATACTTCTAACCTAGTTCCCGATGTCTTGTTTTGTGAGAGGAATATTGAACAAAATATGCAAAGAACTAATATACTGAAATTAAATGAAGATGTATTCAAGGTAAAGAAGCATGCTAAGGTTAGGGGATCCACTCTTGGTATATCGAATAAAAATAAATTTAACTCTTTTAGTACTCAATTAGAATCTTTACACGAATAAAGTTCTAATCGGATGATATGTTAATTTAAGCTCAACTTTGTTTATACATGACTTATATTTACCTCCTTTCTAATAAATAAGACATTCTTGTAAAATGGATTCAAGCGTACATTGTGCCAATCACCATATTGTCTACAATAAATCAAGAGTGATTCAAGTATTTATTGTGCCAAAAATTGTCTACAATGTATCAAGGTTCACACTTTACAAGATTAAAAATACAAAGATGCAAAAGATAACTTGTAAATGGATTCAAGCATAAATTGTGCCAATCATTATATTGTCTACAATAAATCAAGATTGATTCAAGCATTTATTGTGCCAAAGATTGTCTACAATATATCAAAATTCACATTTTACAAGATTAACTTATGCAAAAAATGAAAGGTAGAAAATTAATTAACATAACAAAATAAAATGAAATAGAATCGGTGGCAAAGCCATCCAATAGTAAAATAAAATAAAGTAGGTGGCAAAACCAACCATGAAAATAATAAGAGATAGGCGGTCTAATAAAACCAGCCAATAACATAACAAGAAATCGGCGGTATGATAAAACCAGCCATTAAGAAATAATTATGAGAAAAGAAATAGGAAGGTAAATACAATATCAAAGATAAACATTAAGATTAAGAGTTAGATAAATTATTATTCTCATACCAAGAGTTTCACCCTTTCACCTTAGCATTAGGAGATTAGTTCTCCATAATCAAGGCAAGAAAGTGAAATGAAAGATAAAGAAACATGATAATATTACGAAAGAAAATGAAAAATACAAGATGTCTAAAGAGAGAATAACATTACAAGTTCGTAGAATTCCAACAAAGCTTTCCCAAGCTTTCTCCAAGGCTCTCTAAAAACTCCCTAACTCACCCCTCAAGCCCTCTATTTATAGATACAATTAAGTGTGGTTGGTGTGGTAATTGTCAAAATTGTTAGGTAGGAAGTTGTACAAAGTTGACAATTTGAATTCCATCATGTGCACCGAAATTGATCCTTGAATATCGTCTTGAAAGACGCCGAATTTTCTGACTTCATCAACATGAAAGTTGTAGACAATTTCATTAGCTTTCCGTCAAGACAAATTGTGGACAAATTGGATACGTAATGTGTGAGTTATGGTCAAAATACTAGAGCAAAGTCGGGCTGGACTACAGCAGTAGTCAGATTCTCTTCTAGCCCACTTTTGGCCCTTTTAATGTCCGTATTTTCTGACCACTTGAACATGAAAGTTGTACCCAATTGTGTTAGCTACACACCTACCAAATTGCATACATATTGGATATGTATTTTCAGAGATATGGCCCAAGTACTACAGCAAGGTTGGGCTGGACTGCAACCAGCAAACATATTCTCAACATTGGGTGCTTTGCCTTGAATCTTTATGTTTTAGTTCTTTTGGAAATGTGATCATAAATCAAGAATAAATTTGTGCATATATCCATTAGGATGCGTCTCAAGAGACAATATGATAATGCTCCTTACTCAGCCATCATTAATGAATTTGTTTTATCTACTTGATTTATAGACATCATTCCTAAAGAACCACAATTTAACTCTGATTCCTCCAATTAAGTCCATTTTCTACTCTTCTCTCCATCTGTAAGAAAGACACAAAACTAAAGACAAGTAAGGGAGATTTATGCTTAATTATGGCAAAAGATAAGATGAAAATATTTAATTTATGAGTATAAAACTCACTCATCAATCATGAACATATATTTTCCATAAACATGAATATCCCAATCCTTTATCAAGGAAACATATATATATAGATTTTCCCATACAGATACTATATACAAATCAAGTACATATACATCAGAGTACAGCAGAAGCAGGGATCCTGCTTGTGGCATTTAGAGCAACTCTATAGTACAATTATATTACATTTTTAAACACTGAGAGCCAATAAACAATTTAGGCTCACCACAGAAGTACGACACCTAGTCGATCAAGAAGCTGCAGGACCAAACTTTGGGTCTTTAGCTGAAAAACATATTAACCACGTGTAGTGAGTTTTACAACTCAGTGAGCAGATAACACCTCCTATAACCTCTAAGGTCAACATATGGATGTACTTTCCATTTCAAAGTTTCTCATAAAGAAAAGTTACATTCAAAAGTACATTCATATGGGACCCGCATTTCAAAACATCTCTGTTAACAATTCATATTCATATTCAAAATCATATACAAAATTGTAAAATCATTTATCAAATAATGTTATGCATCAAATATTTCTCATATAATTTATTCGGAGGATCCCATATCAGAACCACCATACTAGAGTTTGACCCCTTCCGTATTTTGGAGGTATAGGATTTTCTTAAGCTCAGCATCCCGCTGAGATTTTCTTTACTACCATTCAAGAGGACACGCGAAGGGACTCTGTATGGGTCTTTCCTAAGCACACAACAAGGGAAGGCAAATAACATTTCATATAACTGGCATCTCGCCCATATATAGGAGGCATTCCGCTCTCCTTCACATATAATCTCCCACGTGTTGGCCCTCACACGAGGCTAGCACCGCCTCTCCTGCTAGCTGAGGCAATCAAGGTGCGCACCAGGGCTAACATCACCTACTATTAGCAGACAATGTTTCCAATAGGATTCCTCCACAGAAAATATCATATGCACATATGCCATATAATCCAGTATAAAATTTTCAATATAAAACAGACTTTTCAGTCTCAGTATATTCATCTGTCAAAACTTCCCAATCAGGAGAAACATATAATCATGCTCATATCCGAGGCAAACGTATCACTTTATTAATCAACGTCACATGCATAACATAATTTCTTTGCCGTGTAATGCGAAATACATTTAATAATCACATGTTCAATGTGTATCAAAATTCATACTCTTCTTGAACTAAATATTATATTTCAACCATTTCATATATTTCAAACAATTTCAAAAACATATAAAAGTATAAATAACATGTAATCATACTCATTTGATGGCCAAAAATATACCTATCCTAAGGTTTATCTAGCTCCTGAATCCATCTACGGTATCAGATTTCTAATTTGAGGTATCTAAGTAAGAGTTTTAGAATTTACCTTTTTCTGAGATTTTCTACTTCAGATCTACGGTGATTCAACGGTGGATTTGAAAAACTGATCGATCAAAACTAAAGTATTCTTCGTCCAGAATCCAGTAACACCTTCAGTTTTGAGATTGGAAGCCAATAGGCACTCCAAATCTAAAGAAAAAGTTGAAGGTTACTATTTACTCACTATTCATTTCTCAATTTTTTCTCGACTTTCTGTCTCTCGATTATGCTTCTTTCCTTTCTCATTTTATTTATTTATTTTTAATAATTGTTATTATTATTTAATATTAATAATAGGATTTTCTTTTAAATAAATTCATATAAATTCTGTTTTTCACCTTAATATTCCAAAAATTTCTAAAAATTTACATTCTCATAAACATTTAGTTAAACTCTTAAATCATGATTTTTCTTGATAAAAATCATAATAAAACAAATCTCAAAATAAATATCTTTATACATATTAAAAGAAAGAATATTTTTAAAAATACAACAAAAATTCATTAAAGACCAATATAATTATTTCAAGTAAAACAATAATTATTTTAATTAAAAACAGACTTACTTTTAGCAGAACATAATCATTTTTAAACAAATAAAAATATATATTTTTATAACAAAACATTATTCTTAAAAAATCAAAATTATAGGATGTTATATATTGTCTTCCTCAAGACCTATTTCTCCCCTTTTGAGGTACTCAACCTTTCTTAAAACACACAGACATGCTTGTAAGGTATCCAATGGCAAGTTCTAGTCGCCGATACACTAGAATAGGGACAAATATATGTTCCAGTGCTTTTCCTTGCTTCTCTTGTCCATCGAGACACTATTGTCCTACTACTAAGACCATATCCAACCGGAATCTTATAAAACATGTATCGTAGTGGTTACCATGACTTGTCTTCTCTATTTAGATCCATTTCTTCCTATATCGAGGCATTTGACTCGACTTGAAAGCAAGAATGTGATCGTAAGACATTGAAAGGTGGGTTTTGATAGTTAACACAATAAATTAGGTTGAAATAGACTCCCTAGTGCTCATCCTAGCTTCTCTTTATCAAGATCATTTTTTCCTATTTTGGAGTTTTTAACCTAAGCTAGAAGCATGAACATGGCTATAAGTTCTCTAAATGTAGGATTTAGTGGTCAATACATTGGAAACACAAAAAATAGCCGCAACTTCTACTTTTCATCGAGACCTATGTTTCTTGTTTGAATTGTTTAACACACACTTAAAGTATAGATATAGTTGTAACTTATCAGAATCTCATGAAACAAACATCATAATGCACGTGATAGCTTCTCATCTCTATCGAGATCCTTTTCTCTAACTTTGTGACATTCGACTCTACTTGAAAAGATAGACGTGCTTGTAATCTATCCAACAGTGGGATCTGG
The DNA here is from genome assembly GCA_037074535.1 of Gleditsia sinensis. Classification (NCBI taxonomy): domain Eukaryota; kingdom Viridiplantae; phylum Streptophyta; class Magnoliopsida; order Fabales; family Fabaceae; genus Gleditsia; species Gleditsia sinensis. The sequence goes on along the minus strand of CM073466.1, from coordinate 31,066,492 downwards.
TGGCCGATGCACCTAAATGGCATAAAATGGATGTGCTAGAACTCTCCTTAGCTTCTTGTCTACATTAATACAATTTTATCTTACTTAAGATCATTTGACTTGACTCAAAAGTATAGACTTGACCCTATGGTCTCTAATGGCAAGTTCTATCCATCGGCGTGCCTGAAAGTTATTAAACAGATGGCTTATTGCGAGCCATGACTTCTCCTATCTATCATGATTGTAAGTCAAAAAAATCTTGGGAAACATGTGTCCTAAGGCTCGCAATAACTTTTCCTCTCCATCAAGATCGTTTTCCTCCTATTTCGAAGCATTTGACTCGACCCAGAACCAAGAATGTGATCGTAAGACATCGGACAACGAGATCTAGTACCAACATAATATGTTAGTATGAAATAGATTCCTTAGTGCTCACCCTGGCTTCTCTTTTCCATCGAGAAAATTTCCTCTTAATTTGGAGTGTTTAACCTGAACTAGAAGCACAAGCATCACTGTAAGTTCTGTAACTAAAGGATCTAGTAGCTAATGCATATGAATGGCACAAAACTGATGTCTTACCACTCACCGCAAGTTCTACTTTCCATCAAGACCTATTTTTCCTATTTTAAGCATTTAATGTGCCCCTAAAGTACAAATATGGTCATAACTTGTCAGAATCATGTAAAACAGATGTCTCAGTGCCTAGGATAGCTTATTATCTCTATTGAGACCCTTTTCTTTTATTTTTGGCTATAAACCGTACCTTAAAGCACGAACATGCCTATAAGGTCCTTAAGGGTGGGATTTGGTGGCTAAAACACCATAATGGCATGAAATGGATGTCTCAATGCTCTACCCCACTTAACATTTCCATCCAGGCATTGTTCTCCTGCTCAAAGCATTTGGCCTAACCCAAAAGCATAGTTATGAATGTAAGGTCTCAAACGACAGGTTCAAATTGTTAGCTCACCTAAATCATACAAAATAGACATCTTATTGCTTACCTCATCTTCTTCTCTCTATCAATATCGTAGCTCAACAAAACCTACAAATCATGTGTCTTAGAGCTCATCATGGCTTCTTCTCTCCATCAATACCTCTTTCCTTCTGTTTTGAGGCATTTGACCAGACCTAAAGTAAGAATATAACTAAAAGACATCTGATGGCAGGATTTGGTAGCCAACATAATAAATTAGCATGAAATAGATTCCATATTGCTCGTCCTACTTTTCTTCTCCATTAATACCATTTCTTATAGTTTCAAAATGTTTGACCTACGGTTATAAGTTCCCTAATTGCAAGATCCAATAGCCATTAAAAAAAAAATCATATAAAATGATTAACTTAACACCTGCAATGGCTTTTTTTTTCCATCGAGACCCATTTTTTCTATTCAAAGCATTTAATACACCCTTAAAGTAAAGATATAGTCGTAACTCATAAGAATCACATGAAACAAACATCTTATTTCCTGTGATAGCTTCTTATCTCCATCATAAACCTTTTCTCTTGTTTTAGGCCATTTAACCCTACTTAAAAGCATAAACATTCTTATAAGATCTCTAACAGTAGGATCTGGTGGCTACCACACCAGAATGCCGTGAAACTGATGTCCTAGTGCTCTCGCTAGCTTCCCATTTCTATTGAGGCACATTTCTCCTACCTGAAGGCATCTAACCTGAACCAAAAGTATAGATGTCAAAATAAGGTCTTCAATGGTAGGTTCTAACTATCGACTCATTTGAATGGTACAATACAGATGCCTTATTACTCACATAGGCTTTTCCTCTCTATAAAGACAACAACTTACTAAAATCCTATGAAATAGGTAGCCTAGAGTTCCACTAATTCTCATCTCGATTAAGAACCCTTTCCTCTTATTTCAAGGTATTTGACCTGATCAAAAAGTAAGAATGTGACCACAAGACACCAAACAACGAGATCTGGTTGGCAGCATAATAGATTAGCGTGAAATGAATAACCTAGTGCTTGCCCAGGTTCTTATTCTCCATTGTGACTATTTCTTCCCATCTCAGAGTGTTTAATCTAAACTAAAAGCATGGCCATGGCTATAAGTTCTCTGACTACACAATATAATAGCTAATGCATCAGAATCATACAAAACAAACATTTTAACATTCGCCACGACTTCTCTTTTCCATTGAGATACATTTTTCTCATATAATATGTTTAACGTACAACTATAGTAGAGAAATAATCATCCTGTTAGAATCACGTAAAATAGACATTCTAAGGCTCATGATAGCTTCTCATCTACATCGAGTCCTTTTTCTCCTGGTTCGAGGATTTCGACTCTACATAAAAGAAGAGACGTGACCATAAGGTCTCTCATAGTAAGATCCAATGGTTGGCGCAATGGAATGGCATAAAGTATATGTCTTAGTGTTCTCATCAGCTTTCCCTCTTTGTTGTGGCATTGTTTACCTGCTTCAGAGCACTTGACCTAATCTAAAAGCACATATATAACCATAAGGTCTCCAATGGTAGGTTCCATTTGTCGGCTGGCGTGAATTGTACAAATTAGAAATCTTACTAGTTGCCACAATTTCTACTCTTTATCAAGAATGTAGCTCACTAGCATCTTATGAAACATGTGTCCTAGAGCTTGCCATAGCTTCTCTTATCCATCGAGACCCCTTTCCTCCTATTTTGAGGCATTTCACCCAACCCAAAAGTAAGAACATGACTATAAGACATTGGACAACAAGATTTGTTGCGTTGTTCTCCCTCTCCTTCTTCCTTGGGTTTCGTCAACCACTCTCTCCCTTAGTCAAGAAAAAAGCTTATTTTAACCAAGCTTCTCTAAGAAGCCATCTCTCCTTAACCTTTGCCACTACTATGCCTAACAATTACAACTTTTCCATGCCATTAAAGTGTAACCATACCCTTGACTAAAGCCATGTTTGGCTAGATCATTTTTCCAAAGTGGTTTAATCTTTTCTTGAGACAAATTAAGGGACTTTTGGATCACACTTTCCATAGGTTTTCATTCCACCTCTTGGTGCCTGATTCCATCCCTAAGAAGTGAAAAATTACCATTTTTCCTTTTAAGAATTTTCTCTAAAAATGATAATTCCTTTTCACATTACTTATAAAGACCTCCCAATTAATTCATCTTGACCCTTCCTCACATGTTATTTCATGAAAGAAGAAAATTTGGGGGTGTTACAATTCTTCCCCCTTCGAAAGGAATTTTATACCCAAAATTCAAAAATTACCCATCCTCGAAGAGTTATGGGTATGTGCGTCCCATGTCATCCTATCTTTCTCACATGGCTTTTTCTTCAGTTAAACCTCTCTAAGCTACTTTTACTAATGAAACGGTTTTACTCCTTAGCTATTTTATGTCTTCATCTTAGACTGCAATTGGCTCTGGTCAGCAACTTAAGTTCTCCTTCACCATTACAAATTCTTCCTGAATTGCGTGTGACGAGTCTGGAAAATATTTATGAAGTTGATAAACATAAAACACACAGTGAAGATTCAATAGTTCAGAGGTAGAGATATCTAATATGCTGATGGCCCTACTTTCTTAAGAATCTGATAAGGACCTATATAGCATGGACTTAGTTTCTTAACTTTTATGGCTCAACCAATTCCTATAGTAGGAGAAATTTTTAGAAACACATGCTCCCCTTCTTGAAATTGCAATAACTTTCTCCTTTTCTCGTAATAACTTTTCTATCGACTCTGAGCAATTTACATTTTGTCTCAAATCATCTGTATCTATTCTATAGTATGCTGCTCTTGATCAGGACCTAGTAACTTCTTCTTTCCCACCTCATACCAACATAGAGGCAAATTTCATTTTTTTCCATGCAGGGCCTCATAGGGTGCCATCCCGATACTCAAATGATAACTGTTATTGTATACAAACTCCGCTAATTGTAGATACTTATCCCAATTTTTTCCTTGTTCTAAATTATAAGCCCTCAACATATCCTCTAAGGTTTGTATTGTCCACTCGGTTTGTCTGTTTGCTTGTCGATGATATGTAGTGTTGAAACGTAGCTTGGTGCCAAAAGCCTCTTGTAAAGCTCTCCAAAATCTAGAATTGAATATAAGATCTCAGTCAGAGATAATGTTGTTTAGAACCCCATGCAATAGAACAATTTCCTTCACATATACTTGTGCTAGCTTATTAAGTAAATAATTGATTCTTATGGGTAATAAGTGAGTAGATTTTGTCAATCTATCCACTATTACCCATATTGCATCATGGCATGCCTATGTTCACGACAAACCGATAACAAAATTCATAAAAATGCTATCCCATTTCCACTCAGGGATTTCTAGCAATTGCAACATTCCCGATGGTCTTTGATGCTCTATCTTGATTTTTTAACAAGTCAAACATTTTGTGACATATTTACCTATGTCCTTCTTCATCCCAGACCACCAATAAGATCTTTTTAAGTCTTGATACATCTTAGCAGTTCTTGGATGGATAGTATACTTGCTTTGGTAAGCTTCCTCTAAGATCTTTGTAACAACTTTTATTATTATTATTATTATTATACAATATAGAGTTCACATACATGTCATTAATCAAAACGTACGTACAACATATCAAACACATAAATATTTACATCTTATTTATTCTGGTTAACCAATTCCGGAGATATAGGTGCGGGTGGTTACACCGTCAATGGGATCTGAGCCAACTCGACCACAAACATTTTATTTCTTTCTGGGATCTGCCCATCATAGAGTAACTCGATCCAACGTGCACTAAAAGCCAAAGCCATAGAAAAATTTGCATAACTAATTTTCTGAACATGACATGGAAATATAGTGAGAATTAAATCCCAGTAAGTTCAACAATAAATCATTATCAATATAACTCATCACGTCATGTTCATCTGTATAAACTACAGCAAATATCTTTGGTCACATGAATATACTTTATCTATGTACATGAGAATCGTACAGTAATGACATGTATGACAAGATTAACTATTTTCAGAATATCATATGATGATTATCAATTTATTCTTATATCAAGCTACCTCGGTCAGGGTGAGTATTTTATACTCTCTGGTACAGGCTTTTCTCGCTCCGTCTGACATGTCACACTTTCTCTTTCTTTTCTCATTAACATAGTCATAACCGTTGGTAGGGCGTCCCCTACTGGTGCACCACACGGATTGCCACGTGACCGTAGTCATTTGTTTTTCACAATAATAGCCAAAAATATGCTTTCAATAACAAGTATGTTCATCAAAATATAATTATTACCAAAAATCATTGGTAATCATGCTATGAACATAACCATTTCAAATATCACTTTATAAAATATTTCTATGTCAAAATTTCACACTTAAGATGGTAAGAAGTTTATACAATGGCAATGGCTATTGTAACATCCCAGATTTTAATAAGTGGAAAATAATTCTCATGGTGAAAGAACATCGATAAAATCTTAGAAAAATTTGTTAAAGTGGCTAAATGGAAAAAGTGTAATTCTTAAAGAAAGAGAAGGAAGGAATGTGTTAAGGAGGGGCAACCTTCTAGAAGCTTAGAATTAAAATAATGATTTCCCTTGCCTTGGAGGAGGGGTCGGCTAAGTTTGTTGGAGAAGCTTGGATTAAAATATCTCACCCTTGGCTTGGAGAAGAAGAAGTTGACTTAGAGAAGTGACTTGGAGGAGAAGTAGGCCAAAAAGATCAAGGGGAAGAGGTGGCGGCCAAGGAAAATGGGGAGAAGGGAGAGAGATCAAGAGAAGGAGAGGAAGAAAAAGAAGAGAGAGAGAGAGGAGAGAGAGAAAGACAAAGGTGAAAATCCAAGAGAAAGGAAGAAGGAGAGTGATCAAGAGGAGGAAATCCAAGAAAAGCTTGAGAAGAGAAAGAATCTCTGGTTTGGTAGGTTTAACATTATTCATGTTTTCATGTAATTTAATGTATCTTGAATGATTTATAAGTGTTTTATATATCCTCTTTTAATGATTCATGATGTATGTCTATGATTTGCCCTGAAAAGTGAGAGTTTGGATGCATAGATCATGCATGTGTATGTTGAAATTGGTTGGAAAAGGGTTGAAAATTGATGCTCTATATGGTTGGTTCTATTGGCTATGATTTGTATCACATCTGGAAATATATCTAACATATGAGTTGTAGCCCTGTTTCTTAACTTTGTAATGCCTCTGTAATCACCCTGATCGGATTTGAAATGAGAGAGTTATCCCCTGATGGGTGAAGAAAGGTCAGATTTAACGCATAGAATCGCGATGCTATTTTCAGACACATGTTTCACCTATTTTTGTTTCTAATCGGTTAACGTAGTAAACATCAAAATTGTAGATAATTGTCTTCGCTTTCTATAGACATTGCAATCACCTTAATCGTAGTTAAATTGAGGGCGTTATGGCCTCTTTAGAAAGAGAAGGTATGGGTGGACAAAAATCTGGACTGTAGGGAAAACTTGAAGCACGGCTGTGCTCGGTGACACGGTGTAACAACTTTTTTTTTATTATTATTTATTATTATACAATATAAAGTTCACATACACATCATTAATTAAAACGTACGTACAACATTTCAAACACATAAATCTCTACATCTTATTGATTCTGGTTGACCAATTCCTGAGATTCGAGTGCGGGTGGTTGCACCTTCATCGGGATCTATGCCAACTCGCCCACAAACATTTTATTTTGGATCTGCCCATCATAGAATAACTCGATCCAACATGCACTAAAAGGCAGAGCTATAGAAAATCTGCATAACTAATTTTCTGAACATGATATGGAAATATAGTGAGAATTAAATCCCAGTAAGTTCAACAATAAATCATCATCAATATAGCTCATCACATCATGTTCAGCTGTATAAACTACAGAAAATATTTTTGGTCACATGAATGCATTATATCTATGCACATAAGAATTATACAGTAATGATATGTATGACAGGATTAACTATTTTCAGAATATCATATGATGACTATCAATTTATTCTCATATCAAGCTACCTCAGTCAGGGTGAGTATTTTCTACTCTCCGGTACGGGCTTTTCTCGCTCCGTCTGACATGGCCCACTTTCTCTTTCTTTTCTCATTAACATGATCATAACCGTTGGTAGGGCGTTCCTACTGGTGCACCATAAGGATTGCCATGTGACCATGCTCATTTCTTTTCTTTTCACAATGATAGCCAAAAATATGCTTTCAATAACAAGTATGTTCATCAAAATATAACTATTATCATAAATCATTGGTAATCATTCCATGAACATAACCATTTCAAATATCACTTTATTAAATATTTCCATGTCCGAATTTCACACTTAAGATGGTAAGAAGTTCATACAATGGCAATGGCTATGGCTATGGCATATACTAGTCATTTATTATTTTCATTTATAAGATTCGTCTTCTTTTTTAAATATTAATTTCATCTCTTCATTTTCTTTATGCTTGGCCATTAGTCAATTTCTTCTTATTTATATCATTTCTAACACATGTTCTTACAAATTTATAGAGCATTTTCCTTCAATTTGATTTCTACTATTACCCTATAGTTAAAGAGGTTCATCTAGGGTAGAAAAATGTTGAAAATAGGCTTAACCAGCTTCCAACACGGTCTGGCCATATTCCAGGACACGGCCATACTTTAAAAAGACTTCAAATGTACTCAAAAACAGCCCCGAACACGGCTTACCCGTGCTTGAAGCACCTAGTTCTGTGACATTTGCTCACTAATCAGAGCATAACTCCCTCATTTTAACTCTGATTGAGGTGATATTGGTGTCTATGGAAAGCTAAGACAATTATATAAAACTATTATGTTAATCATATCAGCACAATAGTAATAAATCTTGGTGTTATTACTCCCTTATATTCAATATTATTTCTTCTCGGGTAAGTTCTAACCTTTACTGACTAATCTGACTATATCTCCCACATAAGAATTCAAAATTAAGTGATTCTAGTGGGTAAACATCCATGACACATAAATATATAATTCATATGTTAACCATTTATTTTAATTCCTTATAGAAAGTTCCCAAAAATTAAAACACCGAAGCTATCCTAACATATTCTTCCTTGATTAACCATTTTCTGACCTTTGTTTACTAATCAGAACATATCTACCTCATATGAACTCTAAATTGAATGATTCCAGTGGCTAAACATCTGTGACACATATATCTATAATTTATATGTTACCATTTATTTTAATTCCTTATAGATTGTTCCCAGAAATTAAAACACCGAAGCTTAAAATTCTATCACCCATAGCCATACCCATGCAGAACTATCTACACCAACCTAAGTATTCAAACATACATCACATGCAAGATCAATATGTAACATGATATAGCAACATCCATGACCAATCATCAAAGTTCTAAGATAAAAATCTCATATAAATATTATAAGTTTCAAAAGTTTTCTTAAAAAAAAATATTGTTAAACTTACCTAAGAATCTTCCTAGCTTACTTAGTGAATTGGTTTTCTTGTTTCCTCTTGAAAGAAGTAGCAAGATTCCTCCCTTCCCTTAGCTTTTCTAGCAGCTTAGGTAAGATAAGGTGGGTGAATTTTTGAACCTCAAGGATGAAGAAGAAAAATGGATTCAAGTGGAGATTAAGGTAACTTACCCTGAGTACTTAGCCTTCTAAACTTCCCTTTCTTCTTCCTTCCTTTCTTCTCCTCCCTTTCTCTCCTTTCCTCACTCTACCTTGCTTCTATTTCTCTCTCTTCCTCACTTGGACGAAATTAAAATGTTGTAGGGGTGGGTTTTGCTTAAATAGACCACCAAATAATACACCTTTCATGATCATGGGTCTACCTTATCACAATTAGGATACATTTTGTTGAATTTTTGGAAAACAAACAACTTATGTTCTTGTCTTCCTCTTCCTTAAACAAGATATGCATAGAAAAATGAGATTTGTATTTTGAAAATTATGATGATATGTTCTTAAGATAAGGGAAAAGGTCCCTTTGATTTAGGGATTCATTTCCATTTTCTTTTGTCTTAAACAAGTATGATAGGTTTGCCTTTTTATGTGGCAAATTTCTAGCCCTTGAATCTCCATTATTTGGTTGATATTATTTGTGTGGGATAGGAATGTTTTGTCCTAATGCCATGTATTATCATACCACTTGTTAAAATTATGAGTGTATGATATAGATTTTTTTGTCCTAAAGCCTTGTATGATCATGCCACTTGCCAAAATGATGAATGTAGAATCACACCACTTGCTAAATTTATGTCTTAATGCCATGTAACCTAATCTTTATTATTATTACATTATTATATCATTACCTAATTTATTTTATTTTATTTTTCCTCTTAGATTTGGGATTATTCCTACCCATTATGGGCTTATTCCTACCTATTTTCTTTGCTTTGGATAAAATTCTACCTTTCTTGGAGGGCTTGGTCACATTTTCATAATTTTTGGGCTATTGATCCAATTACTATATCCTAGTCCAAGTCTATGTTTTATTTCTTGCTTAGGTTATCCAATGGGCATGCTAGAAACTTATGTGAAGTGGAAAAACTCTATATGAAGTGTCCATAGGTAAAAGCCCAATGTATGGGTAAAGATTTTAAAGTTAGTAACTCTAGTTCTTGAATTAGGAAAAATTACCCTAATCCAATGTTCTTGAAATTTTAAGACCTTTACTTGTTTCTAAAAATTTATCTTCCTTATCCAAGAATTTTGCATCTCTTTAGTATGTTATTTCTAATTTCTTTCCTATGAGGTTTTCCCTCTTTATTTGTTCTCTTAATGTTAGAAACATTTTCTATGCATATACATAAGGTGAAGAATATCTAAGGATTATATTTCCTTAGATATCTAAAATATTGTCTAATAAATTTTATTTCCTTAATTAAATTTTTTGTACTTTTATCAATAAAAGAAATGAAATTAGGGATGTTACATAGGGCCAGGATGTGGTTCGGGCTGTTTTGTGATTTTTCAGCATGGCCATGCTTGGTAACACAGCCAGGCTGTGCTTGAGGCTGTTTTTGCCCTGTTTTGTATTTTGAAGGCTCTAAATGAATTCCAATGAATGGAAGATGTTAAGGGGAACTAAAATACAAATGAATACCTTTTTAATGATGCATTGTAGTGTGGATTCCATCCTTTTATTATGAGAAATTAAGTCACATATTGCATATTGATGAGATGTATGTTTTATTTATTGATGAAAATGCATATTACTGAGACCTATGCAAGTGAATTTGTTATGTATTGATGAGATATATGTAAGTGAATTGCATACGAGCTAGATGTGCAATGTATGGATGAAATGCATGTTGATGTGATTCCTATGCTAGTATATCAATGCATGAGGATTACATGATATAAGGTATGCATTGTTGGTAAGTATATTAATACATATTTGTTAAATGATGTGGTGATGATATTATACATGATATTAGTGATATACTTAATTAATGCATAATCCCATTGCGATGGTCATGATGATTAAAGAATATGATGTGTACATTAATGTATGATGATAGAGGAGTTGTTACATATTGATTGTATGAAGAGACGAAGTTGATTGTGGATGGTAAGCGTGATGATAAAGTTTAGTTGTTTGATGTATACATGGTTACATCTTGTTGATGTTCATGATGGAGATGTGGCTACAAACGATTAGTCACTGAGTGTTGTGATGTGGTTGCAGACGATTAGTCACCCAACATGAATGTACTTCAAAAATGGATACACAAGCATATTATTGAAGTATAACCTGGTTATTATACATGCCTGATATTGATGCATAACCTATCAGTGAATATGAAAGCATGCTATACATTCTTCTTATTTTATCATATACAAAGAGAAAATATTTTCTGTAGTTTATACAGCTGGACATAACACTGTGTTTTCTTTACTTACCGTATGATGTTTTTAATGTTAAACCTATTGGGAACCTCCGTTCTCATTATTGTTAGTGTTATGTTCAGATAAGAGCACACAATATGTTAGCTGCTTCCGTGCACTTGATCAAGGAAGATCTAGTGGATGGCGATGCTTTGTACAGATCCCAATGTTAACAACACCTCTTCCACCCTTTACACTCAGGGGAGATATGTGGTATATGGTTCAATGTTAATTTCATGTAGTTATGTGACTCAGTGTCACTGATGTATAAATGTTAAGCTCTGATGTAGTTCGAATATTATGATAATGGAAAATTAGCTGCTTAAAGTATAGGTTATTTCTTCTCGGGTAGGTTCTAACCTCTACCTACTAATCTATCCATATCTCCCTCATAAGAATTCAAAATTAAGTGATTCTAGTGGCTACAAATCCGTGACACATATAGAAATAATTTTTATGTTAATAATTTATTTTAATTCCCTACTGAATGTTTCCAAAAATTAAAAAACAAAAGCTATCCTAAAATATTCTTCCCTGATTAACCTATTTCTGCCACTGCATACTAATCGGACCATATCTGCCTCATACGGACACCAAATTGAGTGATTCCAGTGGTTAAAAATCCATGAGACATATATCTATAATTTGTATGTTAACCATTTATTTTAATTCTCTACAAAATGTTCATATAAATTAAAATACAGAAGCTATCCTAACATATTCTTCCATGATTAACCATTTTCTGACCATTGCTTACAAATCAGACCATATCTACCACATATGAACTTCAAATTGAGTGATTCTAGTTACTACAAATCTGTGAGACATAGATATACATTTTTCATGTTAACCATTTGTTTTAATTCCTTACCTATTTGTCCCAAAATTTTAAAAATAAAAGCTAAAAATTTTGCCACCCATAGCCATACCTATGCAGAACTATCTACACCAGTCTAAGTATTCAAACATACATAATATGTAACATGATATACCAACATCCATGACCAATCATCAAAGTTCTAAGATAAAAATCTCATATAAATATTACAAGTTTCAAAACTTTTCTTCAAAAAGAAATATTGTTAAACTTACCTTGGGCACTTAGTCATCTAGACTTCTCATTCCTCTTTCTTCCATTCTTCCTCTCCTTTCCTCACTCTACCTTGCTTCTATTTTTCCTCTCCCTTACTTGGACGAAATTCTAATGTTATTAGGGTGGGTTTTGCTTAAATAGGCTATCAAATAATTCACCTTTCATGATCATGGGTCTACCTTATCACAATTAGGATGCACTTGGTTGATTTTTTTGGAAAACAAACAACTCATGTTCTTGTCTTCCTCTTCCTTAGTCAAGATATGCATAAGAAAAGGAGATTTTTATTTTGAAAACTATGATAATATGTTCTTAAGATAAGGGACAAGGTCCCTTTGATTTAGGGATTCATTTTCTTTTTCTTTTGTCTTAATCAAGTATGATAGGTTTGCCTTTTTAGATGACAAATTTCCAACCCTTGAATCTTCCTTGTTTAGCTAAAATTATTTTTGTAGGATAAGGATGTTTTGTCATAATGCTATGTATTATTACCCACTTGCTAAAATTATGTGTGTAGAATATAGATGTTTTGTCGTATGCCATATATTATCATACCACTTGCTAAAATTATGAATGTAGGATATCACACCACTTGCTAAATTTTTGTCTTAATGCCATGTCACCTAATCTCGATTACACCATTATCTCATCACTTTAATTTTATTTTTATTTTAATTTTTCCTCTTGGGTTTAGGCTCATTCTTGCCCATTTTCTTTACTTTGGTTAAAATTATACCTTTCATAATGGGCTTGGTCACATTTTCATGATTTTTGGGCTACCGGTCCAATTTCTATATCTTAGTCCAAGTTCATGATTAATTTCTTTATTGGGCTATCCTATTGGCTTGCTAAAATTTCATATGAAGTAGAAAAATGCTATATAAAGTGTCCAAAGGTGAAATCTCAATTTATGGGTGGAGATACTAAACTTAGTAACTTTAGCTCTTAAATTAGAAAAAATTACCCTAATTCAATCTTCTTGAAATTTTAAGACCTTTACTTTACAAAAAGTTATCTTCCTTACCTAAGAATTTCACCTTTCTTTAGCATGTTTATTTCTAATATTTCCTCTTAGGTTTTCTTTCTTTACCTATTCCATTAATGTTAGAACATTTTTATGCATACTATAACAACCTCTTTTGTTTTCCTTTATTATCATACAATATTAAGTTCACATACATGTCATTAATCAAAACATACGTACAACATATCAAACACATAGATATTTACATCTTGTTTATTTTGGTTGACCAATTCTAGAGATACAGGTGCGGGTGGTTGCACCTTCACCGGGATCTGAGCCAACTCGACCACAAACATCTTATTTGATTATGAAATCTGCCCAACATAAAGTAACTCTATCCAATGTGCACTAAAAGCCAGAGCTTTAGAAACAAAAGCTACATAAATAATTTTCTGAACATGATATAGAAATATAGTGAGAATTAAATCTCAGTCAGTTCAACAATAAATCATCATCAATATAGCTCATCACATCATGGTCAGCTGTATAAACTACAGAAAATATCTTTGGTCACATGAATGCATTATATCTATGCACATAAGAATCATATTGTAATGATATGTATGACAGGATTAACTATTTTCAAAATATCATATGATGGCCATTAACTTATTCTCATTTCAAGTTATCCCAGTCAGGGTGAGTATCCTCTACTCTCCGGTATATGACCGTGCTCATTTCTTTTCTTTTCACAATGATAGCCAAAAATATGCTTTCAATAACAAGTATGTTCATCAAAATATAATTATTACCAAAAATCATTGGTAATCATGCCATGAACATAACCATTTCAAATATCACTTTATAAAATATTTCCATGTCAAAATTTCACACTTAAGATGGTAAGAAGTTCATACAATGGCAATGGCTATGGCTATACTAGTCATTTATTAAGATTCATCTTCTTTTTTAAATACTAATTTTATTTCCTTATTTTCTTGATGTAGGTTTTCATCCTATCTAACCTGCTCTTATTAATCAGAGCATAACTCCCTCAATTTAACTCTGATGTAGGTGATCTTGGTGTCAATTTCAAGATAAAAAATTATCTAAAACTATTATGTTGAACATTGTAGTGAAATATTAAGAAATCAGGGTGATATTACTCCCTAAATGTATAGATTATTTCTTCTCGGATAAGTTCCGACCTTTAGCTACTAATCTGTCCATATCTCCGACATTTGAATTCCACTTTAAGTGATTCCAGTGGCTACAAATCCGTGACACCTCTATTTATAATTCATATGTTAACCATTTATTTTAATTCCTTATAGAGTGTTCCCAGAAATTAAAATACCGAAGCTATCTTCCCTAATGAACCATTTTCTGACATTTGACTACTAATTGGCTCATATCTTCCTCATATGGACTCCAAATTGAATGATTCCAGTGGCTAAAACTCCGGGACACACATATCTTTAATTCTTATGTTAACCATTTATTTTAATTACATACAGATAATTCCCAAAAAGTAAAATATATAAGCAGTGCTAACATATTCTTCCCTGATGAACTATTTTCTGACCTTTGACTACTAATCAGCTCATATCCTTCTCATATGGACTCCAAATTGAATGCTTCCAGTGGCTACAAATCCATGACACATATATCTTTAATTTTTATGTTAACCATTTATTTTAATTCCCTACAGATAATTCCCAAAAATTGAAATACTGAAGCTGTCCTAACATATTCTTCCCTGATTAACCATTTTCAGACCTTTGTTTACTAATCGGACCATATCTACCTCATATGAACTCTAAATTGAATGATTCCAGTGGCTAGAAATCCATGGCACACATATCTATAATTCATATGTTAACCATTTATTTTAATGCCTTATAGAGTGTTTCCAGAAATTAAAACACCGAAGCTAAAAATTCTGCCACCCATAGCCATAACCATGCAGAACTATCTACACCAACCTAAGTATTCAAACATACATCACATGCAAGATCAATATGTAACATGATATAGCAACATCCATGACCAATCATCAAAGTTCTAAGATCAAAATCTCATATAAGTATTATAAGTTTCAAAAGTTTTCTTCAAAAAGAAATATTGTTAAACTTACTTGGAGAACTTAGTCTTCTAGACTTCTCCTTCCTTTTTCTTCGTTTCTTCCTCTCCTTTCCTCACTCTACCTTGCTTCTATTTTTCCTCTCCCTCACTTGGACGAAATTCTAATGTTGTAAGGGTGGGTTTTCTTATATAGACCACCAAATAATTCAACTTTCATGATCATTGTTCTACCTTATCACAATTAGGATACACTTTGTTGAATTTTTGGAAAACAAACAACTTATGTTCTTGTCTTCCTCTTCGTTAGTCAAGATATGCATAGGAAAAGGAGATTTTTATTTTGAAAATTATGATGATATGTTCTTAAGATAAGGGACAAGGTCCCTTGATTTGAGGATTCATTTACTTTTTCTTTTGTCTTAAACAATTATGATAGGTTGCCTTTTTAAGTGGCAAATTTCTAGCCGCTCAATCTCCATTATTTGGTTGAAACTATTTATGTGGGATAGAGATGTTTTGTCCTAATGCTATGTCTTATCATACCACTTGCTAAAATTATGAGGGTAGGATATAGATGTTTTTGTCCTAAAGCCTTGTATTATTATGCCACGTGCCAAAATGATGAATGTAGAATCACACCACTTGCTAAATTTTTGTCTTAATGCCATGTCACCTAATATTGATTACACCATTATTTCAACACTTTAATTTTATTTTTCCTCTTGGGTTTGGGCTCATTCTTGCCCATTTTCTTTACTTTGGTTAAAATTATACCTTTCATAATGGGCTTGGTCACATTTTCATGATTTTTGGGCTACCGGTCCAATTTCTATATCCTAGTCCAAGTCTATGTTTTATTTCATCCTTGGGCTATCCTATTGGCTTGCTAAAAATTCATGTGAAGTAGAAAAACTCTATATGAAGTGTCCATAGGTTAAAGCCCAATTACGGTTGGAGATACTAAACTTAGTAACTTTTTCTCTTAAATTAAGAAAAATTACCCTAATCCGATCTTCTTGAAATTTTAAGACCTTTACTTACTTCATAAAAATTTATCTTTCCTTACCTAAGAATTTCACCTTTCTTTAGCATGTTTATTTCTAATATTTCCTCTTAGGTTTTCTTTCTTTACCTATTCCATTAATATTAGAACATTTCTACGCATATATGTAAGGCGAAGAATTTCTAAGGAAAATATATAAAAATTACGGGATGTTGCATTCTTCCCCCCTTAAGAAATTCGGTCCCCGAATTTCAATCCATCCTACCACATGTAGGGAATGAAATTAAGGCATTATTCAGAGTTACCAACCTTATTACCTAAATAATTAGGGATATCTTTTCTGTATAACATCTTTACTTTTTAATATGTCTATTCACTTGAGTGATTTTGCCATATAACTTAACCATAAGGATTTCTTTCACTCATAAGTTCTTCAATTGATATCCTCTAGCCCGCATGGATATATCTATGGGTCGATATAAGAAAACACACACATAAAGGAACATATTCACCTTCATATTGGATAACTATCTTTTCTTATTTTAAACTTCTATCAAGTCATTTTTTTTTCATATATCAATATCATCCCCTGGATATCATCGTCTTAATCTATCATCTATTTTTGTCCTAAAATTCTTTAATCAATATGTTAAACATACGTTGCACTAAATCCTTCAAACCTTTAATAACATTTATGTACCATTGATACATGCCTAATAATTCCAACTTACCTCATCACAGTAATTCTATACCAACTTATTAACATCATTAAACTCATTGTAAAAAATTTCAATTATTTCTTTTATCATCTCCAAAAGCACCTCATTCTAGCTTATGTCAATCCCTTTTAATTCACCCAATCATTTCAAGAAGATTTTTCCTAACAATTACTCATACATGAATTCACAATTCCAACATAATTTACATCCTCAATACTAGACTCAATTTAGCATGATATAATCCTTTAACACAAATATCTTGATCACTTACATTATTTTCGGACATGGTTCTCAAAATATTCTCTATATTTCCAAATTAATAGTTCAAAGACTAACTTAAATCCTACTTCCTATATTTTATTCCTCAAGAACTTCAACACCTCTAATTCTCTTGATTACATTTGTCAAATCACCATAAGACCATCATCCATCCATTCTTTTCAAACTTTTCATTACTTTAACCTATTAACAACTTAGACACCATAATAACCGAGTTTCAAAGAAAAGAAATTATCTTTCATTGTAATGAGGGAAAATAACCTTGCATTTAATGCCAACCGTTAATGAGTGAAACAGACGAAAAGCATAATAGAGAATGGTGCCAAAAGCGAAAGTCAAAAATTTCGACAAAGCATTGAAAAATATTAAAATTGGTGACCGTAATTCTTGAAAATCTATAAACAAAATCTATCTATGATTTCAGCAAAAATCGATGGCCGTAAATTTTGAATATATGTGTCAGAATCTACTTTAAATCTATTGGTATTCGGTGGAAAGATATCACATGGAAAAAGAAACATTTCTGAGCTTATAAAAGTCTGTAAAAATCAATGAATATGTAGTTAACTGGTAGGATGCAGTTGATTGCTTCAAAATAGATGTAATCAATCAACTGTAAAATAACCAATCCAAATTAAAATTTCTCAAAATAGCGAGTCGACTTAATAATACTGATAGTCGACTGGCAAAAACATTAAGAATACAAAATAAATCATTTGATTTCATTTTTTTTTACAATGACGGCTATCACCTACAAATTTTCTACAAGAATCAAGACATTAATGCTTCATCAAAGACAACAAGAAAAAGACAGATTTCTGGTGATATCTTATCTTATGCTTTTTATGTACTTAATATGGGTCACGGTCATAACTACTGTACATATACATGTTTGCCGTCATTTTTGAACTTTTTTTTTACCTTTAATTTTGCTGATATCCACCAATCACTCACATAGTTGTTCTAATAATACCCGGCCTATTCGCATAACTATTATAAATATGCCCTTCTCTGAGTACTATAAATGCTTACATTAGTATCTTTATCTTCATACTCAGAGTTAAGGCGATAGAAATTATGGAGGGAACCGCATTCCGTCAGTTTCGAAATATCTGTGTCTTTTGTGGTTCCAGTCCTAGAAAAGATGAGGAGTATGTCAAAGCAGCACAAAATCTGGGTATGGTGCTAGCTAGGAGAAGAATTCATTTAGTGTGTGGTGGAGGTAACTGTGGATTAATGGGGTGTATGGCTACAGCTGCACATGTAGGGGGATGCCAAATTCTAGGTATTATTCCTACAGCTCTAGCTACATCCAGCAACATAGGGAAGACAATTGGGGAAGAATATAGGGTAGCTTCCATACATGAACGCATGGCTAGAATGATGAGCAATGCTAGCGCCTTCATTGCCTTACCAGGTGGTTTGGGTACTTTAGAGGAGATTTTCTAAATAGTCTCTTGGGCACAACTGAATATTCATCACAAACCGATAGGTTTTTTAAATGTTAATCACTTCTTTGATGGTTTGTTGTCTTTTCTAGATCAAGCTGTGGAACAGAGGTTTATCCCACAATCAGCACGAAGAATTCTCATCTCAGCTTCAAATGTTGAAGAGTTGATTGATGCTTTACAAGCCTATGTTCATGTACCTGACCCAACTATTACTCAAATAGAATGGACGGCAGATAACCGTAGGAAGCGTAAATTGGATTTGGATCTTCATCTTTAAATGTAGTAAAATGTAGCTATTTTTGTACTACTTTTAATTTCTTAGAGTCTACTTGGATACCATATTTACCAACCATACTCCTTTAGAGTTGGTAAAACTATCTTTGAATGTTGCTTATGATCCTCTGAACTTTTGGAATATTCTAGTATATCATCCATATATATAATAACAAATTATTCCAAGGATGACCTAATTATTATTCATTAAATCTATGAATGCAACTAAAGATTTGTCAATTTAAATGCATCACCAAGAACTCATAATGCCCATAATAAGTCCTACATCCTCTTATCTTATCCTTAATTAATGTTACTCATATCCCAAATCTATTTGTGGAAAAATATTGAACACCTTATAACTGGTCAAACAGGTAATCTATACGAGCTAATAGGTTTCTATTCTACATTGTCACCTTATTCAACTGTCTATAATCTATGCATAGTCATAGTAATCCATCTTTCTTTTTCATAGATAGAACTAGAGCACTCCAAATAAAAGTACTAGGGCATTTAAATCCCTTGTCTAACAAGTCTTGTAATTAATTTTTTTTTTTAAATTCAATCGATATCATTCTATATAGGGATATATATACTAGTTGGCTTCTAAGGAGTAAATCAATTATCAAATTGCCGTGGTAAGGTTGTGTAGGGTTTCCTCCGCATTGTTTACCGAATTCCTCCTTGGTGGTACCATTTCCTACTATGGCAAAAATATGCTGCTATTGAGGTGATAAAGCCCAATAGTTAGTTTAAAAAAATTTAACAGCAGTCATAACACCACCTCAGCATATAGATAGGAAACATTAGTAATTTCCTACCTATATGAAATCACTTATCCCCTACACAGCACTACCACAACATACTCAAGATACTATAAGATCGATTCAGATAACCAACCACCTACTGGCTATCTAGGATCGACCTGCTCTGATACCAATTATGTAACAACCTCTTTTTTTTTCCTTTATTATTATACAATATTGAGTTCACATACATGTTATTAATCAAAACATACGTACAACATATCAAACACATAGATATTTACATCTTGTTTATTTTGGTTGACCAATTCCGGAGATACAGGTGCAGGTGGTTGTACCTTTACCGGGATCTGAGCCAACTCGACCACAAACATCTTATTTGATTATGAAATCTGCCCAACATAAAATAACTCGATCCAATGTGCACTAAAAGCCAGAGCCTTAGAAACAAAAGCTGCATAAATAATTTTCTGAACATGATGTGGTAATATAGTAAGAATTAAATCCCAGTAAGTTCAACAATAAATCATCATCAATATAGCTCATCACATCATGTTCAGCTGTATAAACTACAAAAAATATCTTTGGTCACATGAATGCATTATATCTATGCACATAAGAATCATACTGTAATGATATGTATGACAGGATTAACTATTTTCAAAATATCATATGATGGCCATTAACTTATTCTCATTTCAAGCTATCCTGGTCAGGGTGAGTATCCTCTACTCTCTGGTACGGTCTTTTATCGCTCCGTCCGACATAGCCCACTTTCTCTTTCTTTTCTCATTATCATGATCATAACCGTTGGTAGGGCGTCCCTACTGTTGCACCACACGGATTGCCATGTGACCGTGCTCATTTCTTTTCTTTTTCACAATGATAGCCAAAAATATGCTTTCAATAACAAGTATGTTCATCAAAATATAATTATTACCAAAAATCATTGGTAATCATGCCATGAACATAACGATTTCAAATATCACTTTATAAAATATTTCCATGTCAAAATTTCACACTTAAGATGGTAAGAAGTTCATACAATGGCAATGGCTATGGCTATACTAGTCATTTATTAAGATTCATCTTCTTTTTTAAATACTAATTTTATTTCCTTATTTTCTTGATGCAGGTTTTCATCCTATCTAACCTTCTCTTACTAATCAGAGCATAACGCCCTCCATTTACCTCTGATGTAGTTGATCTTAGTGTCAATTTCAAGATAAAACTATTATCTAAAACTATTATGTTGAACATTGTAGCGAAATATTAAGAAATCAAGTTGATATTACTACCTAAATGTATAGGTTATTTCTTCTCAGATAGGTTCTGACCTTTAGCAACTACTCTGTCCATATCTCCCACATATGAATTCCAAAGTAAGTGATTCCAGTGGCTAACAATCCGTGACACATTTATCTATAATTCATATGTTAACCATTTATTTTAATTCCTTATAGAGTGTTCCCAGAAATTAAAATACCGAAGCTATCTTCCCTGATGAACTATTTTCCGACCTTTGACTACTAAACGGCTCATATCTTCCTCATATGGACTCCAAAATGAATTATTCCAGTTGCTAAAACTCCATGACACACATATCTTTAATTATTATGTTAACAATTTATTTTAATTCCATACAGATAATTCTCAGAAATTAAAATATAGAAGCTGTCCTAACATATTCTTCCCTGATGAACTATTTTCTGACCTTTGACTACTAATCAGCTCATATCGTCCTCATAGGGACTCCGAATTGATTGATTCTAGTGGCTACAAATCCGTGAGACATATATCTTTAATTCTTATGTTAACCATTTATTTTACTTCGCTACAGATAATTCCCAAAAATTAAAATACTGAAGCTGTCCTAACATATTCTTCCCTGATTAACCATTTTCTGACTTTTGTTTACTAATCGGACCATATCTACCTCATATGAACTCTAAATTGAATGATTCCAGTGGCTAAAAATCCATGACACACATATCTATAATTCATATGTCAACCATTTATTTTAATACCTCATAGATTGTTCCCAGAAATTAAAACACCAAAAGTAAAAATTCTGCCACCCATAGCCATAACCATGCAGAACTATCTACAACAACCTAAGTATTCGAACATACATCACATGCAAGATCAATATGTAACATGATATAGCAACATCCATGACCAATCATCAAAGTTCTAAGATCAAAATCTCATATAAATATTATAAGTTTCAAAAGTTTTCTTCAAAAAGAAATATTGTTAAACTTACTTGGAGCACTTAGTCCCTTAGACTTCTCCTCCCTCTTTCTTCCTTTCTTCCTCTCCTTTCCTCACTCTACCTTGCTTCTATTTTTCCTCTCCCTCACTTGGATGAAATTATAATGTTGTAAGGCTGGGTTTTCTTATATAGACCACCAAATAATTCACCTTTCATGATCATGGGTCTACCTTATCACAATTAGGATACACTTTGTTGAATTTTTGGAAAACAAACAACTTATGTTCTTGTCTTCCTCTTCCTTAGTCAAGATATGCATAGGAAAAGGAGATTTGTATTTTGAAAATTATGATGATATGTTCTTAAGATAAGGGACAAGGTCTCTTTGATTTAGGGATTCATTTCCATTTTCTTTTGTCTTAAACAAGTATGATAGGTTTGCCTTTTTAGGTGGCAAATTTCTGGCCCTTGAATCTCCATTATTTGGTTGATATTATTTGTGTGGGATAGGAATGTTTTGTCCTAATGCCATATATTATCATACCACTTGCTAAAATTATGAGTGTAGGATATAGATGTTTTTGTCCTAAAGCCTTGTATTATCATGCCACTTGCCAAAATGATGAATGTAAAATCACACCACTTGCTAAATTTTTGTCTTAATGCCATGTAACCTAATCTTTATTATTATTACATTATTATATCATCACCTAATTTTTTTTATTTTATTTTTCCTCTTGGATTTGGGCTTATTCCTACCCATTATGGGCTTATTTCTACCCATTTTCTTTGCTTTGGATAAAATTATACCTTTCTTGGAGGGCTTAGTCTCATTTTCATAATTTTTGGACTATTGGTCCAATTACTATATCCTAGTCGAAGTCTATGTTTTATTTCTTGCTTAGGTTATCCAATGGGCTTGCTAGAAACTTATGTGAAGTGGAAAAACTCTATATGAAGTGTCTATAGGTAAAAGCTCAATTTATGGGTGGAGATACTAAACTTAGTAACTTTTACTCTTAAATTAGGAAAAATTACCCTAATCCAATCTTCTTGAAATTTTAAGACCTTTAATTCACAAAAAAATTTCTTCCTTACCTAAGAATTTCACCTTTCTTTAGCATGTTTGTTTCTAATATTTCCTCTTAGGTTTTCTTTCTTTACCTATTCCATTAATAGTAGAACATTTCTATGCATATATGTAAGGTGAAGAATTTATAAGGAAAATATTTAAAAATTACGGGATGTTACAGGGTTCATCACTACTTGGCAACAACTTTCTCAAGCTTTCTTGGCCAAATATTTCCCACCAAGTAAGACAACCCATCTTAGGAACCAAATCACTACCTTTTCTCAAAAAGTTGGTGAGTCTTTATATGAAGCTGGGGAGAGATTTAAAGAACTTCTCAGAATATGTCCATACTATGGGTTGGAGAAGTGGTTCATAGTCAATACATTCTACAATGGACTAGCATACAACACTAAAATGTCTGTGGATGCTGAAGCAAGAGGAGCCATTATGAATAAAACAGTTGATGATGCATATGAGCTAATTGAAGATGTAGCTCAGAATCATTACTTATGGTCTAGTGAAAGGCAACCAAGAAAACTAGCAGGTATGTATAAAGTATATGTGTTTAATCATCTAACTTCTAAAGTTGATGCATTATTTCAAAAAATTAGATAAATTAAGCATCAATGCTATTGGTTCTCCATCTTTTTCATGTGAGTTCTATGGATGTGTTGGCCATATAGCCAATGAATGCCAGCTTGGAAATTATGCACCTCAGGATTGTGAACAATTGAACTTTGTGAACAATAATCATAAAAATAATCCTTCCAGCAATACATACAATCTAGGCTGGAAGAATCATCCAAATATCTTATACAAGCCAAATGCAAATCAGCGTCCTCAGAATAACTTTAGGCAACCTCCTGCGTTTCAGAATTAGAGGCCATTTAATCCTCCTCCTCAGGAAAAATCAAATCTAAAGGCTCTGATGGAAAATTTCATCACTACCCAGATGAAAAAGAATGATGAATTCAGAGCCTAAGACCACTGAATGAATGAGGCTATAAAAGATTTAGCCTCTAAGGTTTACTCGCTTGCTACTCATAGTAAGATGCTAGAAACTCAGATTGCACAGCAAGCGAGCCTATCTAATAAGAACTTTGGCAGACTTCCAGGCTAGACTGAGAACCTTAGAGAGCATTGCAATGCTATTACCCTGAGAAGTCGTAAATAGTTGGCTGAATCTGAGAGAAGTGGGGAAGTAAAAGAAGATGAACCTTAGGCTGCATCTGAGAAGAGAAGAGAAGAGAAGAGGATTCTAAAAGAGAGGAAAAGGAAGAAGAAGAGCCCAAATATGTAGCTTCAGCACCATATAAGCCACCAATTCCTTTCTTCAAAGATTGGTTAAGGTTAAGTTAAAGAAGCAGTTTGTGAGGTTTCTGGATGTTTTGAAAAAGTTAAATATCAATATCCTATTCTTAGAATCCATCTCCTAAATTCTTTCTGTGCAAAGTTTCTGAAAGAAATCCTCTCAAATAAGAAGAAAATTGAAGAGCCTGCTGTTGTGGCACTAACAGAGGGATCCAGTGCTTTAATTCAAAATAAGCTGCCACAAAAGCTTAAGGATCCTTGAAGCTTCTCAATTCCTTGCTCTACAAGAGACATAAAGATTCACAGAGCTTTATATGATCTTGGATCAAGTGTGAGCCTCATACCTTTTTCAGTTTGTAAGAAGCGTCAAATGGGTGACTTGAAGCCTACCACTCTTTTTCTTCATTTAGCTGACTGATCCATTAAGCATATGGTAGGTATATTATAGGATGTTCCTCTAAAGGTGGCTAAGTTTTATATACCTGTTGATTTTATTATTTTAGAGATGGAGGAAGATGAAAAAATCACCATCATTCTTGGAAGGCCTTTCCTAGCCACAGTTGGTGCAAAAATCAATGTAAAAGATGAAAAGCTTTCTTTGAATGTAGGGGATAAGAAAGTAGAATTTAACTTGAATGATACCATCAAACCCCCATCTCTAAATGAATCTTGTTGTATGATTGGTTTACCTAAACCAAATATGGATGATTATATCATGCATTTTTCTCCTTCTAACCCACTTGAGTTATGCTCTGTGGAAAGTTCTTTTGTTTATGATAAATAGGGAAAAAAAAGCTGACTGTTGAGGAAGCAATCCAAGCTCCAAAAGTAGAACCTTAGCCACCTCCTCTCAACCTCAATGGAGCTAAGGAGGAAAAAAATGAGCCAAGAAGATCTTTGAAGGCTATTAGGCAAAGCCTTAAGCACCATACTTAAAGGCAATGAATAGCAAAGAGAGTTATTCAAACTCTCTTAAAACCTCCTTGAGTGGAAAGCATGCCAAAGAAGTCGAGCTAATGACTTTAAACAAGCATTTTGTGAGAGGCAACCCACATTTTAATTTTTAAGTTTCTTTTTACTTAATTTCATTGTTTTTAGTTTTGTTTTTATCTTTAGTTTTAGTTGATTTCTTAGGTTAGGAATTTAAGAGTGTTTTTAGGTGTTTTTTAGGTCATAATTTGCATGCCTAAGAGTGAAAAATGCAAGAATTTTGAGGAAAAATTAAAGCAAAGCAAAAACTGAGGAAAAATTCAAAGAAATAGGGATTCCAGCGCCAAACACGGGTAGCCCGTGTCACAGAGCATGCCTGTGCTTCATACACGGGAAACACAACTTCCCTGTGTTCCTTAACATGGGACAAATCTAAGAGAAAAATAGATTTTTAGCGCCAAGCACAGGTAGGCCATGTTTCCCAACACGCCCTGGCCCAACTCATGCCCTAGGTAATTGGTTCAAAAAGAGCGAGAACTGGCAATCTAGCTCGAAGCACGGTCGTAGTTCGGGACTAGGGTCTTACTTTTCTCAAAATTTCCCCTCTTTTCCTAGCCCGTGTTCACGCATTCTATCCCCATGCCTTTTTCATGTTCTTCTACTCCTTCTTCCCTCCAATTTCCCTACCAAATTCTCTACAAATTCAACCTATTCCTGTGTTCCTCCCTTCTTGTCTCCTATCTTCCCATTCTTCGCCCTAATCCCCTGCACCCAGCACTTTTCCCTCTCCTATTCCCTCTGTAACCTGAGCTCTCCCTCTCTTTACCAGCCAACTCGTACCTCATCCAAGATTTCCTTCTCCTCTCTTCTCCCACCCTCTTTGCCAAGCTCCCATCTCTTTCTTCCCTCCAACCTCTACCCTAACCCGAGCCATAACTAGAGAAATCCCCTAGTTCTCAATCTCCATCCTTTTCCCCTCTATAACCCGAAGCCCCCTTTCTTCTCTGCCATTCCCCTGCTTCCATATTCTCAAAATCTTTATCCCAACATTCCACTCCCTCTCCCAGCCAATCAAAAGCCCCCCATAAATTCCTCTGCACCTACACTTTTATTCCCATACACCAGTACTCTCCCTAAACCCAGAAATCCCCTCCCCTCTGTTATCCGTGTCCAGCTATTTCTCTCTACTCCTTGTTCATAGCTACATTCCTTACTGCTGGTATACATCGTTCCCTCCAGGTAATTTTTGATTCACTGCACTTGTTGATTAAATTTCTGGATTGGAAATTTTAGACTTCATGATTGCACTGGTTGAGTTTTCTGGATTGGTTTGGTTTTGCTTTCTGCACTTGAGCTTCAATCTATTGGATTTTCTACATTGAAATTTTCTAGTCTTCACTTATCTTGAATTGAGAATATTTGTTGCCAAATTTGTACCCTTAATTAGCCACGTAATGCTAGATAGTTCATTCTGCATAGATAAGTTTTCATGCTGATAATTGCTGGCCTTTTCTTCATTGGTTTACCTAGGCATTAAAAGCTACATTTGGAATTATGTATGCTTGAATTTTTGTTGGACTTGGTGTTCTAGTTTAATTATATCAGTTCTCTGCACTTGAACTTCACGTTTCTGAACTAAAACTCCCTTCCCATTGTTAGACTTGCTGGATGGTTTATCTACATTAGTTTAGTTAGACTGGTTTTAACAAAATTCTGCAGGATTTGGAATGCTTAGAAATCCTACACTTTGGGTTCATATTTGTTGAATCTTTTGAGTTGGTTTTGTCTTCCTGGTTATTGCTGGTTGTCACTCTTGTTGGTTATTGCCTGACTTCCTTATTACACTAAATTGCTTGCCATCAATTCTCTGCTCTTACTTTAACTGAATGCATTCATTTAGGAATATATGTTCTGCACTAGAGGCTTAATTGGCCTAGTTTTGGGATGCATGGTGACATGCTATAAAATAAGCATGTTTTTGACATGTTTTAAGTTGCTTTTTATTTAATTTTAGTAGAAAATAGATTTGAATTGATTGAGTGTTGTGTTTTGTGTTTTAGGAATAATAAAAAAGAAATGAAGAGGAAAATAAAGAGAAAACATAGAAAAATACTGATTTCTGCCCTTGTGTCACTAATTGAGGCATATCTCACTCATTTGGACTCTGATTAAGGTGATTTCAGAGGATATGGAAAGAAGAGACATAGAGCTACAACTTTCATGTTTTGCAATTTGGCAAAATCCAAAATATTCTGCGCGCCGCGCTAAGGAAAATTCAGAGTGCCGCGATGCTACCCATCGCACCGCGGTGCGGAGTTACCCAGGAGAAAGCACCGCAGCACTCAACCCAGGGCGCCGCGGCACTTGAGCACTCTCGACACAGCCCGTCGCGGCACCCCATGGCAGGATCTCCGTAGCACCGCGGTGCTCTACTTAAGCGCCGCGACGCCCGCCCACCGTACAGGACTTGCTGATTTCGCGATTTTAGGTCGTTTTCGCCCAAATTGAAGTGGGATGGACGGAAATTTGACCTAAATACGTTCTGACTTCGATTAGGAGGAGAAAAGTCTATAAAAAGGGAGGAAAGCAACCAGAGAAGGGATCCAATTCTTCATCTACATTCTTCAATTCTTCTTTAGAGTTTCTTTTGGCCCTGCGTGGCTAGTTCTTTTTAGTTGGTTGAGGTAAGTGGAAACCTAAAGGGATTTTTATACATTGTGAGATGTGGATTTAATGTTTTTATTTCAATTTGATTTGAATATTGGTTGTTCATATGTTCTTATTCTTAATGATTATTCATATGATTGCTAGGAGGCCTACTAGTATTTTGTCTGTTTTAATCTACCGCTGAATTGTGTTTTGAACAAAGTCTTTAATTCTGCGATTCCTGAGGCAAATAGGTTTGAGCATTTTGGATTTTAAATCACTGAACCTATGATGAATGATTAACTAAATTAGATATAGCCGATGTGTTTATATTTGTTTAGCTCTGTCAGTTTCTCTAGTTCTTCATGCGGTTAACAAGTTATGTTTTACCGATGTGCTAATGGATGGCTAGTTAATTAGGGTTTGATTAGTGTGATTGTCATTAATTTGCTAGGATTAAGAAGAAACAGGGTTAAAACCCCAATGATAGATATTCATTTACAGATTGAGTATGTTGTCGATGATCAATGTAATCCCTTGACGGTGGATATAAACCGAAACCAACGTCTTTATCATTAATCACTTTCTCTTATTTATTTTCATTATTGTTTACTTTACTTAATTTGCGATTATCAATTCCTCCCTTTTTAATCACATAAGCTAATTCCAGTCTCTGTGGGATTGACCCTTACTCCCACTACTACAGGTTAGTTTTGAGGTAAGGTATTAATTTGGGTGTACCTGCGACAGTACGCACCAAATTTTGGCGCCATTGCCGGGGACTGCGCCATTACTTTTTGTGATTTTTTTGATTTATGCTTGTAACTCGTTCTTCTAATTCTCGAGATTTACAGTTCAATCCAGATATTGAAAAATCTGTATACAGGCACAGAAGAGGAATTCAAGAAGACGTTGATCAGGATAAGGAGGAAGTGATCATGGCTAGACACCCCACTCTGAAGGAGCTTGCAGCTCCTGATTTGCATCAGCAACCCTTATGCATTACTTTTCCTAATCTTGATGACAATGTTAATTTTGAGTTGAAATCCGGATTAATTCATCTCTTACCAAGTTTTCATGATCTTGCAGGTGAAGACCCGCATAAACATCTGAAGGAGTTCCATGTAGTATGTACCAGTATGAAGCCCCCTGGAGTAACTGAGGAACAAATAAAACTCAGGGCTTTTCCTTTTTCCTTAAAAGATTCATCCAAAGATTGGTTGTATTATTTGCCCTCTGGTACTATCACTACCTGGAATGAGATGAAGAGAATGTTTTTAGAACGTTATTTTCCTGCATCTAGAGCCGCTACTATTAGGAAAGAAATATGCGGCATTAGGCAATTGCATGGTGAAACGCTTTATGAATATTGGGAGAGGTTTAAGAAATTTTGTGCAAGCTGCCCACATCATCAGATTAGTGAGCAGCTACTAATCCAATATTTTTATGAAGGTCTTTTGCAGGGAGATAGGAGCATGATAGATGCAGCTAGTGGAGGAGCACTAGTAGATAAAACTCTTGAGGCAGCCAGAATCCTCATATCAAATATGGCAGCCAATTCACAACAATTTGGCGTTAGGCATGATCCTCCTATTAGGCATGCTCAAGAGGTAAGTACTACTTCTCTTCAGAATCAAATATCTGAACTTACTTCTCTTGTGCGCCAAATGGCTACAGGTACACTACAGCAAGTTAAAGTATGTGGAATATGCTCAGCCACAGGGCACCCAACTGACATGTGTCCTACACTTCAAGAGGAATCCACAGAACAAGCGAATGATGTAGGAGGTTTTCTTGGCCAACCAAAGAGGTATGATCCATATGCTATTACATACAATCCTGGATGGAAGGATCATCCCAATTTCAGATATGGGAATGCACAAAATAGGCTTACAGGACAAAATTTTCAACAAAATTAGCAAGCGTATTATCCTAGACAGAATGCACCCCAGGATCAACAGGTAAGTAATCCATTGGAAGACATTGTGAAAACTCTTGTACATAACTCTCATCAATTTTAGCAAGAGACAAGAGCTATCATTCAGAATCTGACAACTCAAATAGGTCAGTTACCAACTACAGTGAGTCTATTGGATGCTCAGAACTCAAGTAAGTTACCTTCTCAAACTGTGGTGAATCTTAGAGAAAATGTTAGTGCAATTATTTCAATTAGTGGTAAGGAAATTGAAGGCCCACTATCGTTCTCTTCTCCTAAGAAAACTGAAAAATCAATTAAGGAGAATGAAGCACCTACAGGTAAGTCTCCTTCTAATCCAAATTATGAAGTAATGCCTCCTTTTCCAGAAGCTCTTAAAGAGAATAGGCTAAATGAGAAAACTTCTGAATTGTATGACATCTTTAGAAAATGTGAAGTTAATCTCCCCCTTCTAGATAACATTAAACAGGTGCCAAGATATGCAAAGTTCTTGAAAGAACTATATACTCAAAAAGAAGGGCAAAAATTAAAGGATTTTGAAAAGATTCATATGAGTCGGAATGTATCTGCTATGATACAGACAAAACTCCCCACTAAATGCAAGGATCCAAGTATGTTTACTATTCTATGCAAAATTAGGGGAACTCGCATTGAAAAGGCTATGTTAGATTTAGGAGCTTCCATCAATGATATGCCATATTCTGTATATACATCTTTGAATTTGGGACCATTGAAATCTGTAAATTTGATAATTCAACTAGCAGACAGGTCCGCTGCATATCCTAAGGGAATAATTGAGGATGTCTTGGTGCAGGTGGATGATTTGGTGTTCCCTGCAGATTTTTATGTGCTTGACATGGACAATGGGGATTTTACTTCTCCAATATTATTAGGGAGACCATTCTTGAAAACCTCCAAAACCAAGATAGATGTTCACAATGGCACACTCATTATGGAATTTGATGGTGAAGTAATAAAATTCAATATGTATGAAGCCATGAAATACCCAGGTGATGATACTCCTATTTATTCCATTAATATTCTTGATTCGTTGGCAAACAATGTGTTTGAATTAGATGAAAAGGATAAAATAGAGGAAAGTGTGAACAAATCTATAGCAGCAGATGATGGTGAGATAGACTTAGATGAAGGAACAAAGGAGAAATTGACTGTACTCAATGATTTTTCAGAAGGGCCACAAAAAGGTAAGGTTGCTTATAAGGAATTATCAAATTCTGATACTACTCTTGCACCTTTTATTTTGCAGGATCCTGGGTCTAATTTGTCACCTCTTCCCAATCACTTGAAATACTTGGAAGTAGGAGATGCATCACCTATTTTAGTTGCCAAGAATTTGGGTGTTAAAAAAGAAGAATTGATGCATATTTTTCAGAAAAAAAGAAATGACATTATAAAAACAATTGCAAACCTTAAAGGCATAGACCCGACTGTAGAGTTGCATCAAATTCTAGAAATGAAAGGGGTTAAAACCCTTAAAGGTAAGAAATCTCTCCCTTGTTTAGGACCACTTGTTATTACTAATGTGGCTTCTGGTTATTACTAATGCAGTTGAATTTCAAGGATTGAATCAATCCCAGAAATTTAAAGTGAACATTAAAGAGCCTCCATGAACAAAGATAGGGAGCTGAGTCTAGTCAACGACGTAAAACAAAGGCACTGGTTGGGAGGCAACCCAACATCCATTCTTTTTCTTCTTCTTATTTTCATAGTTTAATTTTTCTTTATTTTCAAAAAAAAATGGTGCAGAATTGCGGACGTGTTTTAGCCAGTTAGCTCATGCCCTAAACCTCCCAATTGCTTTCCCGGCACCTCCTGAACCACCCTTTAGGCCTGCACCTAAGTATGATGAGATGGATGGTGATCACTAATCAGGGAAGTTTCGCTGAACCCCTCCTTATGTTATTACTTGTCCCTATTATATTCTCTTTTATATTCTTACATTGGGGACAATGTATGTTTTTAAGTGTGGGGGGGTCACTTTATGATTCAGCTGGATGACTGTATAATAAATCATACACTTGTGCACTTTCCTACTTTGATGCATAACTATAATTTTATGATATGTGCACTTTTAATCCTGTCATGAGGTGAGCATGTGAACAAAAATTCATTTATGAGTTTGTGATAGCTGAACCAATAGCCAATGATATAACTGTTTAAATTGCTTATAGCTCTTGGGAGATGTAGAAAAGTCATAATTATGTGTAATTTTAATTTCTTTTAAATTTATGATCACCTACTTTCTAAAAATCCTAAAATTATTTTGCATAGTAATTTTGGATATTTAATTTATTTTTTACTTAGAAAAAGATTATATAACTCAAAAATATTTTATGATCTCATTTAAATTTCTAGAACTTATTTAAATGCTACTTAAGGCGAAATCCTAGGCTAATTCTAACAATTAGGAGATGATTTAGGCAATTTTTTTGATGAGATTGAGCCTTTCAAGCTTAACCCAAACAAGTGAATATCCTTAGAACCTCTATTTTGAGCTTAATTAACATTTTATTCTATACCCACAAAACAGCCAAGACCAAATTTTTGTGATTAATACCTTTATTTTTTCTACCTGATTCACTCACTCCATGATTAATTTCTGAATATTTGTTTTATAGATCTACATTAATGAAAGGGTGGAGCACGGACAAAAGAAAGAAAGAAAGAATATATATATATATATATATATATATATATATATATATATATATATATATATATATATATTCTCAAAAGACTATTGAAAGTCCATCCAGTGATTGAAAAAGAAGAAATAGAGAATCAAAGAAAAGTAGAATGCAGAAAAGCAAAGAAATAAGTGTGGGGGAAAAAAATTCTTCAATATTGAGAATTAGCTCAAATAGATCAGAGTTAATCATGTGATGTTGGGAGATTGAGCTTTAAATTATATCTTGTATCTCATCCCATAGCCTAGCCACATTACAAGCTGAGTTAAGTCATTTTGATCCTAAGAAGTAGTTTTAGCCTACATTAGTGGAAAGTAGCATGAAAAATAAGTCTATGGAAATATTAACTAGAGAGCCATGCTATAATTCTTGAGATATATAAACTCATTTTAGTAAAAGTAAATTAAATTATTCAAAGACACACACACACTATGGATTTTAGGGAATAAAATTATAAATTGCATTTGAATTAAATGTTGCACATGGTCATGAAATTTTCTGAAATTTCTTCAAGAGCATACAATTTTCACTATGAGGCAGCATATTGGTAAGACATTCACTCATTTGATATATTGAATTCTGTTTACATGAATCAATGTTTGCTTGAGGACAAGCAAAAGAGTAAGTGTGGGGTATTTGACATGCTATAAAATAAGCATGTTTTTGACATGTTTTAAGTTGCTTTTTATTTAATTTTAGTAGAAATTAGATTTGAATTAATTGAGTGTTGTGTTTTGTGTTTTAGGAATAATAAAGAAGAAATGAAGAGGAAAATAAAGAGAAAATCATAGAAAAATGCTGATTTCTGACCTTGTGTCACTAATTATATCTCACTCATTTGGACTCCGATTAAGTTGATTTTAGCGGCTATGGAAAGAAGAGACATAGAGCTACAACTTTCATGTTCGGCATTTTGGAAAAATCCAGAA
The DNA here is from genome assembly GCA_037074535.1 of Gleditsia sinensis. Classification (NCBI taxonomy): domain Eukaryota; kingdom Viridiplantae; phylum Streptophyta; class Magnoliopsida; order Fabales; family Fabaceae; genus Gleditsia; species Gleditsia sinensis. Next base: position 31,033,263 of record CM073466.1, on the reverse strand, counting down.
GATTCTAGGTGCCACGGCGCTTACAAGGGAGCGTCGCGGCGCCACGCTAAGGAAAATCCAGAGCGCCGCGACGTTACCCATCGCGCCGCGGCGCGGAGCTACCCAGGAGGGAGCGCCGTGGAGCTTAACCCAGGGCACCGCGGCGACTGAGCACTCTCGACATAGCCTGCTGCGGCGCTGACTGAGGGCACCTCGGAGCCCCGTGGCAGGATCTCCGTAGCACCGCGGCACCCGCCCGCCGTACAGGACTTGTTTATTTCGCGATTTTAGGTCCTTTTCGCCCAAATTGAAGTGGGATGGACAGAAATTTGACATAAATACATTCTGACTTCGATTAGGAGGAGAAAAGTCTATAAAAAGGGAGGAAAGCAACCAGAGAAGGGATCCAATTCTTCATCTATATTCTTCAATTCTTCTTTAGAGTTTCTTATGGCCCTGCGTGGCTAGTTCTTTTTAGTTGGTTGAGGTCAGTTGAAACCTCAAGGGATTTTTATACATTGTGAGATGTGGATTTGATGTTATTATTTCAATTTGATTTGAATATTGATTGTTCATCTATTCTTATTCTTAATGATTATTCATATGATTGCTAGGAAGCTTACTAGTATTTTGTCTATTTTAATCTACCGCTGAATTGTGTTTTGAACAAAGTCTTTAATTCTGCGATTCGTGAGGCAAATAGGTTTGAGGGTTTTGGATTATAAATCACTGAACCTATGATGAATGATTAACTAAATTAGATATAGCCGATGTGTTTATATTTGTTTAGCTCTGTCAGTTTCTCTAGTTCTTCATGCAGTTAACAAGTTATGTTTTACCAATGTGCTAAAGGATGGCTTGTTAATTAAGGTTTGATTAGTGCGATTGTCATTAATTTGCTAGGCTTAAGGAGAAACAGGGTTAAAACCCCAATGATAGATATTCATTTACAGATTGAGTATGTTGTCGATGATCAATGTAATCCCTTGACGGTGGATATAAACCGAAACCAACGTCTTTATCATTAATCACTTTCTCTTATTTATTTTCATTATTGTTTACTTTACTGAATTTGCGATTATCAATTCCTCCCTTTTAACAAAATTCTACAGGATTTGGAATGCTTAAAAATCCTACACTTTGGGTTTATATTTGTTGAATCTTTTGAGTTGGTTTTGTCTTCCTGGTTATTGCTGGTTGTCACTCTTGTTGGTTATTGCCTGACTTCCTTATTACACTAAATTGCTTGCCATCAATTCTCTGCTCTTAATTTAGCTGAATGCATTCATTTAGGAATATATGTTTTGCACTAGAGGCTTAATTGGCCTAGTTTTGGGATGCATAGATACTGAATTTTGCTGGTTAAAGTTGGGTGCTTGCTATAATTTGCTGCTAGTAAATCATTAGTTCAAGTATTGTAACACTACAATTTACTTGGACTTTAACATCTGCTTGATTGGATTGTTTTGCCTATCTTTTCACTACATGAGGTATATGTTTACATCTGTTGGTTCCTGTTTGTCTTGCACCTTGGATTATATGTTTGTTGAATTTTTAGCTTTTGAGATACCTGATTTGTCTGGAAACTTGATTCTCTTACATGAAGTTGCCTGGTTAAGCTGAAATTCTGGTATAGCTAAAATTGAAATTAACCTATTGAGTTTACTGGTTTTGCATTGATTTTATCTACTTATGAATTTGTAGTTTTCTTGTAATTGAATTTTGAATTGATCAATCCATCTTTACTGAATTTGGAATTTGAAATTGGCTATTAAATTTATGGGTTGCTGAATAGTTTCTATTGGTTTTTGATTTTTGCATTGTCTAAGTTGATTATCTCTCTAATTAGTTCATTACTCCTAGATTGCTTTGATTCTAACTTGCACTCTCCTAGCCGAGATGTAAATTGGCATTAAATTTGATTGTAATTTATCTGCTTTAATTTATGACTAGCTGGGTAAATCTCATTAAGAGTAGACACTTTGCATGCTAAAAACTGACTTGGTAGTCATTGAATATTGTCATCTCTTTATTTGATGAATGATAATTCTGGTCATTACTCTACTTGATGCAATTTATGGCTTGGTTGTTAACTTAAATCATTTTATCCTATATTTGCCATTTGCCTTGAACTGAATTGAAAATCCAATGCTCCTTAACTTTGAAACTTGTTAACCGTGCTTTGAGCTCTAATTCCAAATTGCTGCACTGCTTAAATCTGGCATACCTGTTGCTAATGCAAGTCTAGTACACTTGGCATTTGAGTCAAATCCTCCAACTCCTCCTCCAAACAACTAGTAAGCAAGTAAGTTTTACTTTTTCCTTTGACTATACTTTCATTATTATTGACATTGAGGACAATGTCAAGTTTAAGCATGGGGGAGTAGACTTTAGGCTTGTGGTTTTCACTGATTAAATTTTTAGTTATTATTTGCTGAATATCTCTTGTTTCATTGCATAATCACAAAGTTTGCTGTTTCAGAGATAGATTGATGTAATATAGGTTGATTTTAGCTTATGAACATATGATGTACAATAGAATATAAAATAGATAGTTATCATTTTAGTCTCTCTCTTCTAGTATTAAACCTTTAATTTTTTAAAAACTATCTCTCCTATTGTGCTGTAAATTGTATGCCATTTCTGATTTTAACACTATGAGAGTGTGAAGGAAGGGAGAGGTGAAAAATGAGGGAATATAAAACCCAAACTTTTTTCAATCTGGGTACCCCTTCAAGGCACCAAAAAGGCCTTAGTATGAGTACCTAGATGCCTTCACCCTAGTGAGATAGAGCATAAAATGCACTCACTGCATATTTCTATAAAAAATGAATTAATGAAAAAGAGAAAAGAAAGAAAAAGAAAGTGAGAAATAAAAAAAAGAGTGAAAATAGAAATAAGGTTAAGGCAACATATGGAGATCTAAAGGATGAGGTAGCTTACTTAAATGTTTAAAAATCAATTTGGTGCATATGCTTAATGGTAACAATAGAAGTAGGTATATAATAATAGAATTTGGGTTTAGTTTTAGAAGAACGAAGACTAATTAATAAATTTCTATTCATATATCTATTGTGTGCACATTGATTGAGTGAAGAATTACCTATATTACATTTTTCTATCATTTGAAATTTGTATGCATCATCTGTAACAACTCCATTTTTTTTACATATATACATATATATAAATTTTTTGAAGTCCCATGAAGTCATTACCTTTATTTAACTCATAATAACATTTAGTTAATTTAACTAAACATAATTAAGGTTTACACGTCATAAATTAACAACATCCGTACACAAATTAAACACATATATATCTACATCTTATTCACCCATGTTGACCAGTTCTGGGGATATGGGTGCGGGTGGTTGCACCTTCACCAAGATCTTAGCCAACTCGACCACAAACACCTTATTTATTTAGGGGATCTGCCCAACATAGAGTAACTCGATCGAACGTACACTAAAAGCCAGAGGCAAAGATAAATATGCAAAACTAGTTTTCTGAACATGATATGGAAATAAAGTGAGAATTAAATCCCAGTAAGTTCAAAAATAAATCACAATTATCACTAATATAAATCTTCATGTCATGTTCATCTGTATAAGCTATAATAAATATCTTAGTTCATATGAATGCACTTAATCAATGCACATGAAAATCATACAGTAATGACATGTATGGCATAAATAACTATTTTTTAGATTACCATATGATGGCTATCAACTTATTTTCATATCAAGTTACCCCAGTCAAGGTGAGTACTTTCTACTCTCCAGTATGGGCTTTTCTCACTCCGTTTGACATGGCACACTTTCTCTTTCTCTTCTCATTAACATAACCATAGTTGTTGGTAGGGCGTCCCCTGCTGGTGCACCACATAGACCGCCATGTGACCGTTCTTTTCTCTTTTTTTTCTTTTCTTTTCTCATTAATAGAAGAAAATATGATTTCAATAGCAAGTATGTTCATTATACTCACATTCCATAATTTTTTATCAAAATGTAATCATTACCAAAAATATTGGTAATCATGACATGACCATAATTGTTTTAAATATCACTTTATAAAATATTTCCATGTCAAAATTACACACTTAAGATGGTAAGGAGTTCATGCAATAGCAATGGCTATGCCATACACTAGTCATTTATTATTTTCATTTAGAATATTCTTCTTCGTTTTAAAATAATATTTTTATCTCTTCATTTTCTTTATGCTTGGCCTCTAGTCACTTTCCTCCTACTTATATCATTTTCAACACATGTTCTCACAAATTTAATACGACATTCTTCTTCAATTTGTTTTATATTGATATCCTATAGTTAATGAAGTTTATTTAGGGTAGAAAAATGTTGAAAATAAGTTTTACCAGCTTCCAACACGGCCTAAACGTATCCTATAACAAGGCTTGCCATTTCCTGTAAAACAACCATGGTTTAGGCTTCAAAATGCCCTTTCCAGCACAGAACATGGCCTGGTCGTGCCTTGGAACACGGTCATGCTCTATGTTGTGTTATTCCCTGATGCAGGTTTTCGTCCTACCTGACCTTCTCTCACTAATTAGAGCATAATGCCCTCATTTTAACTATGAATTAAGTGATCTTGGTGTCCATTTAAAGACTAAACAAGTATCTAAAACTATTATCTTGAACATTGTAGCAAAATCTTAAGGAATCTTGGTGATATACTCAATCAATTTAAACTTTATTTCTTCTCGGGTAGGTTCTAACCTTTACTTACTAATCTGACTATATCTCCCTCATATGAACTCCAAATTGTGTGATTCTAGTGGCTAAATTTCCGTGAGACATATATCTGTATTTTTTATGTTAACTAGTGATTTTAATTCTCTACATAATTTTCCCAGAAATTCAAACACAGAAGCTTTCCTAACAGATTCTTCCCTGATTAACCATTTTATGACCATTGCTTACTAATCTGACCATATCTACCTCATATAGACTCCAAATTGAGTGATTTCAGTGGCTAAAAATCCATGAGACATATATATATTTTGTTAATATTAACCATTTCCTTTAATTACTAACTGATTCTTCCCAGAATTTGAAAAACAAAAGCTTCCCTGGTTACTCCGAAATCAAGTTTTCAAACCAAACATTTTCTAAGGTTTTAGTTCATCATTTTATTATCTCCTCTTCCATTTTCTTCTTAATTTACATCTAATCATAGTTCATCAATTTTCCACCACATTTAAATATAAAAAATAGCAGCATAAAAATCATAAAAGTTTATCACCCATTGCCATACCTATGTGGAACTTTCTGCACCAACCTAAGTATTCAAACATACATCACTTGCAATATCAACATGTAACATGATATAGCAACATCCATGGCAAATTATCCAAGTAAAAAATATAGTAAATTTCATCAAAATTCTAGGATCAAAATCCCATATAAATGTTTCTAATTTCAAAAATTTCTAAAAAAATATTGTTAAACCTACCTAAAGATCTCTCTAGCTCACTTAGTGAATTCTTTTTCTTGTTTTCTCTTGAAGGAAGTAGCAAGATTCCTACCTTCCCTTAGCTTTTCTAGTAGCGTAAATAAGAGAACGAGGGTGAGTTTTTGAACCTCAAGAATGAAGAAGAAAGATAGATTCAAGTGGAGATTAAGCTAACTTTCCTTGAGTACTTAGTCCTCTAGACTTCTCCTTCCTCTTTTTTTCTCTCTTCTCCAATCTTTCTCTCCTTTCCTCACTCTACCTTGCTTATTTTTTTCCTCTCCATCACTTGAGCGAAATTATAATGTTATAAGGGTGGGTTTTGCTTAAATAAACTATCATGTGGTTCACCTTTCATAACCATAGGTCTACCTTATCACAATTAGGATGCACTTGGTTGTTTTTTAGGGAAAAACAACTCATATTCTTGTCATCCTCTGCCTTAGTCAAGATATGCATAGTAATAGGAGATTTGTATTTTGAAAATCATGTTAAAATGTTCTTAAGACAAAGGACAAGGTCCATTTGATTTAGGGATTCATTTCCTTTTTCTTTTGTCTTAATCAAGTATGATAGGTTTGCCTTTTTAGGTGGCAAATTTCCAACCCTTGAATCTCCCTTGCTTGGATGAAATTATTTGTCTAGGATAAGGATGTTTTGTCATAATGCTATGTATTATTACCCACTTTGTGAAATTATGAATATAGGATATCGATGTTTTATCCTAAAGCCATGTATTATTACCTACTTGTTGAAATTATGAATGTAGGATATAGATGTTTTGTCTTAATGCCATGTGACCTAATCTTGATTATTATTACACTACTATTTCCTCACATGATTCTTATTTTTTTCCTTCTTGGATTTGGGCTCATTCTTACCCATTTCCTTTGCTTTGGCTAAAATTCTACCTTTTATGAAGGGTTTGGTCACATTTTCATGATTTTTCGGCTACCGGTCCAACTTCTATATCCTAGTCTAAGTCTATGTTTTATTTCTTACTTTGGCTATCCTATTGGCTTGCTAGAAATTCATGTGAAGTGGAAAAACTCTATATGAAGTGTCCATAGGTGAAAGCCCAATTTAGAGGTGGAGATGTTAAACTTAGTAACTCTAACTCTTGAATTATGAAAAATTACTCTAATCCAATATTTTTGAAATTTTAAGACCTTTACTTACTTCACAAAAATTTATCTTCCCTACCCAAGAATTTTGCTTCTCTTTAGTATGATATTTCTAATTTTTCCTATTAGGTTTTCTCTCTTTACCTATTCCCTTAATGTTAGAAACATTTTCTATGTATATACATAAGGTAAAAAATTTCTAAGGATTACATTTCTTAGATATCTAAAAGTTGTCTAATGAATTTTATTTCCTTAATTAATTATTTATGTACCTTTATTAATAAAAGAAACAAAATTATGGATATTACATTAAATATTTATGTACCTTTATTAGTAAATGAAACAAAATTAGGGATGTTACATTTCTTTCCCCCTTAAAAGAAATTTTGTCCTCAAAATTTCAGAAATTAACTTTTAAGAATAATTACAGTTATTTCTTCCTCATGACTTCTTCTAGCTCCCAAGTTGCTTCTTCTAGAGTCAAACCTTCCCATAACACCTTAACCAAGGGAATGGTCTTATTCCTCAATTGCTTCACGTCAGTGTCCAATATGGATGCCAGTATTAGCTGTTATGTCATATTCTCCTTTATTTGGATTGGTTTATCTTGTATTACATGTGATGAATCTAGAAGATACTTCCAGAGCTGTGATACATGAAAAACATTATGCAGGTTTGACAAGTTAAGTGGAAGAGCAACTTGATATGCTGACGTCCCCACTTTCTTCAAAATTTGGTAGGGTCCCAAAAATCGCGGACTTAGCTTTCTGATTTTTAGAAACCTACCAACTCCAGTAGTCGGGAAACGTTTTCAAAATACATGGTCTCCTTCCTCAAACTCCAGATGTCTATGTCTCTTATCATAGTAACTCTTTTGCCAACTCTGAGCTGTAAGTATTTTGTCATGTATTATCCTGATTTGTTTAGTTGTTTGTAGAACTAGATCAGGACCCAACAAGTTCTTTTCTCCTACTTAAAACCAACATAGTGGAGATCAGCACTTCCTATCGTATAAAGCTTTGTAGGGGGCCATCTTAATACTGGAGTGATACCTAATATTATAAGCAAACTCCACTAAAGGTAGGTACTTATCCCATCATTTACCTTGCTCAATCACACAAGCCCTTAACATATCTTCTTGTGTTTGAATAGTTCTTTATGTCTGTAACTGTAACATCCCTAATTTCGTTTCTTTTATTGATAAAAGTACATAAATATTTAATTAAGTAAATAAAATTTATTAGACAATATTTTAGATATCTAAGGCAATATAATCCTTAGAAATTCTTCAACTTATGTATATGCATAGAAAATGTTTCTAACATTAAGAGAACAAATAAAGAGGGAAAACCTAATAGGAAAGAAATTAGAAATAACATACTAAAGAGATGCAAAATTCTTGGATAAAGAAGATAAATTTTTAGAAACAAGTAAAGGTCTTAAAATTTCAAGAACATTGGATTTGGGTAATTTTTCCTAATTCAAGAACTAGAGTTACTAAATTTAAAATCTTTACCCATACATTGGGCTTTTACCTATGGACACTTCATATAGAGTTTTTCCACTTCACATAAGTTTCTAGCAAGCCCATTGGATAACCTAAGCAAGAAATAAAACATAGACTTGGACTAGGATATAGTAATTGGACCAATAGCCCAAAAATTATGAAAATGTGACCAAAACTTCCAAGAAAGGTAGAATTTTATCCAAAGCAAAGAAAATGGGTAGGAATAAGCCCAAATCCAAGAGGAAAAATAAAATAAAATAAATTAGGTGATGATATAATAATGTAATAATAATAAAGATTAGGTTACATGGCATTAAGACAAAAATTTAGCAAGTGGTGTGATTCTACATTCATGATTTTGGCAAGTGGCATGATAATACAAGGCTTTAAGACAAAAGCATCTATATCCTACACTCATAATTTTAGCAAGTGGTATGATAATACATGGCATTAGGACAAAACATTCCTATCCCACACTAATAATATCAACCAAATAATGGAGATTCAAGGGCTAGAAATTTGCCACCTAAAAAGGCAAACCTATCATACTTGTTTAAGACAAAAGAAAGTGGAAATGAATCCCTAAATCAAAGGGACCTTATCCCTTATCTTAAGAACATATCATCATAATTTTCAAAATACAATTCTCCTTTTCCTATGCATATCTTGACTAAGGAAGAGGAAGACAAGAACATAAGTTGTTTGTTTTCCAAAAATTCAACAAAGTGTATCCTAATTGTGATAAGGTAGACCCATAATCATGAAAGGTGTATTATTTGGTGGTCTATATAAGGAAAACCCACCCCTACAACATTTTAATTTCGTCCAAGTGAGGAAGAGAGAGAAATAGAAGCAAGGTAGAGTGAGGAAAGGAGAGAAATAGAGGAGAAGAAAGGAAGGAAGAAGAAGGAGAAGTTTAAAAGGCTAAGTACTCAAGGTAAGTTACCTTAATCTCCACTTGAGTCCATTTTTCTTCTTCATCCTTAAGGTTCAAAAATTCACCCTCCTTCTCTTACCTAAGCTGCTAGAAAAGCTAAGGGAAGGAAGGAATCTTGCTACTTCTTTCAAGAGGAAACAAGAAAACTAATTCACTAAGTAAGCTAGGGAGATTCTTAGGTAAGTTTAACAATATTTCTTTTTGAAGAAAACTTTTGAAACTTATAATATTTATATGAGATTTTGATCTTAGAACTTTGATGATTGGTCATGGATGTTGCTATATCATGCTACATATTGATCTTGCATGTGATGTATGTTTGAATACTTAGGTTTGTGCAGATAGTTCTGCATGGGTATGGCTATGGTTGGCAGAATTTTAAGCTTCGGTGTTTTGATTTCTGGGAACAATATATAAGGAATTAAAATAAATGGTTAACATAGGAATTAAAGATATATGTGTCATGGACTTTTAGCCACTGGAATCATTCAAGTTGGAGTCCATATGAGGTAGATATGGTCTGATTAGTAGTCAAAGGTCAGAAAATGGTTCATCAGGGAAGAATATGTTAGGATAGTTTCTGTATTTTGAATTTCTGGGAATTATCTGTATGGAATTAAAATAAATGGTTAACATAAGAATTATAGCTATGTGTGTCACAGATTTTTAGCCACTGGAAGCATTCAATTTAGAGTTTATATGAGGTAGATATGTTCCGATTAGTAAACAAAGATCAGAAAATGGTTAATCAGGGAAGAATATGTTAGGATATCTTCGGTCTTTTAATTTCTGGGACAATTCTATAAGGAATTAAAATAAATGGTTAACTTATGAATTATATATTTATGTGTCACGGATGTTTAGCCACTGGAATCACTTAATTGGCAATTCGTATGTGGGAGATATAGTCAAATTAGTAAGTAAAGGTTAGAACCTACCCGAGAAGAAATAATATTGACTTTAAGCGAGTAATAACACCAAGATTTATTACTATTTTGCTGATATGATTAACATAATAGTTATAGATAATTGTCTTAGCGTTCCATAGACACCAAGAGTGCCTCAATCTGAGTTAAAATGATGGAGTTATGCTCTGATTAGTGAGCAAAGGTCACAGCGCACGACCAGGCCGTGTTCTGGGTGCTTCAAGCACTGGCTAGCCGTGTTCGGGGCTATTTTTGAGTACATTTGAAGTATTTTTAAAGCATGGCCATGTCCTGGAACATGGCCAGACCGTGTTGGAAGCTGGTTAAGCCTATTTTCAACATTTTTCTACCCTAGATGAACCTTTTTAACTATAGCGTAATAGTAGAAATCAAATTGGAGAACAATGCTCTATAAATTTGTAAGAACATGTGTTGGAAATGATATAGATAAGAAGAAAATTACTAAAGGCCAAGCATAAAGAGAAAGTTAGATATGATGAAAGCCTGTATCAAGAAAATAAAGAAATAAAATTAATATTTAAAAAAGAAGACGAATCTTATAAATGAAAATAATAAATGACTAGTATATGCCATAGCCATTGCCATTGTATGAACTTCTTACCATCTTAAGTGTGAAATTCTGACATGGAAATATTTTATAAAGTGATATTTGAAATTGTTATGTTCATGGCATGATTACCAATGATTTATGGTAATAGTTATATTTTGATGAACATACTTGTTATTGAAAACATATTTTTGGCTATCATTGTGAAAAGAAAAGAAATGAGCACGGTCACATGGCAATCCGTGTGGTACACCAGTAGGGGACGCCCTACCAACGGTTATGATTATGTTAATGAGAAAAGAAAGAGAAAGTGGGCCATGTCGGATGGAGCGAGAAAAGCCTGTACCAGAGAGTAGAGGATATTCACCCTGACCGGGGTAGCTTGAAATGAGAATAAGTTGATGGTCATCATATGATATTCTGAAAATAGTTAATCCTGTCATTCATATCATTATTGTATGATTATTATGTGTATAAATATAATGCATTCATGTGACCTAAGATATTTTCTGTAGTTTATACAGCTGAACATGACATGATGAACTATATTGATGGTAAATTATGATTTATTGTTGAACTTACTGGGATTTAATTCTCACTATATTTCCATATCATGTTTAGAAGAATAAATATGCAGATTTTCTCTATGACACTTATTATTTCTGTACGTTGGATCGAGTTGCCCTACCTTGGACAACTTCCAGTTATTTCAGATGTATCCGTCGTAGATGTGACTGAGATTCCAGTGGACGTGCCACTCGCACCAGTGTCCCCGGAAGTAGTCAACATAGATGATTAGAGCTAATATGTATCTTTGTACAAATATTTGTAAAATAATGGTGTGTAGTTTGTAAAATAATAGTGTGTATGGAAACTCAGTATTGTATCACTATTAATAACAATTATGCTTGGTTAAAGTGATTATTATTACGAGTTAACTGGTTAGAATTAAAGTAGTAATAACTTCATGGAATTTTACAAATATAAAAAAAAAAATTTGTTACATTTACATAAATGGAGTTTTTACAGTAACAACCTTTTTTTTATCATGTCATTAATCAAAACATACGTACAACATATCAAACACATAAAAATCTACATCTTATTTATTCTAGTTGACCAATTCCGGAGATACAGGTGCAGGTGGTTGCACCATCACCGAGATCTGTGCCAACTCGCCCACAAACATTTTATTTAGGATCCGCCCATCATAGAATAACTCGATCCAACGTGCACTAAAAGCCAGAGCTATAAAAAAATCTTCATAACTAATTTTCTGAACATGACATGAAAATATAGTGAGAATTAAATCCCAGTAAGTTCAACAATAAATCATTATCAATATAGCTCACCACGTCATGTTCAGCTATATAAACTATAGTAAATAACTTCGGTCACATGAATGTGTTGTATCTATGCACATGAGAATCGTACAATAATGACATGCATGACAGGATTAATTATTTTCAGAATATCATATGATGACTATCAATTTATTCTCATATCTAGCTACCCCGGTCAGGGTGAGTATTTTCTACTCTCTAGTACGGGCTTTTCTCGCTCCGTCCGACATGACCCACTTTCTCTTTCTTTTCTCATTAACATGATCATAACCGTTGGTAGGGCGTCCCCTACTAGTGCACCACACAGATTGCCATGTGACCGTGCTCATTTCTTTCTTCCCTGATTAACCATTTTCTGACCTTTGTTTACTAATCGGAACATATTTACCTCATATGTACTCTAAATTGAATGATTCTAGTGGATAAAAATCCGTGAGACATAAATATACATTTCTTATGTTAACCATTTGTTTAGTTTCCTTATAGAATGTTCCCAGAAATTAAAACACAGTAGCTTAAAATTCTGCCACCCATAGCCATACCCATGCAAAACTTATCTACACCAACCTAAGTATTCAAACATACATAATATGTAACATGATATAACAACATCCATGACCAATCATCAAAGTTCTAAGATCAAAATCCCATATAAATATTACAAGTTTCAAAACTTTTCTTCAAAAAGAAATATTGTTAAACTTACCTAGAGCACTTACTCCCCTAGACTTCTCCTTCCTCTTTCTTCCTTTCTTCCTCTCCTTTCCTCACTCTACCTTGCTTCTATTTTTCCTCTCCCTCAATTGGATGAAATTCTAATGTTGTAAGGGTCGGTTTTCTTATATATACCACCAAATAACTCACCTTTCATGATCATGGGTCTAGCTTATCACAATTAGGTTACACTTGGTTGAATTTTTGGAAAACAAACAACTTATGTTCTTGTCTTCCTCTTCCTTGGTCAAGATATGCATAGAAAATTGAGATTTGTATTTTGAAAATTATGATAATATGTTCTTAAGATATGGGACAAGGTCCCTTTGATTTAGGGATTCATTTACTTTTTCTTTTGTCTTAATCAATTATGATAGGTTTGCCTTTTTAAGTGGCAAATTTCTAGCCCTTCAATCTCCATTATTTGGTTGAAATTATTTGCGTGGAATAGAAATGTTTTGTCTTAATGCTATGTATTATCATACCACTTGCTAAAATTATGAGTGTAGGATATATATGTTTTGTCCTAAAGCCTTGTATTATCATACCACTTGCTAAATTTTTGTCTTAATGCCATTTCACCTAATCTTGATTACACTATTATCTTATCACTTTGTTTTTATTTTTAATTTTATTATTCCTATTGTATTTGGGCTCACTCTTGTCCATTTTCTTTACTTTGGTTAAAATTCTACATTTCATATCATATGATATTCTGGAAATAGTTAATCCTGTCATTATTGTACGATTCTCATGTGCATAGATATAGTGCATTCATGTGACCAAAGATATTTGCTATAGTTTATACAGCTGAACATGATGTAATGAGCTAAATTGATGATGATTTATTGTTGAACATACTGGGATTTAATTCTCACTATATTTCTATATCATGTTCAGAAAATTAGTTATACAGATTTTTCTATGGCTCTGGCTTTTAGTGCACGTTGGATCGAGTACTTTATGTTGGACAGATCCCAGAAGCAAATAAAATGTTTGTGGTCGAGTTGGCTTAGATCCCAGTGAAGGTGCAACCACCCACACTTGTATCTCTAGAATTGGTCAACCAGAATAAATAAGATGTAAATTTTTATGTGTTTGATATGTTGTACGTATGTTTTGATTAATTACATGTATGTAAACTCTATATTGTATAATAATAATAATAAAAAAGTTGTTACATAATTGGTATCAGAGCAGGTCGATCCTAGATGGCCAGTGGGTGGATGGTTATTTGAATCGATCTTATAGCGTCTTGAGTATGTTTATGGTTGTGTTGTGTAGGGATCAGTGAATTCATATAGGTAAGAAATTACTAGTGTTTCCTACCTACATGCCGAGGTGGTGTTATGACTGCTGTTAAATATTTTTGAATTAACTATTAGGCTTGATCACCTCAATAGCAGCATAACTTTGTTTTTTCCACAGTAGGAAATGGCACCACCAAGGAGGAATCCAGAAAATAATGCGGAGGAAACCCTACACAACCTGGCCATGGCAATTCGAGACCAAGTTATGACCACTAATCAAATTCTACAATACCTCCAGAATGCTAATAACTCGAATGGTGTGAATGGTGTTAACAACCGGATGGCTAGAAATGATAACAGCATATCCGAGTTCCTGAGGACTAGGCCACCTTGTTTTCAAGGCGGCTTTGACCCGATTGTAGTTGAAAGATGGATAAGGGAGTTAGAGAAAATCTTTGAAGTGATGGGCTGTACTGAGGAGCAGCAAGTAATCTTCACTGCATATATGTTAAAAGATGAAGCAGAATATTAGTCGCGTGGAGCTATAGAACTTTTAGCTCACCAGGGAAGGCAGATCATTTGGCAGGTGTTCAAAGACACCTTTTTTGAAAAGTATTTTCCAAGTACTGTGCGGGTGGAGAAAGAGATTGAATTTCTCCAACTCAGGCAGGGTAGCATGACTATAGACCAATACATCACGAGGTTCGAGGAATTGTCTAAGTTCTCCTCTTATCTACGTTTAACCCTGATGAAGCATGAAAGACTGTTAAGTTCGAAGCGGGACTGAACCCGGACATAAAGAATACTGTTGTAGCTATGGAGATTAGGGAGTTTCTGCCTCTAATCAATAAATGTAGACTCTTGGAGAAAATTTTAAAGGCAGTGGAGGACGAAAAGCAAATGTGAAACCTATGGAAAAGGAAGAAAAATTTGCCCAACCCTAGCAAGAATGTGAGAAGTGGATATAGAGCTGGTAAGAGGCCATTGATTACGGGTCCTAGACCTTTCCAACAAGACCTCGCCCTAGTCAAGTGCGCTAAGTGTAGACGCATGCATGGTAATTGGCCATGCTACATGGGACAAGATGTCTACTTTAACTGTGGACAGAAGGGTCATTTTGCGAGAAACTACCCACAGAATGTGGGGAAGTAGCTAGAACAGAGGCTTCAGGTGAAAGGAAGGGTTTTCACCCTGAGCGGCCAAGAGGCAGCTCAATCTTCTGAAATGATTCAAGGTACATGCTATATCTATGGATTTGCTCTTATGGTGTTATTTGACTTTGGTGCTAGTCATTCATTTATATCGAAAGAATGTATTAGGAATTTTAAGTTTCCTATTTCTGAAACTCCCTATGAGCTATCCGTAGTAACCCCCATAGGGGAAAAGGTATTAACTTCCTCTGTATGTAAGGACTGTCAAGTCACCATCCAGGAGAAAACTTTTTCTGTAGACCTCGTCTGTTTACCTTTAAAAGGCATTGAGGTCATTCTAGGGTTAGACTGGATGTCTAAAAATCGAGTCTTACTGAATTGTTGTAACAAGACCGTTGAATTTCTACCTCCTACTTCGAAAGAGGAGGTGCAGTTATTGATACTTAATGCCAATCAAGTTAATAGGGAGTTGAAGAATGGAGTACTTGGATACATTCTCTTGTATTTATCAAACCTAGAAGTCGAATCGAAGCTTGATGAAATCCCAATAGCCAACGAGTTTCTTGAAGTATTTCCATCAGATATTCCAGGCTTACCTCCCAAGAGAGAGATAGAGTTCTGTATTGATCTTCTACCTGGGACAGGGCCTATCTCTATTGCACCATATAGAATGGCCTCGAAGGAACTACAGGAACTCAAGAAACAGTTAGAGGAACTATTAGACAAGCAATTCATTAGACTGAGTGTATCACCTTGGAGTGCTCTTGTATTGTTTGTTAAGAAGAAAGACGGGAGCTTAAGACTATGCATAGATTACAGACAGCTGAATAAGGGGACTATAAAAAACAAGTACCCTCTCCCTAGGATAGATGACTTATTGGATCAAACTGAAGGGAGCCTCCATCTTTTCTAAAATTGACATGAGTTCAGGATATCATCAGATTAGGATTAAGGAGGATGACGTACCAAAAACTACCTTCAAGACTAGGTATGGGCACTATGAGTTTCTCGTAATGCCCTTCGGGTTGACGAATGCACCTGCAATTTTCATAGATTACATGAATCGCATTTTTTGACCCTACCTAGATCAATTTGTTGTAGAATTCATTTATGACATCTTGATATATTCTAAGAGTGAGAAAGAACATGAACAACTACTCCAAATCGTGCTGCAAGTGCTGAAAGAGAAAACGTTATATGCCAAATTGGAAAAGTGTGAATTTTGGCTGTCAGAGTTGAAGTTTCTCAGACATGTCATCTCTAATAGAGGGGTAGTCGTAGATCCTAGCAAGACGGAAGCAGTGATTCAGTGGGAGAGACCAAAGACAGTTACAAAAGTTAGAAGTTTCCTGGGTTTGGCAGGAGACTACAAGAGGTTTATACAAAACTTCTCTCGTATAGCCTTGCCATTGACTAAATTGACCAGGAAGGGAAGTCCTTTCAAATGGACTGATCATTGTGAAGCTAGTTTCCAGGAGCTTAAGACAAGACTGACCACTCCTCCTGTTTTAATTATTCCAGACCCCACAAGACATTTTGAAGTGTATAGTGATGCTTCAAAGAAAGGGCTAGGGTGTGTGCTAAAGCAAGATAAGATAGTAGTTGCTTACACCTCTAGGCAACTGAGACCCCACGAAGGAAACTATCCAACCTATGATCGTGAATTGGCAGTAGTGGTGTTTGCCTTAAAGATTTGGCGACACTATTTGTACGGGGCAACCTTTGAAGTATATTATGATTATAAGAGTCTTAAATACCTCTTTGATCAGAAGGAGTTAAATATGAGGCAACGGAGATGGGTAGAATTCCTCAATGACTACAAGTTTAAGATAAATTATCATCCAGGAAAGGTGAATGTTGTAGCAGATGCCTTGAGTCGAAATTCTCTACACATGGGTCAGATGATGGTCTATGAGATGCAGATGCTACAGGAGTTTCAAAATTTGAAGCTAGCCACTGCTCTTACTCCATAGAAGCTAGTCATTAATGGTTTAAGTATAGGGTGTGACCTTAGAGCCCAGATCAAAGAGGCTCAAGCTCACGACCAATATTTACAGGATCATAAAGACCAAGGTAATTTTTCTATCATGGAAGATGGAGCAATCATGTATCAGGGAAGGATTTGTGTCCCCTAAGAACGAGAGTTAAGGACTAAGATCCTACAGGAAGCGTATCAGAGTAAATACACAGTCAATCCTAGATGCACTAAAATGTACCAGGATTTAAAGAGGATGTATTGGTGGCCAGGGATGAAAAAGAACATTGCTGAGTTTGTGACGAAATGTCTCATTTGTCAAAAGGTGAAGGTGGAGCATCAAAAGCTAGAGGGATTTCTACAACCTCTTGAGATCCCTAAATGGAAATGAGACAGTATCTCAATGGACTTTGTTGTGGGATTACCTAAGACTTCAGTGGGACATGACTCTATATGGTTAATTGTTGACAGATTAACCAAATCTACTCACTTTCTGCCCATAAAGATTAACTATTCTTTGGAAAAATTGGTCCAGTTGTACGTCCAAAAAATAGTTAGACTTCATAGAATTCCCTTAAATATCGTTTCTGATAGAGATCCCAGGTTTACGTCGAGGTTTTCGAAGGTGTTGCAGGAAGCTTTTGAAACCCAGTTGCAGTTCAGTACTGCCTATCATCCTCAGACTGACGGGCATACAGAATAGACCATTCAAACTCTAGAAGATATGCTAAGGGCCTGTGTAATAGAGCAAGGTAAAGGGTGGGAAAAGTACCTACCTTTAGTAGAGTTTTGTTATAATAATAGTTATCACTCCAGTATTAAGATGGTCCCCTACGAAGCTTTATATGATAGGAAGTGCTGATCTCCACTATGTTGGTTTGAGGTAGGAGAAAAGAACTTGCTGGGTCCTGATTTAGTTCAACAGACCACTGAACAAATCCGTATGATACAAGATAAAATACTTAAAGTTCAAAGTCGGCAAAAGAGTTACTATGATAAGAGACATAGACTTCTAGAGTTTGGGGAAGGAGACCATGTATTTATGAAACTTTCCCCGACTACTGGAGTTGGTAGGTCTCTCAAAACTAGAAAGCTAAGTCCACGATTTTTGGGACCTTATCAAATTTTGAAGAAAGTGAGGACGTCAGCTATCAAGTTGCCTTTCCACCGAATTTGTCAAACCTCCACAATGTTTTCCATGTATCACAGCTACGAAAGTATCTTCCAGATTATTCACATATAATGCGGAATGAACCAATACAAATAAAGGAGAACATGACATACCAGCTAGTACCAGCATCTATATTGGACACTGACGTGATGCAATTGTGGAACAAAACTATTCCCCTAGTTAAGGTGTTATGGGAAGGTTTGACTCTAGAAGAAGCAACTTGGGAACTAGAAGAAGTCATGAGGAAGAAATATCCAAAATTGTTCTTATTAGGTAATTTCTGAAATTTTGAGGACAAAATTTCTTTTAAGGGGAGAGAAATGTAACATCCTTAATTTTCTTTCATCTATTAATAAAAGTACAAGAGTATTCAAAGTAACATCCCTAATTTCATTTCTTTTATTGATAAAGATACATAAATATTTAATTAAGGAAATAAAATTTATTAGACAATTTTTTAGATATCTAAGGAAATATAATCCTTAGAAAATGCATAGAAATGTTCTAATATTAATGGAATAGGTAAAGAAAGAAAACCTAAGAGGAAATATTAAAAATAAACATGCTAAAGAAAGGTGAAATTCTTAGGCAAGGAAGATAAATTTTTGTGAAGTAAGTAAAGGTCTTAAAATTTCAAGAAGATTGGATTAGGGTAATTTTTCTTAATTTAAGAGCAAAAGTTACTAAGTTTAGTATCTCCACCCATAAATTGGGCTTTCACCTATGGACACTTTATATAGAGTTTTTCTACTTCACATGAATTTTTAGCAAGCCAATAGGATATTCCCAATGAAGAAATAAAACATAAACTTGGACTAGGATATAGAAATTGGACCGGTAGCCCAAAACTCATGAAAATGTGACCAAGCCCATTATGAAAGGTAGAATTTTAACCAAAGTAAAGAAAATGGGCAAGAATGAGCCCAAACCCAAGAGGAAAAATAAAAATAAAAATAAAAGTAAAGTGATGAAATAATGGTGTAATCAAAATTGGGTGACATGGCATTAAGCCAAAATTTTAGCAAGTGGTGTGACATCCTACATTTATAATTTTAGCAAGTGGTATGATAATACAAGGCTTTAGGACAAAACATTTATATCCTACACTCATAATTTTAGCAAGTGGTATGATAATACATGGCATTAGGACAAAACATTCATATCCCACACAAATAATTTCAACCAAATAATGGGGATTCAAGGGCTAGAAATTTGTCACCTAAAAAGGCAAACATATCATACTTGATTAAGACAAAAGAAAAAGGAAATGAATCCCTAAATCAAAGGGACCTTGTCTCTTATCTTAGAAACATATTATCATAATTTTCAAAATACAAATCTCCTTTTGCTATGCATATCTTGACGAAGGAAGAGGAAGACAAGAACATAAGTTGTTTGTTTTCCAAAAATTTAACGTAGGGTATCCTAATTATGATAAGGTAGACCTATGATCATGAAAGGTGAATTATTTGATGGTCTACTTAAGCGAAACCCACCCTTACAACATTAGAATTTTTGTCCAAGTGAGGGAGAGGAAAAATAGAAGCAAGGTAGAGCGAGGAAAGGAGAGGAAGAAAGAAAGAAAGAGGAGGGAGAAGTCTAGAGGACTAAGTGCTCCAGGTAAGTTTAACAATATTTCTTTTTGAAGAAAAGTTTTGAAACTTGTAATATTAATATTAGATTTTGATCTTAGAACTTCAATGATTGGTCATGGATGTTGCTATATCATGTTACATATTATGTATGTTGGAATAGTTAGTTTGGTGTAGATAGTTCTGCATAGGTATGGCTATGGTTAGCAAACTTTTATGCTTCTGTTTTTAGAATTCTAGGAAGAATTGGTAAGGAATTAAAACAAATGGTTAACATAAATGACTAGTATATGCCAAAGCTATTGCCATTGCATAACTTCTTACGATCTTAAGTGTGAAATTTTGACATGGAAATATTTTATAAAGCCATATTTGAAATGGTTATGTTCATGGCATGGTTACCAATGATTTTTGGTAATAATTATATTTTAATGAACATGCTTGTTATTGAAAGCATATTTTTGGCTATTATTGTGAAAAGAAAAGAAATGAGCATGGTCACATGGCAAATCCGTGTGCTGCACCAGTAGGGGACACCTGACACCTTACCAACGATTATGATCACGTTAATGAGAAAAGAAAGAGAAAGTGGGCCATGTCGGACGGAGCGAGAAAAGCTCGTACCGGAGAGTAGAAAATACTCACCTTGACAGGGGTAGCTTGATATGAGAATAAATTGATAGTCATCATATGATATTCTGAAAATAGTTAATCCTGTCATACATGTCATTATTGTACGATTCTCATGTGCATAGATATAGTGCATTCATGTGACCAAAGATATTTGTTGTAGTTTATACAGTTGAACATGACGTGATGAGCTATATTGATGATGATTTATTGTTGAACTTACTGGGATTTAATGCTCACTATATTTCTATATCATGTTCAGAAAATTAGTTATGCAGATTTTTCTATGGCTCTGGCTTTTAGTGGATGTTGGATCGAGTACTTTATGTTGGCCAGATCCCAGAAGCAAATAAAATGTTTGTGGTCGAGTTGGCTTAGATCCTGGTGACGGTGTAACCACCCGCACCTGTATCTCCGAAATTGGTCAACTAGAATAAATAAGATATAGATTTTTATGTATTTGATATGTTGTACGTATGTTTTGATTAATTACATGTATGTAAACTTTATATTATATAATAATAATATAAAAAAAGTTGTTATAGAGTGCAATTATGAAGAGAACTGCATTCCATCAGTTTCGAAATATTTGTGTCTTTTGTGGTTCCAGTCCTGGAAAAGATAGAGAGTATGTGAAAGTAGTACAAAATCTAGTGTAACGTCCGGGTTTTTTTTTTTTTTTTTATTTACGCATGTTAAATACGCCATATATATATAAACACAATATATATATATATATTTATACATCTTTATTACAAACCTCATACATCTTATATTTATACAATACAATATTTCAAAACACAATATTCATGTTTACATATATATTACAAACCTCACACATCTTATATTTATACAATACAACATTTCAATACATAATTAAAAGTCTTTATACAGCACTTCACCCTTGAAATACAAAGGGTGAGGAGGTGATACTGCCATCTAGATCTCCATCCGTAACGTCATTTTGTGTCACATCTCATTTCTTTTTATCTGAACATAACACCACAATAATAGTGAGAACAAAGGTTCCCAGTAGATTTAACATAAATATGATGAGAAAAACAGGGGTTATGTTCAGCTGTATAAGCTACAGAAAATATTAAGATCTGGTGATAAAATCATCATTTTTAAAATGACCTGCCTCACTCGGCGATCTGGTCAATGCAATTTGATTTGAAAATGACCTGCCTCATTCGGCGATCTGGTCAATGCAATTTGCTATTCGCATAGTGACCGATCGACTACAGTCACAATAAGTGATCAGGGAATGTGAGTACATCACCCAACTGCCTCCTCACATTACCACCGTCACCCGGTTGGAGCGGTCCTCCCCCGGCTCACTCAGGCTAATAGGGCGTCCCCTACTCGGTACCGTATTAAGCCATACAACCCGTCGATATTCATCCATACATATAAATACATATATATTAATGCATATTCATCAATTAGAATGTAAACTTATCAAGCAACTCGCCATGAGTTTTACGCTTGTCATAATTATCAAGCAACTCGCCATGAGTTTTACGCTTGCCATTCAATTTCTTTCATAAAATAACATGCATAATTTTCATATCTAACAAATAATAATTATTCATCACATATCAAATATCCAATATAATAAATTTTGAATCAAATAAAGAAAAGGGTAATTTTCTGGACGTATTCTGTAACCTTTCTTCACTTATTCAATCATATCTCCCTCATATGAGTTCCGATTGAGGTGATTTCAAAACCTATAAAAATCTAAGACAATTATCTACAACTTCTATGTTTATCATTTCTTCAAATTCCTTACGGTTTATTCCCAGAAAATTAAAAATAAAACACTTAATTTTACTATCCTGAATTCCGACCTTTGCTCAATTAGTCAACCATATCTCCCTCATATAAATTCCGATTGAGGTGTTCTCAAAGCCTATAAAACGCTAAAACAATTATATACAACTTCTATGTTTATCATTTCTTCAAATTCTTTACGGTTAATTCCCAGAAAATTAAAAATAAAATACTTAATTTTACTATCCTGAATTCCGACCTTTGCTCAATTAATCAACCATATATCCCTCATATAAATTCCGATTGAGGTGTTCTCAAAGCCTATAAAACGCTAAAAAAATTATCTACAACTTCTATGTTTATCATTTCTTCAAATTCTTTACGGTTAATTCTCAGAAAATTAAAAAGGAAACACTTAATTTTACTATCCAGAATTTCGACCTCTGCTCAATTAATCAGCCATATCTCCCTCATATGGACTCCAAATCAAGTAATTCCAAAGCCTATAAATCCGTGAGACATATATCTACAATTCATATGTTGACCATTTCTTTACAATCCTTATCGAATTTTCCCAGAATTCCAAAAATAGAGGCTTTCCAATTATTCCGAAATTTAGCATAATATAACTTTGATTTTCTTTTATATATTCCCATGCACCCATATGCATGTCCAAACATCCAAAAATAGAAATTTCATATAATTCTCCAGACCACATGTTATTCATAATAAACAAAATTTATGAGTGGATGTTAAACCTACCTCAGATAGATCCTTAAACTTGCGTGTTTAATTCCTTCCACACAAAGTAAAATCCTTGATTTTCCCTTTCCTCTTCCTTTTCCTCCTTCTTCCTCTTTCTCTTCTTTCTCTTCTCCTCTTTTCTTCTTCTCCTTCTTCTGCCGACACACTTTTCTCTTCTCTCTTTTTTTTTCTTCTTCCCTTTTCTCTCTTTTCCTTTTCTTTCTTTTCTCTCTTTTTTTTTTCCTTTCTTTCCCTTTCGTCACCTCCCCCTTCCCCTTCTTATCTTTTATTTTTTTATTATTATTTTATTCTATATTTTCTTTTCCCTTTTTACCCCCTACCTACCTCCTCTCTTTCTCCAAAATACCCTTGCCACCATCCCTAATTTCATAAATGCCATCCTCCATTAATTACAAAAATGCCATTTCAATGAAATTACATAAATGCCATTTTAACCATCCTACTATCTTCTTTTACCTGAGTAAAATTGTAAAACGATTTAATCCTCCCGTGAAGTCCAAAATGCTTTCTCCTCTCTGAACAAAAATTTCAATTAGTAACATAAAGGAAAAATCGGGGATGTTACAGTTCTCCCCCCCTAAAAAAGAATTTTGACCTCAAAATTTAAGGTTTACCTGTCTTCAAACAGTTGTGGATACTTCTGTCTCATGTCATCTTCCCTTTCTCATGTGGCTTCTTCCATTGTTAAACTCTCCCAACCTACTTTCACCAATGGAATGGTTTTATTTCTCAACTGTTTCACGTCTTTATCCAGAATTACTATCGGCCTCGGTCGGTAGGTTAGATTCTCGTCTACAGTTATTATTTCTTCTTGAATTATGTGCGACGGATCTGGTAGATACTTTCGAAGTTGAGAAACATGGAACACATCATGCAGATTTGACAAATGCGGAGGAAGTGCAATCCGATACGCCGATGACCCTATCCTTTTCAGAATTTGATAAGGTCCTAAATATCTCGGACTCAATTTCTTAATTTTCATTGCTCGGCCAATTCCTGTAGTAGGAGAAATTTTCAAGAACACATGCTCACCTTCTTGGAATTGTATCGGTCTCCTTCTCCTATCGAAATAGCTCTTTTGTCGACTCTGAGCTGTTCGCATTTTATCTCGAATTATCTGTATTTGCTCAGAAGTGTGTTGCACTAACTCAGGCCCCAATAACCTTTTCTCCCCCACTTCATTCCAACATAATGGCGATTTACATCTCCTACCATACAAAGCTTCATATGGTGCCATTCCGATACTAGAATGATAACTGTTATTATACGCAAACTCAGCCAGTGCCAGATATCCGTCCCATCCTTTTCCTTGCTCTAGCACGCACGATCTTAGCATATCCTCTAAAGTCTGTATAGTTCTCTCCGTTTGACCATCTGTTTGAGGATGATATGCAGTACTAAAACACAAACGAGTACCAAAAGCTTCTTGTAGTGCTCTCCAAAATCTGGAAGTAAATCGAGGATCTCGATCTGAAATGATACTATTAGGAATTCCATGCAACCGTACAATTTCCTTCATATACAACTGGGCCAACTTACTCAACGAGTAGTTTTTCTTAATGGGTAGAAAATGCGCAGATTTCGTCAGTCTATCAACTATTACCCATATCGCATCATAACCTGTCTGAGTCTTAGGTAATCCAACAATAAAATCCATAGATATACTATCCCACTTCCACTCAGGGATTTCTAAAGGTTGTAACATCCCAGAAGGTTTTTGATGTTCTATCTTCACCTTTTAACAAACCAGACACTTAGACACATATTCAGCAATGTCTCTCTTCATTCCTGGCCACCAGTATAATCTTTTCAAATCTTGATACATTTTTGTAGATCCTGGATGGATTGTATACTTACTTTGATGAGCTTCTTCCAGAATCTTAGCCTTCAAATTCTCTCCTTGTGGTATACATGTTCTGCCCCGGTACATAATAATTCTATCCTCTGACATTGCAAAGTCAGGCCGATCTCTTCGATCTTGTAAAAATTGATCATGTGTTTGCGCTTCTTTAATCTCAGTCTTCAAGTCACTTTCAATTCTTAATTCACTAACAATCAAACTACCAGGAACAGTCATAACTGATAATTTCAAATTTCTGAATTCCTCAATTAACTCCATTTCCTTTATCAGTATTTGACTTAAATGCAACGATTTCCGACTCAACGCATCAGCTACTACATTTGCCTTCCCTGGGTGATACTTTAATTCAAATTTGTAATCATTAATGAATTCCATCCACCTTCTTTGCCTCATATTCAATTCTTTTTGGTCAAAGAGATACTTTAAACTTTTGTGGTCACTGTATATTTCAAATACAACTCCATATAAGTAGTGTCTCCACATCTTCAGGGCAAAAACTATTGCAGCCAACTCTAAATCATGAGTAGGATAGTTCTCCTCATGCGGTCTCAATTGTCGTGACGCATAAGCAACTACTCTACTTTCCTGCATCAAAACACAACCTAAACCTTTCTTGGAAGCATCCGTATAGACTACAAAGCATCCAGAAGGGTTAGGAACAACTAGAACAGGTGAAGAAGTCAACTTGACTTTAAGCTCTTGGAAACTATTCTCGCATTCTTCAGTCCAATTAAAGAGACTCCCTTTCCTGGTCAATCGAGTCAAAGGCAAAGCTATTTGAGAGAATCCCTGTATAAACCGTCTGTAATATCCTGCTAAACCCAAGAAACTTCTAATTTCAGTCACAGTTTTAGGTCTCTCCCATTTCAGCACTGCTTCAGTTTTACTGGGATCCACCGACACGCCATCTTTAGAAATTACGTGACCCAAAAACTTCACTTCTTCCAGCCAAAATTCACATTTTTCCAACTTAGCGAAAAGTTTCTTTTCCTTCAAGACCTGAAGTACTAATCGGAGATGCTGGTTGTGTTCTTCTTCACTCTTAGAGTAGATTAAAATATCATCTATGAACACTACTACGAATTGATCCAAGTAAGGTCTAAAAATGCGATTCATATAGTCCATAAAGACTGCAGGTGCATTTGTGACCCCAAAAGGCATGACTAAAAATTCGTAGTGTCCATACCGAGTTCGGAAAGCTGTTTTTGGAATGTCTTCTTCTTTAACTCCAATCTGATGATATCCTGACTTCAAGTCGATCTTAGAGAAAATAGTAGCTCCCTTTAATTGATCAAGTAGATCGTCTATTCTAGGCAACGGATATTTATTCTTAATAGTCGCCTTATTCAATTGCCTGTAATCAATACACAATCTCAAACTGCCATCTTTCTTCTTTACAAATAATACAGGCACTCCCCAAGGTGATACGCTAGGTCTGATAAAATTCTTTTCTAACAGCTCTTCGATCTGCTTCTTCAGCTCTTGTAGTTCCACAGGAGACATTCTATAGGGAGTAATAGAAATAGGCCTCGCCTCTGGTGCTAGATCGATGGAAAATTCAACTTCTCTCTTCGGTGGAGGTTCAGAAATTTCGGAGGGAAAAACCTCTGGAAATTCATGGACTACTGGAATCTCAAGCAGTTCCCGTTTCATACTCGGGTTGATGGTATACAAGAAAACACATTTCAAATCTGCATTCCTCATCTCCTTATAGAGTCGGTGAGCACTAATAATGCTATACTTTTGGTCCTCCGGTGGGTCCGAAAGGAACTCAAAAGTCTTATTGCAGCAATCTAATAGGACTCGGTTCTGACTTAACCAATCCATACCCAAGATGACATCTATACCGTCCAGAGGTAGACAGATCAGATCCACTACAAAGGATCTGTCATTCAATACAATAGGACAATTTAAACACACTGAGGAGGTAATTATTTTTCCTCCTGTAGGTGTCACCACTGCTAACTCGTATGGTAACTCCGCAATAGAGTGTTGTAATTTCCCCACACATTTTATTGCTATGAAAGAATGGCTCGCGCCAGAATCAAACAATACATTCAGAGACAAATTGTTGATACAGCACGTACCTTGCATCAAATCAGGAGCTGTCTTTGCTTCAGCACCGCTCAAGGTGAAAACTCTTCCTGTTGTTTGTTGAGTTCGTGCAATACCTTTCCCTCTGCCCAGTGGACACGATCGTGCTATGTGCCCCTTCTGTCCACATTGGTAGCAAGTAACTGGATCAGAATAACATGGATTATTCCCATGGAATTTCCCGCATTTTCCACACTGACCCGTTGTCGGATTTTTCAGAAAAGGTCTGGGTTCCACAATTGCTGGTTGTTTACCTCTCATAATATTCTTCCCTCTGGTATTTCTATCCATAACTGGGAACTCTCTCTTCCGCTTCCACTGAGTCCGCCTCTCCTTTTCATCCTCGACTGCTTTTAGACTTGTCGCCAACATTCGACATTTATTTACCAACGAGGCATATTCCCGAATCTCTAATGCCACCACAGCATTTCTAAGCTCCGGGTTCAGTCCTGATTCAAACTTCACTGCCTTCCAAACTTCATCTGGATTATTCTTCAAAGTACTTGAGAACTTAGACAGTTCTTCAAACTTGGTAATATAGTGCTCAATGGTCCCATTTCCCTGTCTAAGCTGAAGAAACTCAATCTCTTTCTCAGCTCTCACATTACTGGGAAAATATTTGTTCAGAAAAGTCTCTCGGAACAAGTGCCATGTAATTTCCCTGTCTTGATGTACCAGTAACTCTTTGGCTCCTCTCCACCAGTATTCAGCTTCTTCCTTCAGCATATATGTCCCAAAATTGACCTTCTGCTCATCAGAACAATTTAAAACTTCAAAAATTTTCTCGAGTTCCGTCAGCCATCTCTCAGCAACTATTGGGTCATATGCACCCACAAAAGACGGAGGTCGCGTTCCCATAAATTCAGACCATCCATTACCATTTCCAGTTCTGTTTCTATTTCGGTTTCTTTCATTTCCCCTAACCTCGTCATCATTATTAATATTCTGAAGATGCTGCAGAATCTGATTCGTAGCAGCTGCCTGAGCTTGAATAGCTGCGGCTATGTTATTTAAGGTAGCATCTACGCTGCCTGGCAGATCCCTTCTTGGTGGTGCCATAACTCACTGTAGTAGTAAAACAAAATATTAGTCACTATTGAGGTGATCAAACTCAACAGCAGTTCAAAATTTTACAGTAGTTATCACACTACACAAGATTATAAATAGGAAATACTAGTACTTTCCTACTGTATTTATCTGCTACCTTACATAACATTTCCACATAACTTTTCAAGACTCTTCTAAGTCAATTTAGGTGACAACCCACCCCATGGTCGCCTAAGATCGACCGCTCTGATACCAACTTTGTAACGTCCGGGTTTTTTTTATTTTTTTATTTACGCATGTTAAATACGCCATATATATATAAACACAATATATATATATATATTTATACATCTTTATTACAAACCTCATACATCTTATATTTATACAATACAATATTTCAAAACACAATATTCATGTTTACATATATATTACAAACCTCACACATCTTATATTTATACAATACAACATTTCAATACATAATTAAAAGTCTTTATACAGCACTTCACCCTTGAAATACAAAGGGTGAGGAGGTGATACTGTCATCTAGATCTCCATCCGTAACGTCATTTTGTGTCACATCTCATTTCTTTTTATCTGAACATAACACCACAATAATAGTGAGAACAAAGGTTCCCAGTAGATTTAACATAAATATGATGAGAAAAACAGGGGTTATGTTCAGCTGTATAAGCTACAGAAAATATTAAGATCTGGTGATAAAATCATCATTTTTAAAATGACCTGCCTCACTCGGCGATCTGGTCAATGCAATTTGATTTGAAAATGACCTGCCTCATTCGGCGATCTGGTCAATGCAATTTGCTATTCGCATAGTGACCGATCGACTACAGTCACAATAAGTGATCAGGGAATGTGAGTACATCACCCAACTGCCTCCTCACATTACCACCGTCACCCGGTTGGAGCGGCCCTCCCCCGGCTCACTCAGGCTAATAGGGCGTCCCCTACTCGGTACCGTATTAAGCCATACAACCCGTCGATATTCATCCATACATATAAATACATATATATTAATGCATATTCATCAATTAGAATGTAAACTTATCAAGCAACTCGCCATGAGTTTTACGCTTGTCATAATTATCAAGCAACTCGCCATGAGTTTTACGCTTGCCATTCAATTTCTTTCATAAAATAACATGCATAATTTTCATATCTAACAAATAATAATTATTCATCACATATCAAATATCCAATATAATAAATTTTGAATCAAATAAAGAAAAGGGTAATTTTCTGGACGTATTCTGTAACCTTTCTTCCCTTATTCAATCATATCTCCCTCATATGAGTTCCGATTGAGGTGATTTCAAAACCTATAAAAATCTAAGACAATTATCTACAACTTCTATGTTTATCATTTCTTCAAATTCTTTACGGTTTATTCTCAGAAAATTAAAAATAAAACACTTAATTTTACTATCCTGAATTCCGACCTTTGCTCAATTAATCAACCATATCTCCCTCATATAAATTCCGATTGAGGTGTTCTCAAAGCCTGTAAAACGCTAAAACAATTATCTACAACTTCTATGTTTATCATTTCTTCAAATTCTTTACGGTTAATTCCCAGAAAATTAAAAATAAAATACTTAATTTTACTATCCTGAATTCCGACCTTTGCTCAATTAATCAACCATATATCCCTCATATAAATTCCGATTGAGGTGTTCTCAAAGCCTATAAAACGCTAAAACAATTATCTACAACTTCTATGTTTATCATTTCTTCAAATTCTTTACGGTTAATTCTCAGACAATTAAAAAGAAAACACTTAATTTTACTATCCAGAATTTCGACCTCTGCTCAATTAATCAGCCATATCTCCCTCATATGGACTCCAAATCAAGTAATTCCAAAGCCTATAAATCCGTGAGACATATATCTACAATTCATATGTTGACCATTTCTTTAAAATCCTTATCGAATTTTCCCAGAATTCCAAAAATAGAGGCTTTCCAATTATTCCGAAATTTAGCATAATATAACTTTGATTTTCTTTTATATATTCCCATGCACCCATATGCATGTCCAAACATCCAAAAATAGAAATTTCATATAATTCTCCAGACCACATGTTATTCATAATAAACAAAATTTATGAGTGGATGTTAAACCTACCTCAGATAGATCCTTAAACTTGCGTGTTTAATTCCTTCCACACAAAGTAAAATCCTTGATTTTCCCTTTCCTCTTCCTTTTCCTCCTTCTTCCTCTTTCTCTTCTTTCTCTTCTCCTCTTTTCTTCTTCTCCTTCTTCTGCCGACACACTTTTCTCTTCTCTCTTTTTTTTTCTTCTTCCCTTTTCTCTCTTTTCCTTTTCTTTCTTTTCTCTCTTTTTTTTATCCTTTCTTTCCCTTCCGTCACCTCCCCCTTCCCCTTCTTATCTTTTATTTTTTTATTATTATTTTATTATTATTTTATTCTATATTTTCTTTTCCCTTTTTACCCCCTACCTACCTCCTCCTCTCTTTCTCCAAAATACCCTTGCCACCATCCCTAATTTCATAAATGCCATCCTCCATTAATTACAAAAATGCCATTTCAATGAAATTACATAAATGCCATTTTAACCATCCTACTATCTTCTTTTACCTGAGTAAAATTGTAAAATGATTTAATCCTCCCGTGAAGTCCAAAATGCTTTCTCCTCTCTGAACAAAAATTTCAATTAGTAACATAAAGGAAAAATCGGGGATGTTACATCTAGCTATGGTGCTGGCAAGGAGAAAAATTCATTTAGTTTATGGTGGAGGTAACCGTGGGTTAATGGGGTGTGTGGCTACATTTGCACATGTAGGAGGATGTCAAGTTCTAGGTATTATTCCTACAACTCTTGCTACATTCAACATCATAGGGAAAACAATTGGGGAAGAATTTAGGGTAGCTTCCATGCATGAGTGCATAGCTAGAATAAAGAGCAATGCTAATTCCTTCATTGTCTTACCAGGCAATTTTGGTACTTTAGAGAAGATTTTCCAAATAGTCTATTGGGAACAACTGAATATGCATCACAAACCGATAGGTTTGTTAAATGTTAATAACTTCTTTGATGGTTTGTTGTTTTTTCTTGATCAAACTGTGAAACAAAGGTTTATCTCACACTTAGCATGACGAATTCTCATCTCACCTTCTAATGCTAATGAGTTGATTGATGCTTTACAAGTGTTTGTTCATGTACCTAATCCAATTACAGCTCAAATAGATTGGACATGGCCATTACTGTACCACTTCTACTTTCTTAAGATTTACTTGAATACTATCCTTGTTAACCACATGTGTAACAACTCCATTTATGTAAATGTAAAAAAAAAAAATTTATATTTGTAAAATTCCATGAAGTTATTACTACTTTAATTCTAACCACTTAACTCGTAATAATAATCACTTTAACCAAGCATAATTTTTATTAACAGTGATACAATACTGAGTTTCCATACACACTATTATTTTACAAACTACACACCATTATTTTACAAACATTTGTGCAAAAATATATATTACTTCTAATCATCTATGTCGATTACTTCCGGGGACACTGGTGCGGTTGGCACGTCCACCAGAATCTCAGTCACATCTACGATAGATACATCTGAAATAACTGGAAGTTGCCCAAGGTAGGGCACCTCGATCCAACGTATAGAAATAATAAGTGTCATAGAGAAAATCTGCATATTTATTCTTCTGAACATGATATGGAAATATAGTGAGAATTAAATCCCAGTAAATTCAACAATAAATCATAATTTACCATCAATATAGTTCATCATGTCATGTTCAGCTGTATAAACTACAGAAAATATCTTTGGTCACATGAATGCATTATATCTATGCACATAAGAATCATAATGATAAGTATGACAGGATTAACTATTTTCAGAATACCATATGATGGCCAATAACTTATTCTCATTTCAAGCTACCTCGGTCAGGGTGAGTATCTTCTACTCTCTCGTACGGATTTTTCTCACTCCATCCGACATGGGCCACTTTCTCTTTCTTTTCTCATTAACATGATCATAACCGTTGGTAGGGCGTCCCCTACTAGTGCACCACATGGATTGCCATGTGACCGTGCTCATTTCTTTTCTTTTCACAATGATAGCCAAAAATATGCTTTCAATAACAAGTATGTTCATCAAAATATAACTATTACCATAAATCATTGGTAATCATGCCATGAATATAACCATTTCAAATATCACTTTATAAAATATTTCCATGTCAGAATTTCACACTTAAGATGGTAAGAAGTTTATACAATGGCAATGGCTATGGCATATACTGTCATTTATAAGATTTGTCTTTTTTTTTTAAATATTAATTTTATTTCTTTATTTTCTTGATGCAGGTTTTCATCATATCTAACCTTCTCTTTATGCTTGGCCTTAGTCATTTTCTTCTTATTTATATCATTTCCAACACATGTTCTTACAAAATTATAGAGCATTGTTCCCCAATTTGATTTCTACTATTATCCTATAGTTAAAGAGGTTCATCTAGGGTAGAAAAATGTTGAAATTAGGCTTAACCATCTTCCAACACGGTTTGGCCATGTTCTAGGACACGGCCATGCTTTAAAAATACTTCAAATGTACTCAAAAACAGCACCGAACACGGCTAGCTCGTGCTTGTAGCACCCAGAACACGGCCTGGCTATGCTCTATGACCTTTGCTCACTAATTAGAGCATAACTCCATCATGTTAACTCCGATTGAGGTGATCTTGGTGTCTATGGAAATCTAAGACAATTATCTAAAACTATTATGTTAATCTTATAAGCAAAATAGTAACAAATCGTGGTGTTATTACTCCCTTAAAGTCAATATTATTTCTTCTCGGGTATGTTCTAACCTTTACTTACTAATCTGACTATATCTCCCACAGATAATTCCCAAATATTAAAATACAGAAACTATCCTAACATATTCTTCCCTGATGAACCATTTTCTGACCTTTGACTACTAATCAGACCATTCTACCATATATGGACTCCAAATTGAATGATTCCAGTGGCTACAAATCTGTGACACATATATCTTTAATTCTTATGTTAACCATTTATTTTAATTCCTTATATATTGTTCCCATAAATTACAACACTGAAGCTTAAAATTCTGCCAACCATAGCCATACCCATGCAGAACTATCTACACCAACCTAAGTATTCAAACATACATCACATGCAAGATCAATATGTAACCTGATATAGCAACATCCATGATCAATCATCAAAGTTCTAAGATCAAAATCTCATATAAATATTATAAGTTTTAAAAGTTTTCTTCAAAAAGAAATATTGTTAAACTTACCTAGGAATCTCCCTAGCTTACTTAGTGAATTGGTTTTCTTGTTTCCTCTTGAAAGAAGTAGCAAGATTCCTTCCTTCCCTTAGCTTTTCTAGCAGCTTAGGTAAGAGAAGGAGGGTAAATTTTTGAACCTCAAGGATGAAGAAGAAAAATGGACTCAAGTGGAGATTAAGGTAACTTACCTTTAGTACTTAGCCTTCTAAACATCTCCTTCTTCTTCCTTCCTTTCTTCTCCTCTCTTTCTCTCATTTCCTCACTCTACCTTGCTTTTATTTCTCTCTCTTCCACACTTGGACGAAATTAAAATGTTGTAGGGTTGGGTTTTGCTTATATAGACCACCAAATAATACACCTTTCATGATCATGGGTCTACCTTATCACAATTAGGATACACTTTGTTGAATTTTTGGAAAACAAACAACTTATGTTCTTGTCTTCCTCTTCCTTAGTCAAGATATGCATAGGAAAAGTAGATTTGTATTTTGAAAATTATGATGATATGTTCTTAAGATAAGGGATAAGGTCCCTTTGATTTAGGGATTCATTTCCATTTTCTTTTGTCTTAAACAAGTATGATAGGTTTGCCTTTTTAGGTGGCAAATTTCTAGCCCTTGAATCTCCATTATTTGGTTGATATTATTTGTGTGGGATAGGAATGTTTTGTCCTAATACCATGTATTATCATACCACTTGCTAAAATTATGAGTGTAGGATATAGATGTTTTTGTCCTAAAGCCTTGTATTATCATGCCACTTGCCAAAATGATGAATGTAGAATCACACCACTTGCTAAATTTTTGTCTTAATGCCATGTAACCTAATCTTTATTATTATTACATTATTATATCATCACCTAATTTATTTTATTTTATTTTTCCTCTTGGATTTGGGCTTATTCCTACCCATTATGGGCTTGTTCCTACCCATTTTCTTTGCTTTGGATAAAATTCTTCCTTTCTTGTAGGGCTTGGTCACGTTTTCATATTTTTTTTGCTATTGGTCCAATTACTATATCCTAGTCCAAGTCTATGTTTTATTTCTTGCTTAGGTTATTCAATGGGGTTGCTAGAAACTTATGTGAAGTGGAAAAACTCTATATGAAGTGTCCATAGGTAAAATCCCAATGTATGGGTAAAGATTTTAAATTTAGTAACTCTAGTTCTTGAATTAGGAAAAATTACCCTAATCCAATGTTCTTGAAATTTTAAGACCTTTACTTGTTTTTAAAAATTTATCTTCCTTATCCAAGAATTTTGCATCTCTTTAGTATGTTATTTCTAATTTTTTCCTATTAGGTTTTCCCTCTTTATTTTTTCTCTTAATGTTAGAAACATTTTCTAGGCATATACATAAGGTGAAGAATTTCTAAGGATTATATTTCCTTAGATATCTAAAATATTGTCTAATAAATTTTATTTCCTTAATTAAATATTTATGTACTTTAATCAATAAAAGAAACGAAATTAGGGATGTCACAACATGCCTTAGGAAAGTAACACAAGTAAACCAGAATTCACACTTTGAATGCTTAGCATATAGTTAATGTTCCCTTTGAGTTTGTAAAACTATCCGTAAATGTTGCTTATGATCCTTTAACCTTGGAATATATTAGTATATCATCAATAAATACAATACCAATGAATTAAGTACTCTATTCATAAAGTTCATAAATGCAGCTGGGGCATTTTTCAAACCAAATGACATCACTAAGAACTCATGGTGCCCATACTGAATCTTGAAAACTATTTTCGGAATATCCTCTTCCCTTATCCTTAATTGATTATATCCAAATCTCAAATCAAAACATTTTTTTAGTTCCTTAAGTTCAGTCGATATCATTCTATATAAGGATATAGATACTAATTGGGTTCTAGGAAATAAATCAATATCAAATTCTATTTCTCATTTTGGAGGTAATCCAAGCAATTCTTCTGGGAACACATCAAGAAATTCTCTAACCACTGGAACCTGATCTACATTAGTATACTTTATATCAATATCTCTCACCACTACCAAATATCTTTAGCACCCTTTTTGTAATAACTTATGAGCTACTAAAACTTAAATTAAATTATTGGGTACATGCTCTAATAATTGTTCACTACTTGCAACTCCTTTACTAACCTTTTATGCTATTGATGACATCTTCATATTGTATCAGCTAGAACGCACTTCAAAACACTTAAACAAGGTCAACCCATTTTGACTTTATTCTTTAACATGCTTATGCAATGTCTTAACAATCAATCATGAAAAGCTTATGTCTATCTAAGAGTCCTTCACATGAATTACCCATTTTACATATCTCAAATTTAAAATTTTCATGGGTAAACCTTCCTTTCTTATAATGCTTGTACATAATATTATTGAAAACCAAACTATCTTTGAATCCTTTATATCAACAAAATCTATCATTGGAAACATTATCTTTATTGATTCCCTGCTCTCAACTTCAATCCACCCCACAGCTTGTAAATTTTAATTATATGTGCAAGTTTCAACTCATACATCAAAAAGAGATTTACAACAATTTCCAAAACACATACACTTTATTACAAACCATTATCTTTGAGTTAACAACCTCAATCACATCATAACCCACTATCAATATTGTATTAGTCATTCGTCATATTGTTTCACATAAGAAAATCAAACAACCAATTCAAACCTTCTTGACATCTAAACAAGCCATTACCTTTATGTTAGGATGGAATCTTCTTATTTTCAGCTAGTTCTTTTTCTTTGCACCCGAGAGGGTTCTCTTTACCATTGTTCATCGAAATGAGTTCAAAAACAAAACTCGTAGTCGACACTCAAGAGGCACCGTCTAGGACATACGCATTCCTAAGGATAAGAGTCAAAAGGAAGAAAAGGATGACACCCTATAGAATTTCATAGTAGCATCGTGAGTATAAATATGTCCATGCTTACATACCTATACTCAAAGTCCTACTACAGAATTCTTGCTCTGATAGCCATAAGGAAACTTATTGCTTTTATTCCAACTTGTCACGCCCCTACATTTAAGGGCACGTGAAACACATAATTTACGGACAAATCATTACTATAATAGGTATAATACAAGCGTTCAATATAGAAATAGATGCATATAGGTTCTCTCATGTAAACACAATATACATACCAAGTTTATAAATGTCATAGTTATAACATAAGTAAGGATCCTACTTATGGCATTTAGAGTATAACTCTAGAGTACAAGTACAATATAAATCAAAATCTATGAGCCCTAGAAACAAAATAGGCTCACCAGAGAATATGTCACCTAGCTGATTACCTATTTGAAGGAAAATGATAAAACTCTGTATTCTTATCTGGAAAAAAAATGAAGATATCGTCTAGTAAGTTTGATAACTCAGTGAGCAAATAATACCTCCTATGACCTCTTAACACTGATAACATTCAATTAGTTAAATCAAGCATAATTAAGGTTTAAGGTCTACCATTAACACTAATACAATTATGAGTTCACATACACATTATTAATAAAAACATCCGTGCAAAAATCAAACACATAAATATCTACATCTTATTCATCCATGTTGACCAACTTCAGAGATACGGGTACGAGTGGTTGCACCTTCACTGGAATCTGAGCTAACTTGACAATAAAAACTTTGTTAATTTCTAGGATCTGCTCAACATAAAGTAACTCAATCCAATGTACACTAAAAGCCAGAGCCATAGAAAAATCTACATAACTAATTTTCTGAACATGATATGGAAATATAGTGGGAACTAAATCTCATAAGGTTCAAAAATAAATCATTATCATTACCAAAAATCATTGGTAAAATACAATCTTGCCATGAACATAATCATTTTTAATTACCACTTTATAAAATATTTCTATGTCAAAATTACACACTTTATAAAATATTTCTTTTCATTTATAAGATTCTTCTTTTTTCTTAAATATTATTTTCCTCTCTCACTAATCAGAGCATAACACCCTCATTTTAAATCCAATTGAGGTGATCTTGGTGTAAATTTAAAGATAAGACAATCTTTTAAAACCTATACGTTGAAAATTTTAGTGAAATCTTAAGTAATCATGGTGTTACAACTCCCTCAAATTCAATGTTATTTCTTCTCGGGTAGGTTCTGACCTCTACTTACTAATTTAACCATATATCCTTAATATGGATTCCAAATTGAATAATTCTAGTGGCTAAAAATTAGTAATACATATATCTATATTTTTTATGTTAACCATTTCTTTTAATTCCCTGTATATTGTGCCCAAAAATTTAAACACAGAAGAATACCTAACATATTCTTCCCTAGTTAATCATTCTTTGACCACTGCTTACTAATGTAACAATATCTCCCATATATGGATTCAAATTGGATTTATTCCAGCGGTTAAAAATTCATAAGACATATATCTATATTTTTTATGTTAATCATTTATTTTAATTCTCTACATATTATTCCCAGAAATTCAAACACAGAAGCATACCTAACAGATTCTTCCCTGGTTAACCATTTTCTAACCACTGCTTACTAATCGGACACTATCTCCCTCATCTGCACTCCAAATTACGTGATTCTAATGGCTAAAAATCTGTGAGATACATTTTTCATGTTAACCATGTATTTTAATTCCAAATCAATTCTTCTCAAAATGTCAAAAACAGAAGTTTCCATGGTTACTGCAAAATCCAGGTTTCTTAGCCTTGTCTTTCCTAAAATTCTAGTTCATCCTTTTATTAAGTCATCTTCCATTTTTCTTCCAAATTTCCACCTAACCATAGAATTACTCATCTCAACATTTAATTATATTTCTTACTTAATTTAACATATTCCATCATCCACTTCAAAAAAAAATAGAATCAAATCTTGCATCATTAAGAGTGTTTCTCAACAGAAATTTCTCATGATCTTTTTCTAGGTGTTTAAGGCCATATTCATTTTATCAATCTAACCATATCCCATCAATTTTTCACTACATTTAAATATACATAACAGTAGTACAAAACCATAAAATTTTGCCACCCATAGCCATACATCCTTCCACTCCAACCTAAGTATTTAAACATACATCACATGCAAGGTCAACATGTAACATGAGATAGCAACCTCCATTGCCAATCATCAAAGTAGTAAAAATTGTAAATTTCATCAAAGTTCTAGGATCAAAATCCCATATAAATATTATAAATTTCAAACCTTTTCAAAAAGGGATATTGTTAAACCTATCTAAAGATCTCCCTAGCTCACTTAGTGTATTCTTTTTCTTGTGTCATCTTGAAGGAAGTGGCAAGATTCCTCCTTTCCCTTATCGTTTCTAGCAACTTGAATAAGAGAGGGAAGGTGATTTTTGAACCCCAAGGATGAAGAGAAAAGATGGATTCAAGTGGAGATTAAGCTAACTTACCTTGAGTACCTAGTCCTCTTGACTTCTCTTTCTTCTTCCTTCCTTTCTTCTCTTCTCTTTCTCTCATTTCCTCACTCTACCGTGCTTCTACTTTTTCCTCTCCCTCACTTGGATGAAATTATAATGTTATAAGGGTGGATTTTACTTAAATAAGCTATCAAGTGGTTCACCTCTCATAATCATGGGTCTACCTTATCAAAATTAGGATGCACTTGGTTGTTTTTTACGGGAAGTCAACTCATGTTCTTTTCTTCCTCTCCCTTAGTCAAGATATGCATAACAAAAGGAGATTTGTATTTGAAAATCACGATAAAATATGCTTAATACAAGGGACAAGGTCCCTTTAATTTAGAGATTCATTTCCTTTTTCTTTTGTCTCACTCAAGTATGATATGTTTACCTTTCTATGTGGAAAAATTTCAATCCTTGAGTCTTCCTTGCTTTGCTAAAATTATTTGTTTAGGATAGGGATGTTTTGTCATAATGGCATGTATTATTACCTACTTGCTGAAATTATGAATGCAGGATATAGGTATTTTGTCTTAATGCCTTGTATTATTATCTACTTGCTGAAATTATAAATGTAGGATATAGATGTTCTGTCTTAATGCCTTGTGACCTAATCTTGATTATTATTACACTACTATTTCCTCACATGGTTCTTATTTTTCCCTCTTAAATTTGGGCTCATTCTTGCCCATTTCCTTTGCTTTGGCTAAAATTATACCTTTCATGGAGGGCTTGGTCACATTTTCATGATTTTTAGGCTATCGGTCCAACTTCTATATCCTAGTCCAAGTCTATGTTATATATTTTGCTTGGGCTATCAAATTCACTTGCTATAAACTCATTTGAAGTGGAAAAACAAACTCTATGAAGTGTCCATAAGTGAAGACCCAATATATGGGTGGAGATGTTAAACTTAGTAACTCTAACTCTTGAATTAGGAAATATTTCTCTAATCGAATCTTTTTGAAATTTTAAGACCTTCCAACACCCGTGTTTTCCCATTCCAGCTCAGAGCACGGCCTGGCCTTGCCACGAAGCACGGTCGTGTTCTGGTCGCGAAAAAGCCAAAATTCCTCTTTTCCTTTCCTAATCAGCCACCCAACCAGAAAACTACCAAACATATATTTTAAGCATATAATTCCAATTTAAAAGCCACATTTATCCCCTAAAGATCAAGAAATATAACCCTCAAATTCATCCACAAAAGAGTCCTAAACAATACTATGCCACTCATATTTATGGAAAACAACCACCAACACTATAAAAACTTCATCAATTTATTCATCTATCCTACCATTATACTTCCATTATTGCATATAAATATATACACAAAGTCATTTAGGCAAGAAATCCAAGGAAAAGATGTTGATCTTACTCGATTACACCAAAAAGGCTTTTTCTCTCTCTAGATTTGCTAGATTTTCTCACACTTCTTTCAAACACCAAGTTGCTGAATTTTTCCCCCATCATTAGCTCTAAGAATCTTATGATTAAAACACAAGATTAAAGAAGATAACTCACATTTTCCTTTTTCTTCTTTAGCTTTCTCTCTCTTCTCTTCCTTCTCTTTCTTTCTCTTCTTTTATTTCATTTTTCTTCTTTCCCCCTTCACCTAGTCTGTGTAACATTTTCTTATAGTTGTATATATTAATAAAGTCCCATGAAGTCATTACTTCTTTACTTCTAACTACTTAACTCATAATAACATTTTCTTAATTTAACCAAGCATAATTAAGGTTTAAGGTTTACCATTAACACTAATACAATTTTGAGTTCTCATACACATCATTAATCAAAACGTTTATACAAAAGTCAAACACATAAATATCTACATTTTATTCATCCATGTTCACCAATTATAGAGAT
Organism: Gleditsia sinensis; assembly: GCA_037074535.1. NCBI lineage: Eukaryota > Viridiplantae > Streptophyta > Magnoliopsida > Fabales > Fabaceae > Gleditsia > Gleditsia sinensis. Next base: position 30,992,782 of record CM073466.1, on the reverse strand, counting down.
ATGGGTGCGGGTAGTTGCACCTTCATTGGGGGGATCTTAGCCAACTCGACCACAAACTCTTTATTAATTATTAGGATCTGCCTAAAATTGAGTAACTCGACCCAACGTGCACTAAAAGATAGAGCCATAGAGAAAACTGCATATATAGTTTTCTGAACATGATATGGAAATATAGTAAGAATTAAATCCCAGTATGTTCAACAATAAATCATAATCATCATCAATATTGCTCATTACATCATCTGTGTAAGATACAGAAAATATCTTAGGTCACATGAATGCACTTTATCTATGCACATCAAAATCATGCAGTAATGACATGTATAGTGTAACATCCTTTTTTTTTCTTTATTATTATACAATATTGAGTTCACATACACGTCATTAATCAAAACGTACATGCAACATATCAAACACATAGATATTTACATCTTGTTTATTTTGGTTGACCAATTCCGGAGATACAGGTGCGGGTGGTTGCACCTTCACCGGGATCTGAGCCAACTCGACCACAAACATCTTATTTGATTCTGAGATATGCCCAACATAAAGTAACTCAATCCAATGTGCACTAAACATAACTAATTTTCTGAACATGATATGGAAATATAGTGAGAATTAAATCCTAGTAAGTTCAACAATAAATCATCATCAATATAGCTCATCACGTCATGTTCAGCTATATAAACTACAAAAAATATCTTTGGTCACATGAATGCATTACATATATGCACATAAGAATCATACAGTAATGATATGTATGACAGGATTAACTATTTTCAGAATATCACATGATAGCCATCAACTTATTCTCAATTCAAGCTACCCCGGTCAGGGTGAGTATCCTCTACTCTCCAGTATGGGCTTTTCTCGCTCCGTCCGACATGGCCCAATTTCTCTTTCTTTTCTCATTAACATGATCATAACCGTTGGTAGGGCGTCCCCTACTGGTGCACCACACGGATTGCCATGTGACTGTGCTCATTTCGTTTCTTTTCACAATGATAGCCAAAAATATGCTTTCAATAACAAGTATGTTCATCAAAATATAACTATTACCAAAAATCATTGGTAATCATGCCATGAACATAACTATTTCAAATATCACTTTATAAAATATTTCCATGTCAAAATTTTACACTTAAGATGATAAGAAGTTCATACAATGGCAATGGCTATGGCTATACTAGTCATTTATTATTTTCATTTATAAGATTCATCTTTTTTTTTTAAATATTAATTTTATTCCTTTATTTTTTTGATGCAGGTTTTCATCACATCTAACCTTCTCTTACTAATCAGAGCATAACTCCCTCAATTGAACTCCGATGTAGGTGATCTTGTCGTCCATTTCAAGATAAAACAATTATCTAAAACTATTGTGTTGAACAGTTTAGCGAAATATTAAGAAATCAAGGTGATATTACTCCCTCAAAGTACAGGATAGTTCCTCTCGGATAGGTTCTGACCTTTAGCAACTAATCTGTCCATATCTCCCTCATATAAATTCCAAATTAAGTGATTCTAGTGGATAAAAATCCGTAATACATCTATCTATAATTTATATGTTAACCATTTATTTTAATTCCTTAAAGAGTGTTCCCAGAAATTAAAATACCGAAGCTATCCTAACATATTCTTCCCTGATGAACCATTTTTTGACCTTTGCTTACTAATCGGATCATATATACCTCATATGGACTCTAAATTGAATGATTCCAGTGGCTACAAATCCGTGACACATATATCTTGAATTCTTCTATTAACCATTTATTTCAAGTCCCTACAGATAATTCCCAAAAATTAAAATATCGAAACTGTCCTAACATATTCTTCCCCGATGACCCATTTTCTGACCTTTAACTAATAATTGGCTCATATATTCGTCATATGGACTCCAAATTGAATGATTCCAGTGGATAAAAGTCCATGACACACATATCGTTAATTCTTATGTTAAAAAATTATTTTAATTCCCTACAGATAATTCTCAGAAATTAAAATACCGAAGCTATCCTAACATATTCTTCCCTGATGACCCATTTTCTGACCTTTGACTACTAATCAGACCATAGATACCTCATATGGACTCCAAATTGAATGCTTCCTGTGGGTAAAAATCCGTGACACATATATCTTTAATTCTTATGTTAACCATTTATATTAATTCCTTATAGATTATTCCCAGAAATTAAAATACCGAAGCTTAAAATTCTGCCAACCATAGCCATACCCATGCAGAACTATCTACACCAACCTAAGTATTCAAACATACATCACATGCAAGATCAATATGTAACATGATATAGCAACATCCATGACCTATCATCAAAGTTCTAAGATCAAAATCTCATATAAATATTATAAGTTTCAAAAGTTTTCTTCAAAAAAAAATATTGTTAAACTTACCTGGAGCACTTAGTCCCCTAGACTTCTCCTTCCTCTTTCTTCCTTTCTTCCTCTCCTTTCCTCACTCTACCTTGCTTCTATTTTTCCCCTCCCTCACTTGGACGAAATTCTAATGTTGTAAGGTTGGGTTTTCTTATATAGACCACCAAATAATTCACCTTTCATGATCATGGGTCTACCTTATCACAATTAGGATACACTTTGTTGAATTTTTGGAAAACAAACAACTTATGTTCTTGTCTTCCTCTTCCTTAGCCAAGATATGCATAGGAAAAGGAGATTTGTATTTTGAAAATTATGATGATATGTTCTTAAGATAAGGGATAAGGTCCCTTTGATTTAGGGATTCATTTCCATTTTCTTTTGTCTTAAAAAAGTATGATAGGTTTGCCTTTTTAGGTGGCAAATTTCTAGCCCTTGAGTCTCCATTATTTGGTTGATATTATTTGTATGGGATAGGAATGTTTTGTCCTAATACCGAGTATTATCATACCACTTGCTAAAATTATGAGTGTAGGATATAGATGTTTTTGTCCTAAAGCCTTGTATTATTATGCCCCTTGCCAAAATGATGAATGTAGAATCACACCACTTGCTAAATTTTTGTCTTAATGCCATGTAACCTAATCTTTATTATTATTACATTATTATATCATCACCTAATTTATTTTATTTTATTTTTCCTCTTGGATTTATACTTATTCCTACCCATTATGGGCTTATTCCTACCCATTTTCTTTGCTTTGGATAAAATTCTACCTTTCTTGTAGGGCTTGGTCACATTTCATAATTTTTGGGCTATTGGTCCAATTACTATATCCTAGTCCAAGTCTATGTTTTATTTCTTGCTTAGGTTATCCAATGGGCTTGCTAGAAACTTATTTGAAGTGGAAAAACTCTACATGATGTGTCCATAGGTAAAATCCAATGTATGGGTAAATGTTTTAAACTTAGTAACTCTCGTTCTTGAATTAGGAAAAATTACCCTAATCCAATGTTCTTGAAATTTTAAGACCTTTACTTGTTTCTAAAAATTTATCTTCCTTATCCAAGAATTTTGCATCTCTTTAGTATGTTATTTCTAATTTATGTTTTTCCTATTAGGTTTTCCCTCTTTATTTGTTCTCTTAATGGTAGAAACATTTTCTATGCATATACATAAGGTGAATAATTTCTAAGGATTATATTTCCTTAGATATCTAAAATATTGTCTAATAAACTTTATTTCCTTAATTAAATTATCAATAAAAGAAATGAAATTAGGGATGTTACATTCTTCCCCCCTTAAGAAATTCGGTCCCCGAATTTCAGTTCATCCTACCACATGTAGGGAATGAAATTAAGGCATTATTCAGAGTTACCAACCTTATTACCTAAATAATTAGGGATATCTTTTTTGTATAACATCTTTACTTTTTAATATGTCTATTCACTTGAGTGATTTTTCCATATAACATAACCATAAGGATTTCTTTCACTCATAAGTTCTTCAATTGATATCCTCTAGCCCGCATGGATATATTTATGGGTCGATATAAGAAAACACACACATAAAGGAACATATACACCTTCATATTGGGTAACTATCTTTTCTTATTCTAAACTTCTATCAAGTCATTTTTTTTTCATATATCAATATCATCCCCTGAATATCATCGTCTTAATCTATCATATATTTTTATCCTCAAATCCTTTAAGTAATATGTTAAACATACGTTGCACTAAATCCTTCAAACCTTTAATAACATTTATGTACCATTGATACATGTCTAATAATTCCAACTTACATCATCACAGTAATTCTATACCAACTTATTTACACCATTAAACTCATTGTCAAAAATTTCAATTATTTCTTTTATCATCTCCAAAAGCACCTCATTCTAGCTTATGTCAATCCCATTTAATTCACCCAATCATTTCAAGAAGATTTTTCCTAACAATTACTCATACATGAATTCTCAATTCCAACATAATTTAAATCCTCGATACTAGACTCAATTTAGCATGATATAATCCTTTAACACAAATATCTTGATCACTTACATTATTTTCGGACATGGTTCTCAGAATATTCTCAATATTTCCAAATTAAGAGTTCAAAGACTAATTTAAATCCTACTTCCTATATTTTATTCCTCAAGAACTTCAACGCCACTAATTCTCTTGATTACATTCGTCAAAACACCATAAGACCATCATTCGTCCATTCTTTTCAAACTTTTCATTACTTTAACCTACTAACAACTTAGACACCATAATAACCGAGTTTCAAAGAAAATAAATTATCTTTCATTGTAATGAGGGAAAATAACCTTGTATTTAATGCCAACTGTTAATGAGTGAAACGGACAAAAAGCATAATAGAGAATGGTGCCAAAAGCGAAAGTCAAAAATTTTGACAAAGCATTGAAAAATATTAAAATCGGTGGCCGTAATTCTTGAAAATCTGTAAAAAAAAATCTATCTATGATTTCAGCAAAAATCGATGGCCGTAAATTTTGAACATATGTGTCAGAATCTACTTTAAATCTATTGGTATTCGGTGGAAAGATATCACATGGAAAAAGAAACATTTCTGAGCTTATAAAAGTCTGTGAAAATCAAAGAATATGTAGTTAACTGGTAGGATGCAGTTGATTGCTTCAAAATAGATGTAATCAATCAACTGTAAGATAACCAGTCCAAATTAAAATTTCTCAAAATAGCTAGTCGACTGGCAAAAACATTGAGAATACAAAATAAATCATTTGATTGCATTTTTTTTTCAATGACGGCTATCACCTACAACCTTTCTACAAGAATCAAGACATCAATGCTTCATCAAAGACAACAAGATAAAGATAGATTTCTGGTGATATCTTATCTTATACTCTTTATGTGCTTAATATGGGTCACAGTCATACTACTGTACATATACATACTTGTCGTCATTTTTGAAATTTTTTTTATTTACCTTTAATTTAGCTGATATCCACCAATCACTCACATAGTTGTTCTAATAATACCCAGCCTATTCGCATAGCTATTATAAATATGCCCTTCTCTGAGTTCTATAAATACTTACATTAGTATCTTTGTCTATACTCAAAGTTAAGGTGATAGAAATTATGGAGGGAACCGCATTCCGTCAGTTTCAAAATATTTGTGTCTTTTATGGTTCCAGTCCTGAAAAAAGATGAGGAGTATGTTAAAGCAGCACAAAATCTGGGTATGGTGCTGGCTAGGAAAAATATTCATTTAGTGTATAGTGGAGGTAAATGTGGGTTAATGGGGTGTGTGGTTACAGCTGCACATGTAGGGGGATGCCAAGTTCTAGGTATTAATCCTACAGCTCTAGCTACATCCTGCAACATAGGGAAGAAAATTGGGGAAGAATATAGGGTAGCTTCCATGCATGAACGCATGGCTAGAATGATGAGCAATGCTGACGCCTTCATTGCCTTACCAGGTGGTTTTGGTACTCTAGAGGAGATTTTCCAAATAATCTCTTGGGCACAACTGAATATGCATCAAAAACCGATAGGTTTGTTAAATGTTAATCACTTCTTTGATGGTTTGTTATCTTTTCTAGATTAAGCTGTGGAACAGAGGCTTATCTCACCCTCAGCACGACGAATTCTCATCTCAGCTTCAAATGCTGAAGAGTTGATTGATGCTTTACAAGCCTATGTTCATGTACCTGATCTAACTATAGCTCCAATAGAATGGACGGCAGATAACCGCAGGAAGCGTAAATTGGATTTGGATCTTCATCTTTAAATGTAGTAAAACATAGCTATTATTGTACTACTTTTACTTTCTTAGACTCTACTTGTATACCATATTTACCAACCATACTCCTTTAGAGTTGGTAAAACTATCTATACGAGGTAATGGGTTTCTATTCTACATTGTTACCTTATTCAACTGTCTATAATCTATACATAGTCATAGTGATCCATATTTATTTTTCACAGATAGAACAGGAGCACTCCGAATAAAAATACTAGGGCATTTAAATCCCTTGTCTAACAAGTCTTATAAAAAAACAATTTTTAATTCAATTGATATCTTTCTATATAGAGATATAGATACTAGTTGGGTTCTAAGGAGTAAATCAATATCAATATCAAATTCTCGAATTGCTGTGGCAAGGTTGTGCAAGATTTCCTCTGCATTGTTTACCGGATTCCGCCTTGGTGGTGCCATTTCCTACTGTGAGAAAAATAAATTGCTATTAAGGTGATCAAGCCTAATAGTTAGTTTCAAAAAAATATGTAACAGCAGTCATAACACCGCCCCGGCATACAGATAAGAAACACTAGTAATTTCTTACCTATATGAGTCACTGATCCACTACACAGTACAACCACAACATACTCAAGACACTATAAGATCGATTTAGATAACCATCCACCCACTGGCCATCTAGGATCGACCTGCTCTGATACCAAATATGTAACAACCTTTTTTTTTCTTTATTATTATACAATATTGAGTTCACGTACACGTCATTAATCAAAACATACATGCAACATATCAAACACATAGATATTTACATCTTGTTTATTTTGGGTTACCAATTCCGGAGATACAGGTGCGGGTGGTTGCACCTTCACCGGGATCTGAGCCAACTCGACCACAAACATCTTATTTGATTATGAGATCTGCCCAACATAAAGTAACTAGATCCAATGTGCACTAAAAGCCAAAACTATAGAAAATCTGCATAACTAATTTTCTGAACATGATATGGAAATATAGTGAGAATTAAATCCCAGTAAGTTCAACAATAAAGCATCATCAATATAGCTCATCACGTCATGTTCAGCTGTATAAACTACAAAAAATATCTTTGGCCACATGAATGCATTACATCTATGCACATAAGAATCATACAGTAATGATATGTATGATAGGATTAACTATTTTCAGAATATCATATGATGGCCATCAACTTATTCTCATTTCAAGCTACCCTGGTCAGGGTGAGTATCCTCTACTCTCCGGTACGGGCTTTTCTCGCTCCGTCTGACATGGCCCAATTTCCCTTTCTTTTCTCATTAACATGATCATAACCGTTGGTAGGGCGTCCCCTACTGGTGCACCACACGGATTGCCATGTGACCGTGCTCATTTCGATTCTTTTCACAATGATAGCCAAAAATATGCTTTCAATAACAAGTATGTTCATCAAAATATAACTATTACCAAAAATCATTGGTAATCATGCCATGAACATAACCATTTCAAATATCACTTTATAAAATATTTCCATGTCAAAATTTCACACTTAAGATGGTAAGAAGTTCATACAATGGCAATGGCTATGGCTATACTAGTCATTTATTATTTTCCTTTATAAGATTCATCTTCTTCTTTTTTAAATATTAATTTTATTCCTTTATTTTCATGATGTAGATTTTCATCACATCTAACTTTCTCTTACTAATCAGAGCATAAATCCCTTAATTGAACTCCGATGTAGGTGATCTTGTTGTCCATTTCAAGATAAAACAATTATCTAAAACTATTATGTTGAACAGTTTAGCGAATTATTAAGAAATCAAGGTGATATTACTCCCTCAATGTACAAGATAGTTCCTCTCGGATAGGTTCTGACCTTTAACAACTAAGCTGTCTATATCTCCCTCATATGAATTCCAAATTAAGTAATTCCAGTGGGTAAAAATCCGTAACACATCTATCTGTAATTCATATATTAACCATTTATTTTAATTCCTTATAGACTGTTCCCTGAAATTAAAATACCGAAGCTATCCTAACATATTCTTCCCTGATGAACCATTTTCTGACCTTTGCTTACTAATCAGACCATATATACCTCATAAGGACTATAAATTGAATGATTCCAGTGTCTACAAGTCTGCGATACATATATCTTAAATTCTTATGTTAACCATTTATTTTAATTCCCTACAGATAATTCCCAGAAATTAACATATCGAAGCTGTCCTAACATATTCTTCCCTAATGACCCAGTTTCTGACCTTTGACTACTAATCAGCTCATATATTCGTCATATGGACTTCATATTGAATGCTTCCAGTGGCTAAAAATCCGTGACACACATATCTTTAATTCGAATGTTAACCATTTATTTTAATTCCCTACAGATAATTTCCAGAAATTAAAATACCGAAGTTATCCTAACATGTTCTTCCCTGATGACCCATTTTCTGACCTTAGACTACTAATAAGACTTAGCTACCTCATATGGACTCCAATTTGAATGCTTCCAGTGGGTAAAAGTCCGTGACACAGATATCTTTAATTGTTATGTTAACCATTTATTTTTATTCCTTATAGATTGTTCCCAGAAATTAAAATACCGAAGCTTAAAATTCTGCCAACCATAGCCATACCCATGCAGAACTATCTACACCAACCTAAGTATTCAAACATACATCACATGCAAGATCAATATGTAACATGATATAGCAACATCCATGACCAATCATCAAAGCTCATCACATCATGTTCAGCTGTATAAACTACAGTAAATAACTTTGGTCACATGAATGCACTATATCTATGCACATGAGAATCGTACAATAATGACATGTATGACAGGATTAATTATTTTCAGAATATCATATGATGACTATCAATTTATTTTCATATCAAGCTACCCCGGTCAAGGTGAGTATTTTCTACTCTCCGATACGGGCTTTTCTCGCTCCGTCCGACATGGCCTACTTTCTCTTTTTTTTCTCATTAACATGATCATAACCGTTGCTAAGGCGTCCCCTACTGGTGCAGCACACGGATGGCCATGTGACCGTTCTCATTTCTTTTCTTTTCACAATGATAGCCAAAAATATGCTTTCAATAACAAGTATTTTCATCAAAATATAACTATTACCAAAAATCATTGGTAATCATGCCATGAACTTAACCATTTCAAATATCACTTTATAAAATATTTCCATGTCAAAATTTCACAATTAAGATGGTAAGAAGTTCATACAATGGCAATAACTATGGCTATACTAGTCATTTATTATTTTTATTTATAAGATTTATCTTCTTTTTTAAATATTAATTTTATTTCTTTATTTTCTTGATGCAGGTTTTCATCACATCTAACCTTCTCTTAGTAATCAGAGCTTAACTCCCTCAATTAAACTCCAATGTAGGTGATCTTGGTGTCAATTTCCAGATAACACAATTATCTAAAACTATTATGTTCAACATTATAGCGAAATATTAAGCAATCAAGGTGATATTACTCACTCAATGTAAAGGTTATTTCTTCTCGGATAGGTTCCGACCTCTACCTACTAATCTGTCCATATCTCCCTCATAAGAATTCCAAATTAAGTGATTCCAGTGGCTGAAAATCCGTGACACATATATCTATAATTAAAATGCTAACCATTTATTTTAATTCCTTATATAATGTTCCTAGAAATTAAAACACCGAAGCTATCCTAACATATTCTTCCCTGATTAACCATTTTCTGACCTTTGTTTACTAATCGGAACATATCTACCTAATATGAACTCTAAATGGAATGATTCTAGTGGCTAAAAATACGTGACACATATATCTATAATTCATATGTTAACCATTTATTTTAATTCCTTATAGAATAGTCCCAGAAATTAAAACACCGAAGCTATCCTAACATATTCTTCCCTAATTAACCATTTTCTGACCTTTGTTTACTAATCGGACCATATCTACCTCATATGAACTCTAAATTGAATGATTCCAGTGGCTAAGAATCCGTGAGAGATAAATATATATATTTGTTATGTTAACCATTTGTTCAGATTCCCTATAGAATGTTCCCAGAAATTATACCACAAAAGCTTACAATTCTGCCACCCATACCCATACCCATGCAGAACTATCTACACTAACCTAAGTATTCAAACATACATAATATGTAACATGATATAGCAACATCCATGACCAATCATCAAAGTTCTAAGATCAAAATCCCATATAAATATTTCAAGTTTCAAAAATTTTCTTCAAAAAAAAGAAATATTGTTAAACTTACCTGGAGCACTTAGTCCCATAGACTTCTCTTTCCTCTTTCTTCCTTTCTTCCTCTCCTTTTCTCACTCTACCTTGCTTCTATTTTTCCTCTCCCTTACTTGGACGAAATTCTAATGTCGTAAGGGTGGATTTTCTTATATAGACCACCAAATAATTCACCTTTCATGATCATGGGTCTAGCTTATCACAATTAGGTTACACTTGGTTGAATTTTTGGAAAACAAACAACTTATGTTCTTGTCTTCCTCTTCCTTAGTCAAGATATGCATAGGAAAAGGAGATTTGTATTTTGAAAATTATGATAATATGTTCTTAAGATATGGGACAAGGTCCCTTTGATTTAGGGATTCATTTACTTTTTCTTTTGTCTTAATCAATTATGATAGGTTTACCTTTTTAAGTGGCAAATTTCTAGCCCTTCAATCTCCATTATTTGGTTGAAATTATTTGTGTGGGATATAAATGTTTTGTCCTAATGCTATGTATTATCATACCACTTGCTAAAATTATGAGTGTAGGATATACATGTTTTGTCCTAAAGCCTTGTATTATCATACCACTTGCTAAATTTTTGTCTTAATGTCATGTCACCTAATCTTGATTACACCATTATTTCATCACTTTAATTAATTTATTTATTTTTTTTCCTCTTGGGTTTCGGCTCATTCTTGCCCATTTTCTTTACTTTGGTTAAAATTCTACCTTTCATAATGGGCTTGGTCACATTTTTATGATTTTTGGGCTACCGGTCCAATTTCTATATCCTAGTCCAAGTCTATGTTTCATTTCTTCATTGGGCTATCCTATTGGCTTGCTAAAAATTTATGTCAAGTAGAAAAACTTTATATGAAGTATCCATAGGTGAAAACCCAATTTATGGGTGGAGATACTAAACTTTGTAACTTTTACTCTTAAATTAAGAAAAATTACCCTAATCCGATCTTCTTGAAATTTTAAGACCTTTACTTCAAAAAATTTAACTTCCTTACCTAAGAATTTCAACTTTTTTTAGCATGTTTATTTCTAATATTTCCTCTTAGGTTTTCTTTCTTTACCTATTCCATTAATATTATAACATTTATATACAAACACGTAAGGTGAAGAATTTCTAAGGATTATATTTCCTTAGATATCTAAAAATTGTCTAATAAATTTTATTTCCTTAATTAAATATTTATGTACCTTTATCAATAAAAGAAATGAAATTATGGGTGTTACTTTGAATACTTTTGTACTTTTATTAATACATAAAAAGAAATTAGGGATGTTACAGAAATCATAAGGAGTATTAGTGTTATTACTCCCTCAAATTCAATGTTATTTCTTCCCAAGTACGGGAGTTTTACTCCAATGCTATAGTCTATCAACGTCATAAAGCACGGGTTAGAGGCAAGATGGTGAAATTCACTCTACATGCCATCAATGAGTTCTACTCATTACTTGACATTGAGGATGATGAATACTCGGTGCTTCTTCAATCATATATTGACTTTGAAGACATTATTTGCACTCTTTGCTATAGGGGGCTTCTTGGAAATTAGATAGCAATGGCCAACCAGTGTACTTTGCCAGGGCTAATATGAATAAAGTGGCTAAAGCCTGGTACTATTTTGTGTCAACAAGATTCATGCCCAGCTTGAACAAGAGTGAATTCAGGAGGGACAGGGCCATTTTAATTTATGCTATATTGAAGGGCCTTTCTATTGATGTTGGGAAAATTATCCACAGACAGATGCTAGGCTACATTAACTCTCGAGGCGACTCACTCTTTGTTCCCAGTCTAATCACTGGTCTATGTAGGAATGCAGGAGTAAGCTAGGATTCTACTAAGGCTCTCATCCAACCAATAAGACCTATATCCTATGTAGACATACAAAAATATAAAGGGCATGAGGAAGCAAAAGAGGAGGAATTATGGGTTCCACCACTTACTACAGGGGAACCTGGTAGCAGTTCAGCTCCACCACTATCCCAATATACTATTGACGAATTATGGGAGCGAACTGAGTGCTTGAGCTACCAAATGAATGATTTGGCACTCTTCCAGTACTCCATAGCACAACACAACAATGCTTTTTTCAATCAGCTAACCCATGCCTTGAACCTTCCAATAGCATTCCCAGCACCTCCTGAACCGCCCTTTAGGCCTGCACTTGAGCAGGACGAGATAGATGGTGACAACTAATCAAGGAAGTTTCACTGAACCCCTCCGTAATTTATTACTAGTCTCTTTTATCTTTTTATTTTCTATTTTACATTGGGGACAATGTAAGTTCTTAAGTGAGGGGGGTCACTTTATGATTCAACTGGATGACTGTATAATAAATCATACACTTACGCACTATCTACTCTACTTCTATGATTTATGCACTTTAATTCTAGTTATTGAATAGGGTGAACATGTGAACTTATTTCAATATTTAAGTTTGTATTAGTCAAACCAATAACCAATTATATAAATGTTTAAATTGCTAATAGCTCTTGAGAAACGAAGGAAAGTTATGATTATGAGTAATTTCAATTTTCTTGCAATTTATTATTACCCATTTTTTAGGATCTTGAAACTATTTTGCACAACAACTTTGAGTATTTAATTTATCTTTTACTTAGGGAAAGTTTATATAACTCAAAGAAATTTTTTATGATCTCATCAATTTTCTAGAACTTATTTAAATGCTACTTGAAGCGAAATCCTAGGTTGATACTATTAATTAGGAGATGATTTATGTAACATCCCTAATTTCGTTTCTTTTATTGATAAAAGTACAAAAATATTTAATTAAGGACATAAAATTTATTAGACAATATTTTAGATATCTAAGGAAATATAATCCTTAGATATTCTTCACCTTATGTATATGCATAGAAAATGTTTCTAACATTAAGAGAACAAATAAAGAGGGAAATCCTAATAGGAAAGAAATTAGAAATAACATACTAAAGAGATGCAAAATTCTTGGATAAGGAAGATAAATTTTTAGAAACAAGTAAAGGTCTTAAAATTTCAAGAACATTAGATTAGGGTAATTTGTCCTAATTCAAGAACTAGAGTTACTAAGTTTAAAATCTTTTCCCATACATTGGAATTTTACTTATGGACACTTCATATAGAGTTTTTCAACTTCACATAAGTTTCTAGCAAGCCCATTGGATAACCTAAGCAAGAAATAAAACATAAACTTGGACTAGGATACAGTAATTGGACCAATAGTCCAAAAATTATGAAAATGTGACCAAGCTCTCCAAGAAAGGTAGAATTTTATCCAAAGCAAAGAAAATGGGTAGGAATAAGCCCAAATCCAAGAGGAAAAATAAAATAAAATAAATTAGGTGATGATATAATAATGTAATAATAATAAAGATTAGGTTACATGGCATTAAGACAAAAATTTAGCAAGTGGTGTGATTCTACATTCATCATTTTGGCAAGTGGCATGATAATACAAGGCTTTAGGACAAAAACATCTATATCCTACACTCATAATTTTAGCAAGTGGTATGATAATACATGGCATTAGGACAAAACATTCCTATCCCACACAAATAATATCAACCAAATAATGGAGATTCAAGGGCTAGAAATTTGCCAATTAAAAAGGCAATCCTATCATACTTGTTTAAGACAAAAGAAAATGGAAATGAATCCCTAAATCAAAGGGACCTTGTCCCTTATCTTAAGAACATATCATCATAATTTTCAAAATACAAATCTCCTTTTCCTATGCATATCTTGACTAAGGAAGAGGAAGACAAGAACATAAGTTGTTTGTTTTCCAAAAATTCAAGAAAGTGTATCCTAATTGTGATAAGGTAGACCCATGATCATGAAATGTGTATTATTTGGTGGTCTATATAAGAAAAACCAACCTTACAACATTATAATTTCGTCTATGTAAGGGAGAGGAAAAAATAGAAGCAAGGTAGAGCGAGGAAAGGAGAGGAAGAAATGAAGAAAGAGGAAGGAGAAGTCTAGGGGACTAAGTGCTCCAGGTAAGTTTAACAATATTTCTTTTTGAAGAAAACTTTCGAAACTTATAATATTTATATGAGATTTTGATCTTAGAACTTTGATGATTGGTTATGATGTTGCTATATCATGTTACATAATGATCTTGCATGTGATGTATGTTTGAATACTTAGACTGGTATAGAAAGTTCTGCATAGGTATGGCTATGGGTGGCAAACTTTTTAGCTTTTGGGTTTTAATTTCTGAGAATTATCTGTAAGGAATTAAAATAAATGGTTAACATAAGAATTAAATATATATGTATCACGGATTTTTAGCCACTGGAATCATTCAATTTGGAGTCCATATGTGGTAGATATGGTCCGATTAGTAGTCTAAGCTCAGAAAATGGTTCATCAGGGAAGAATATGTTAGGATAGCTTTTGTATTTTAATTTCTGAGAATTATATGTACAGAATTAAAATAAATGGTTAACTTAAGAATTATAGCTATGCGTGTCCCGGATGTTTAGCCACTGGAATCATTCAATTTGGAATCCATATGAGGAAGATATGAGCTGATTTGTAGTCAAAGGTCAGAAAATGGTTCATCAGGGAAGAATATGTTAGGATAGCTTCTGTATTTTAATTTTTGGGAATTATCTGTATGGAATTAAAATAAATGGTTAACATAAGAATTATATATATGTGTGTCGCGGATTTTTATCCACTGGAATCACTTAATTTAGAGTCCATATGAGGTAGATATGGTCTGATTAGTAGGTAGAGGTCAGAACCTATTCGAGAAGAAATAATATGTACATTGATGGAGTAATATCACCTTGATTTATTAATATTTCACTACAATGTTCAACATAATAGTTTTAGATAATTGTTTTATCTTGAAATTGACACCAATATCACCTACATCGGAGTTCAATTGAGGGATTTATGCTCTGATTAGTAAGAGAAGGGTTAGATATGATGAAAACCTACATCAAGAAAATAAAGAAATAAAATTAATATTTAAAAAAGGAGACGAATCTTATAAATGACTAGTATATGCCATAGCCATTGCCATTGTATGAACTTCTTACCATCATAAGTATAAAATTCTGACATGGAAATATTTTATAAAGTGATATTTGAAATGGTTATGTTCATGGCATGATTACCAATGATTTATGGTTATAGTTATATTTTGATGAGCATACTTGTTATTGAAAGCATATTTTGGGCTATCATTGTGAAAATAAAAGAAATGAGCACGGTCACATGGCAATCCGTGTGGTGCACCAGTAAGGGACGCCCTACCAACGGTTATGATCATGTTAATGATGAAAGAAAGAGAAAGTGGGCCACGTCGGACGGAGCGAGAAAAGCCCGTACCGGAGAGTAGAAGATACTCACCCTGACCGGGGTAGCTTGAAATGAGAATAAGTTGATGGCCATCATATGTTATTCTAAAAATAGTTAATCCTGTCATACATATCATTACTGTATGATTCTTATGTGCATAGATATAATGCATTCATGTGACCAATAATATTTTCTGTAGTTTATACAGCTGAACATGACGTGATGAGCTATATTGATGATGATTTATTGTTGAACTTACTGGGATTTAATTCTCACTATATTTCCATATCATGTTCAGAAAATTAATTCCAGATAACAAAAAAAATGTAATACAGCTAATTCTTCACTTAATCAATATGAACACAATAGATATATGAACGGACATTTATCAATTAGTCTTTATTCTTTTAAAACTAAGCCTAAATTCTCTTATTACATACCTACTTTCATTGTTACCATTGGTTGTATACATCAAATTGATTTTTAAACACTTAAGTAGGTCACCTCATACTTTAGATCTCTCTATGTTGCCTTACCCTTATTTCTATTTTTCTCACTTAAATTCTTTTACTTCTCGTCATCATTTTTTTTTCTTTTCTTTATTTAATTCATTTTTTCTATTAGAGAAATATACAATGAGTGCATTTTATGCTCCATCTCACTAGGGTAAAGACAACTAGGTACTCATACTAAGGCCTTTTTGATGCCTTGAAGGGGTGCTCGGAGTGAAAACTTTTTGGGATCCACATTTCCTCATTTTTCACCTCTCCCTACCTTCATACTCTCATAGTGTTAAAATCAAACAAGGCATACAATTCACAGCACAATATGAGAGATATTTTTCAAAAATTAGAGATTTAATACTAAAAGAGAGAAACTAAGATGATATTGATTTATTTCATATCCTATTGTGGATCACATGTTCATGAGTAAACATTAACCTACAATACATCAATCTATCTCTCAAATAGTAAACTATGTGATTATGCAATAAAACTAGAGATATTCAGCCAACAAGGACAAGTAATTCAATTAGTGAAAGCCACATCTTAAAGTCTACTCCCTTGTGCTTAAACTTAACATTGTCCTCAATGTCAGTAACAAGGAATGTACAGGAAAAGGAAGAAAGAATACTTACTTGTTTATTGGTCTTCTGGAGGAGGAGGTGGAGGGTTCTGATTCAAGTGCCAGTTGTACTAGGCTTGCATTAGCAACAGGTATGCCATATTTAAGCAATGCAGCAATTTGGAATTAGAGCTCAAAGTATGGTCAACAAGTCCCAAAATTAAGGAGCATGGGATTTTCAATTCAGTTCAAGGCAAATGGCAAATGTATGTTAAAATGATCTAGGTTAACAACCAAGCCATAAATTGCATCAAGCAAGTAATGACCAAAATTATCTTTCATCATATTAAAAAAGAGCATTTAAGAAAGTTTTCAGCTTGCAAAGTGTCTACTCTCAATGAGTTTTAACCAGCTAATCATAAACTAAAGTAGATAAACCACAGCCAAAATTAATGTAAATTATATCTCAGCTAGTAGAGTGCAAGTCAGAATCAAAGCATTCTAAGAGCAATGCACTAATCAAAGAAAGGAATCAGAAAAGTCTATTACTCAAATAGCCTAAATGTTGTCTTTGTTTTCCAGGAAGTAGAAAGATGATTCAATGTGAGCAATATGAACATTAGCCACCTAACCAGAAATATTGTCTAATGTGAAACTTAGGTAGAAGTTTTCTGGGGATGTAAATAATCACAATATATCATATTAACATTTGCCAGCAAATACTTGACAATTCTTTGTGCAAAGTAGAAAAGTTCTGGATCCAAACAATCTGAGAATAAATCACTAAACTTTTGAATAATCAGGAAATACAAAAATTAGAAATTTAAGCACACATGCATCCCAAATTTTACAGCAAATGCTTAGAAAAACCAGAAAATTCAATAATGATGCAATTCAAATCCTACAAAAATTCTTGCCAAAAACTGTCTGACTAACCCCATGTATATAAACCATCCAGAAAATCTAACAATGGGAAGGGAATTCCAATTCAGAAAATTGAAGTTTAAGTGCATAAATCTAAAATATCCAAACTAGACCAATCCAAATAACCAAAAAATTCAATACTTATGCAATTCAAATTCTCTAGAAATTTTCAAAACTAGTCCAATTAAGCCATACATGCAGAAAAATTCAAATATATAAATTAATCCAATTCAATCTTGATGAATAACAAAGTTCAACCATCAGGGAAGTCCAATCCAGATAAAGGAAATTAAACACAAAGCAAAGGTTAAAATTATACCTGGAGGGAAGCCATGATGGTGATGCCAATAGCAAGGAATTGAGTCCAGTGTAGGGAGGTATGGGGCTCTCGGGTGATGTAGGGAAGTAATGGGAGAGGGAATGGTTGAGCAAGGGAATTTTTGGGTAAAAGGGAGAGTGCACGAGGATGGGTTAAAATTGCAAAGAATTTGGTAGGGAAATTGAAGGGAAGAAGGTTGGGAAGGCATAAGGAAAAGGAAGTGGTATGGTTTCTAGGCTAGGCACGGGTGGATGAGATTGCTGAAGGCATGGGTAGAAGGGGAAGACGGGTTAGTGGAGGGGATGGAATTTTTAGGTTACAAAATAATTTTGCTGCAGTGGAATGGGAGGAATAGTGGGCATAGGTTGGTTTGGGTGCAAAGATGGGCGTAGGTTGGCTGCGATTTTGGGTTGTAGAGAAAATACGCTGGGTGCAAGGGAATTTCTGGGTATGTGTGTATGGGTGGCTTCAGGTTGGCTGGGAGAGAGAGTTGGGAGAGCAAGGAATGGTGGGCTACGGGTGAAAGGGGAAACACGATAAAGATGGGAGAAGAAACGCAGGGAAGGAGGATTAGGGCTAGGGCATGGGGAGAGGAAGGAAGAAGCACGAGAAAGGCACGGGGATAAAATGGGTGAACACGAGCTGAGAAATAAGGGGGGACTAGGTTTTTAACCTCCTGGATCTAAAACACAGCTGTGCTTCAGGCTAGATTGCCAGTTCCATTTTCTTCCTTTTTTTTAAACACATACTTGGAGCACGGGTTAGGCCAGGCCGTGTTAGGAAACACGGCCCACCCGTGCTTGGCATTGGAAATCTATTTTTGTCCTAGATTTGGCCTGTGTTAAGGAACACAGGGAGGGTGTGTTTACAGTATGCCTCGAGCACGGATGTGTCTTGTGACACAGCCTGCTTGTGCTTGGTACTGGAAGTGCCAAAATCTCCAAAATTTAGCCCCTACTTGAAGCACATGCATGCTCTGTGACACGGGCTACTCGTGTTTGGTGCTGGAATCCATTTTTCTTCGAATTTTTCCTCAATTTTTTCTCTGCTTTATTTTTTCCTCAAAATTATTGCTTTCTTCACTCTTAGAAATGCTAATTATGGCGTACAAAACATTGGAAACATTCTTAAACTTCTAACCTAAGAAATCAACTAAAATTGAAGATAAAAACAAAACCAAAAGTAAGAAAACTAGATGAAAAAGAACTAAAAATAAATAAAATGTAGGTTGTCTCCCACAAAGTGCTTGTTTTAAGTTATTAACTTGACTCTTTGGCATGCTTTCCACTCAAGGAGGCTTAAAGAGAGTTTGAATAACTCTCTTTGCTATCCATTACCTCTTAGTATGGTGCTTGAGGCTTTGCCCAATAGCCTTCAAAGATCTTCTTGGCTCATTCTTTTCCTCCTTAGCTTCATTGAGGTTAAGAGAAGGTGGCTTAGGTTCTACTTTTGGAGCTTGGATTGCCTCCTCAACAGCCTTCTTTTCTTTTCCCTATTTATCATAAACTGAAGAACTTTCCACATAGCATAACTCAAGTGGATTAGAAGGAGGAAAATTCATGATATAATCATCCATATTTGGTTTAGGTAAACCAATCATACAACATGATTCATTTACAGATAGGGGTTTAATGGCATCAATTAAATTAAATTCTACTTTCTCATCCCCTACATTCAAAGAAAACTTTCCATCTTTTACATTGATGTTTGCACCAGTTGTGGCTAGAAAAAGCCTTATAAGAATGATGGGAATTTTGTCATCTTCCTCTATCTCTAAAATAACAAAATCAACTGGTATGAAAAATTTACCTACCTTTAGAGGAACATCCTCTAATATACCTATTAGATGCTTAATGGATCGGTCAACCAAATAAAGAGAAAGAGTGGTAGGCTTTAAGTCACACATTTAAAGATTCTTGCAAACTGAAAGAGGCATGAGGCTCACACTTGCTCCAATATCACATAAAGCTCTGTCAATCTTCATGTCTCCTATAGAGCAAGGAATTGAGAAGCTTCCAAGATCCTTAAGTGTTTGTGGCAACTTAATTTGAATAAAGCACTGGATCCCTTTGTCAGTGCCATAATAGTATGCTCTTCAATTTTCCTATTATTAGAGAGGATTTCTTTCAAAAACATTGAATAAGAAGGAATTTGGGAGATGGCTTCTAGGAATGGGATATAAATGTTCAATTGCTTCAAAACATCCAAAAACCTCCCAAACTGCTTTTCTAACATAGATTTAACCAATCTTTGAGGAAAATAAATTAGTGGCTTATATGGTGCTAGAGCCACATATTTGGGCTCTTCTTCTTCTTTTTCCTCTTCTTTTTGTTCCTCTTCTCTTTTATTCTCAAATTCAGCTTGAGGTTCATCTTCTTTTTACAACAAATCCATTTAAGTATCATTTTTTTTAAATACCATGAAGTTATTACCTCGTTACAACTTAACTCAAAATAACATTTATTTAATTTATACAATACAGAGTTTACATACATGTCATTAATCAAAACATACATACAACATAACAAACACATAAAAATCTACATCTTATTTATTCTAGTTGACCAATTCTGGAGATACAGGTGCGGGTGGTTGCACCTTCATCGGGATCTAAGCCAACTCGACCATAAACATCTTCTTTGCTTTTGGGATCAGCCCAACATAAAGTACTCAATCCAACGTGCACTAAAAGCCAAAGCCATAGAAAAATCTGCATAACTAATTTTCTAAACATGATATGAAAATATAGTGAGAATTAAATCCCAGTAAGTTCAACAATACATCATCATCAATATAGCTCATCACGTCATGTTCAGCTGTATAAACTATAGAAAATATCTTTGGTCACATGAATGCACTATATTTATGCACATGAGAATCGTACAATAATAACATGTATGACAGGATTAACTATTATCAGAATATAATATGATGACTGTCAATTTATTCTCATATTAAGCTACCCCGATCAGGGTGAGTATTTTCTACTCTCTGTTATGGGCTTTTCTCGCTCCGTCCGACATGGCCCACTTTCTCTTTCTTTTCTCATTAACATGATCATAACCGTTGGTAGGGCATCCCCTACTGGTGCACCACACAGATTGCCATGTGATCGTGCTCATTTCTTTTCTTTTCACAATGATAGCCAAAAATATGCTTTCAATAACAAGTATGTTCATCAAAATAAAACTATTGCCAAAAATCATTGGTAATCATGCCATGAACATAACTATTTCAAATATGACTTTATAAAATATTTCCATGTCAGAATTTCACACTTAAGATGGTAAGAAGTTCATATAATGACAATGACTATAGCATATACTAGTCATTTATTATTTTCATTTATAAGATTCTTCTTCTTTTTTAATTATTAATTTTATTTCTTTATTTTCTTGATGCAGATTTTCATCCTATCTAACCTTCTCGTACTAATTAGAGCATAACTCCCTCAATTTAACTTCGATGCAGGTGATCTTGGTGTCAATTTCAAGATTAAACAATTATCTAAAACTCTTATGTTGAATAGTTTAGTACAATATTAAGAAATAAAGGTGATATTACTCTCTCAAAGTACAAGTTATTTCTTCTCGAATAGGTTCTGCCCTCTACCTACTAGTCTGTCCATATCTCCCTCATAAGAATTCCAAATTAATTTATTCTAGTGGCTAAAAATCCATGACACATGTAACAATAACTTTTATGTTAATCATTTATTTTAATTCCCTATAGAATGTTCCCAGAAATTAAAACACAGAAGCTATCCAAAAATATTATTTCCTGATTAACCAATTTCTGACCACTGCTAACTAATCAGACCATATCTACCTCATACAGACTCTAAATTGAGTGATTCTAGTGGCTAAAAATATGTGATACATATATATATAATTTTTATGTTAACCATTTATTTTAATTCCCTATAGAAAATTCCCAGAAATTAAAACACAGAAGTTATCCTAACTATTCTTCCCTGATTAACCATTTTCTGATCATTGCTTACTAATCAGACCATATTTACCTCATATGGACTCTAAATTGAGTGATTCTAGTGGCTAAAAACCCGTGACACATATATCTATAATTCTTATGTTAACCATTTATTTTAATTCCCTACATAAAATTCCTAGAAATTTAAACACATAAGCTATTCTAACATATTCTTCCCTGATTAACCATTTTCTGACCACTGATTACTAATTGAACCATATCTACCTCATATGGACTCTAAATTGAGTGATTCCAGTGGCTAAAATTCCGTGAGACATAGATTTAAATTTTTTATGTTAACCATTGGTTTTAATTCCTAACCAATTCTTCCCAAAAGTTTAAAAACAGAAGCTTAAAACTTTTCTATTAATAGCCATACCTATGCAGAACTATCTACACCAGCCTAAGTATTCAAACATACATAATATGTAACATGATATACCAACGTCCATGACCAATCATCAAAGTTCTAAGATCAAAATCACATATAAATATTATAAGTTTCAAAAGTTTTCTTCAAAAAGAAGTATTGTTAAACTTACCTGGAGCACTTAGTCCTCTAGATTTCTCCTTCCTCTTTCTTCCTTTCTTCCTCTCATTTCCTCAGTCTACCTTGCTTCTATTTTTTCTCTCCCTCATTTGGACAAAAATTCTAATGTTGTAAGGGTCAGTTTTGTTTAAATAGACCATCAAATAATTCACCTTTCATGATCATGGGTCTACCTTATCACAATTAGGATAAACTTGGTTGAATTTTTGGAAAACAAACAACTTATGTTCTTGTCTTCCTCTTCCTTAGTCAAGATATGCATAGAAAAAGGAGATTTGTATTTTGAAAATTATGATAATATGTTTCTAAGATAAGGGACAAGGTCCCTTTGATTTAGGGATTCATTTCCTTTTTTCTTTTGTCTTAATCAAGTATGATAGGTTTGCCTTTTTAGGTGGCAAATTTCTAGCCCTTGAATCTCCATTATTTGGTTGAAATTATTTGTGTGGGATAGGAATGTTTTGTAATAATGCCATGTATTATCATACCACTTGCTAAAATTA
Source organism: Gleditsia sinensis (assembly GCA_037074535.1). Classification (NCBI taxonomy): domain Eukaryota; kingdom Viridiplantae; phylum Streptophyta; class Magnoliopsida; order Fabales; family Fabaceae; genus Gleditsia; species Gleditsia sinensis. The sequence continues at coordinate 30,969,703 of CM073466.1, read as the reverse complement.
TGAGTGTAGGATATAGAGGTTTTGTCCTAAAGCCTTGTATTATCATACCACTTGCTAAAATTATGAATGTAGGATATCACACCACTTGCTAAATTTTTGTCTTAATGCCATGTCACCTAATCTTGATTACACCATTACTTCATCACTTTACTTTTATTTTTATTTTTATTTTTCCTCTTGGTTTTGGGCTCATTCTTGCCCATTTTCTTTACTTTGGTTAAAATTCTACCTTTCATAATGGGCTTCGTCACATTTTCATATTTTTGGGCTACTGGTCCAATTTCTATATCCTAGTCCATGTCTATGTTTTATTTCTTCATTAGGCTATCCTATTGGCTTGCTAAAAATTTATGTGAAGTAGAAAAACTCTATATGAAGTATCCATAGGTGAAAGCCCAATTTATGGCTGGAGATACTAAACTTAGTAACTTTTGCTCTTAAATTAAGAAAAATCACCCTAATATGATCTTCTTTAAATTTTAAGACCTTTACTTACTTCACAAAAATTTATCTTCCTTACCTAAGAATTTCACCTTTCTTTAGCATGTTTATTTCTAATATTTCCTCTTAAGTTTTCTTTCTTTACCTATTCCATTAATATTAGAACATTTCTATACATACACGTAAGTTGAAGAATTTCTAAGGATTATATTTCCTTAGATATCTAAAAATTGTCTAATAAATTTTATTTCCTTAATTAAATATTTATGTACCTTTATCAATAAAAGAAATGAAATTATGGATGTTACTTTGAATACTTTTGTACTTTTATTAATACATAAAATGAAATTAGGGATGTTACACTTTTTCCTCCCCACTTCTCTCAGATTCAACCAACTGTTTACCACTTCTCAGGGTAATGGCATTGCAATACTCTCTAGGGTTCTCAATTTAGCCTGAAAGTCTTCCAAAGGTCCTATTAGATAGGCTCGCTTGCTGTGCAATTTGAGTTTCTAGCATCTTACTATGGGTAGCAAGCGAGTCAACCTTAGAGGCTAAATCTTTTATAGCCTCATTCATTAAGTAGTCCTGGGCTATGAATTCATCATTCTATTTTGTCCAAGTAGTGATGAAATTCTCGATCAGAGCCTCTAAATTTGACTTTGGCTGAGGAGGAGGATTGAATGGCCTCTGATTTTGAAATCTTGGAGGTTGCCTAAAATTATTCTAAGGTTGATTCACATTAGGCTTGTATGAGAGATTCGGGTGGTTCCTCCAACCTGAGTTATAGGTGTTGCTGTAAGGATTATTTTTTTGATTAATGTTCACAAAGTTCACTTGTTAATGCTGAGGTACATAATTTCCAAGTTGACAGTCATTGGCCACATGGCCAACACATCCCCAAATCTCACACGATGAAGATGAAGAAGAATCAACAGCATTGATGCTCAATTTATCTAATTTCCCATTAACCTTAGAATTAAGATGATTAAACTCGTCTACTTCATACATAACTGCTGATTTCCTTGATTGCCTATCTCTAGACTATGACTAATGATTATGAGCCATATCTTCAATCAGCTCAGATACCTAATATTGAAACCTAATAATTAATTAAGGATATCTTAATCATGAAAGTAGTTTAAGGTTCTCTAGGAATAAATCAATTTGTGGGCACGAGAAAACTGATTAATTGAATCCATGGTTGGCATAGAACTTAATGGACTTAGGTTGAACTAAGAACCACAAAAGTAGGCAATTGGATTAACCTAGATACGATTAATAACGCTTGAAAGAGGTTATTAGTTAATTAAGGCTAAACCATCCCCAATTACCTAAATAATTGTAATTAGATGTACATATTGATTGTTTAATACCATAAGTGCGGTTTACCCTAACCCTAGGGTTTTGTTAATTGAATTACCTATTTGCTTAATTGTGACACTCTCTCTCATCGCGTTGCATTGATTTAGATAGTATACTTCGTAAAGTCTAGTAATTGATAATTGTTCTCTGTGGGATACGACCTATACTCGCCAAACTATCTACAGCTGCGTCGTGCGCTTGCGGTTATTTTTAAAACACACACAACAAGTTTTTGGCACCGTTGCCGGGGAGTAATAGTCAATATTAGATACTTTACGAGAAAGCTAGACTAGATCCCCTTTTTTCTTTTTATTTTTTTGCATAATTCTATCTTGCTAATTTTTTTTCCTTTTTCTTCCTTTATAGGTGTGTTGCTCTATTATGCGGAGGGATCGTGAATTCTTTACTGAATTTGACCTAGAGATTGAACACACCCTACGAAGAAGGAGAAGAAGACAGCAGCAATATCAGTCCGCTGCACCTACCATGGCGAATAAAGATAACTGATCTCTTAAAGATTTCACCCCCTAGATACATATGGCCTGAACACAAGCATTGTTAGACCAATTGTTGAGGCCAACAACTTTAAGTAGAAGCATTCTCTTCTGCAGATGGTTCAGCAAAATCAATTTGGAGGGTCACCTACTGAAGACCCCAATCTTCATCTTTCAGTGTTTTTAGAGTACTGTGACATATTGAAGCTGAATGAAGTATTCTCTAATGCCATTAGAGTAAGATTGTTTCCATTCTCTCTAATGGACAAGGCTTGTGCATGGTTGCACTCTCTTCCATTAGGGTCCATCACTACTTGGCAGTAAATTTCTCAAACCTTTTTAGCCAAGTACTTTCACCAAAGTAAGATAACCCATCTTAGGAACCAAATCACTACCTTTGCTCAAAAAGATGGTAATTCTTTGTATGAAGATTGGGAGAGATTTAAAGAACTACTCAGAATATGCCCACACCATGGGTTGGAAAAGTGGCTCATAGTCCATACATTCTACAATGAACAAGCATATAGCACCAAAATGTTTGTGGATGCTGCTATAGGAGGAGCCATTATGAATAAAATAGTTGATGAGGCATATAAGCTGATTGAAGATATGGCTCAGAATCATTACTCACGGTCTAGTGAGAGGCAACCAAGAAAACCAGCAAGTATAAATGAAGTAGATGCGTTTAATCATATAACTTCTAAAGTTGATGCATTATTTCATAAATGAGATAAATTGAGCATCAATGTTGGTAGTTATTCTTCATCTTCATCATGTAAGATTTGTGGATGTGTTGGCTATATGGCCAGTGACTGTCAACTTAGAAATTTTGCACCTTAGGATTATGAACAGGTGAACTTTGTGAACAATAATTGGAGAAACAATTCCTATAGCAACACCTACAATCCAGGCTGGAGGAATCACCAAAATCTCTCATATAAGCCTAATGCAAATTAGCTTCCTCTGAATAACTTCACCCAATCTCCTGGGTTTCAAAATCAGAGGCTATTCAATCCTCCTCTACAGCCAAAGTCAAATCTTGAGGCTCTGATGAAATTTTTTATCACTACTCAAATGAAATAGAATGATGAGTTCAGAGCCCAGCAACACTTAATGAATGAGGCTACTCATAATAATATGTTGGAAACTTAGATTGCACAGCAAGCGAGCCTATCTAATAGAAACTTTGGCAGACTTCCAATCCAGACTGAGAACCCTAGAGAGCATTGCAATGCTATTACCCTGAGAAGTGGCAAACAATTGGCTGAATCTGAGAGAAATTGGGAGGAAAAAGAAGATGAAACTCAGGCTGAATCTAAAAAGAGAAGACAAAAGGAACAAAAAAGAAGAGGAAAAGAAGGAAGAAGAGACTAAATATGTGGCTCCTGCACCTTACAAGCCACCAATCCTTTTTCCTCAAAGATTAGTCAAGGCTAAATTAAAAAAGCAGTTTGGGAGGTTTGTAGATGTTTTGAAAAAGTTAAATATCAAGATCCCATTCCTAGAAGCCATCTCCCAAATGTCTTTTTATTCAAAGTTCCTGAAAGAAATCCTCTCAAATAAGAGGAAAATTGAAGAACATGCTGTTGTGGTACTGACAGAGGGATCCAGTGCTTTAATTAAAAATAAGCTGCCACAAAATCTTAAGGATCCAAGAAGCTTTTCAATTCCTTGCTCTATAGGAGACATGAAGATTGATCGAGCCCTATGTGACCTTGGAGAAAGTGTGAGCCTCATGCCTCTTTCAGTTTGCAAGAAGCTTCAAATGGGTAATTTAAAGCCTACCACTATTTCTCTTCATTTGGCTGACCGATCCATTAAGCATCTAGTAGGTATATTAGAGGATGTTCCTCTAAAGGTAGGTAAAATTTTTATACCGGTTGATTTTGTTATTTAAGAGATAGAGGAAGATGACAAAATCCCCATCATTCTTGGAAGGCCTTTCTTAGCCATAGTTGGTGCAAACATCAATGTAAAAGATGAAAAGCTTTCTTTGAATGTAGGGGATGATAAAGTAGAATTTAATTTGAATGATGCCATCAAACCCCCATCTCTAAATGAATCTTGTCGTATAATTGGTTTACCTAAACCAAATATGGATGATTATATCATGAATTTTCCTCCTTCTAACCCACTTGAGTTATGCTATATGGAAAGTTCTTTTGTTTATGATAAACAGGGAAAAGAATATAAGGCTGTTGAGGAGGCAATCCGAGCTCCAAAAGTCACCTCTAAACCTCAATGTAGCTATGGAGAAAAAGAATGAGCTAAGAAGATCTTTGAAGGCTATTGGACAAATCCTCAAGCACCATACTAAGAGGCGATGGATAACAAAGAGAGTTATTTAAACTCTCTTCAAGCCTCCTTGAGTGGAAAGCATGCTAAAGAGTCAAGCTAATGACTTAAAACAAGCGCTTTGTGGGAGGCAATCCACAATTTAATTTTTTTGCATTCTTTTTCATATAATTTTCTTGCTTTTAGTTTTCTTTTTATCATTAATTTTAATTAATTTCTTAGGTTAGGTGTTTAATGAGTGTTTCTATTTACTTTTCAGGACAATTCCATGTCCCCAATGTTGGATAAAAGAATGATATGCAAAGGGAATTTGAAAAGACCAAAAACTAAGGTAAAATTTAAAGAAAAACACACTCGAACACCACTCCCGTGTCACAGCGCAAGCCCGTTGGTGCGTACTGTCGCAGGTACACCCAAATTGATACCTTACCTCAAAACTAACCTATAGTAGTGGGAGTAAGGGTCGATCCCACAGAGACTGGAATTGCCGTATGTGATTGAGAATGGGGGATTGATAGTTGCAATTAAAATAAAGTAACAAATAATGAAAATAATTAAGAGAGTAATTAATGAGAAAAGCGTTCGTTTCGGTTGATATCCATCGTCAAGGGATTACATTGATCATTGACAACATAATCAATTTGTAATTGAATATCTATCATTGGATTTCTAACCCTGTTCCTCCTTAAGTCTAGTAAATTAATGACAATCGCACCAATTAAACCCTAATTAACAAGCAATCCTTTAGCACATCGGAAAAGCATAACTTATTAACCGCATGAAGAACTAAAGAAACTAACAGAGCTAAACAAATATAAACACATCGGTTATATCTAATTTAGTTAATTATTCATCATAGGTTCAATGATTTATAATCCAAAATCCTCAAACCTATTTGCCTCATGAATCACAGAATTGAAGACATTGTTCAAAACATAATTCAGTGGTAGATTAAGACAAACAATATACTAGTAGGCCTCCTAGCAATCATATGAATAATCATTGAGAAGAAGAGCAGATGAATAATCAATACTCAATTCAAATTGAAATAATAAAATCAAATCCATATCTCACAACGCATGAAGATCCCTTGAGGTTTCAATCTACCTCAACCAACTAAAAAGAACTAGCCACGCAGGGCCATAAGCAAATCTAAAGAAGAATTGAAGAATGTAACTAAGAACTTAGATGAATGATTGAACCAATTCTCTGCTTGTTTGCCTCCCTTTTTATAGATTAACTCCTCCTAATCGAAGTAGGAGTGTTTCTAGGTCAAATTTCGGCCTATTTGGCTTCAATTGGAGTTGAAAAACCCTAAAAATTGCGAATTCCGGGACTTGGTACGGCAACGGGCGTCGCAGTGCTACAAGTCTGCAATGACGCAGCGCCGCGGCGCCCAGAAAATTCTAGAATTTGCCAAAATGCCGAACATGAAAGTTGTTTCTCTTCGTCTCTTATTTCTGTAGCCGCTAGAATCATCTTAATCCAATCTAAATTGAAGGAGATATACTAAACTTAGTGACCAAAGGTCAGAATTCATCTTGCTACACTGTGATTATGATTGTCGAGCTCTGTAATGCTATGAAATATCGCGAATTTGACCAAGTTTTCAACATAAAAATTATAGATGATTGTTTTATCTTTTCACATCCACTTGAATCACTTTGATTGAAGTTCATAAGAGGGAGATATACTCAAAACCGTGTTGAAAGGTCAGGAATCACTACAATGTAGTATTTTCCCATGAATTTGTTATCTTTTTCTTCTCTTTTCTTCTTCCTTTGTTCCTACAACACTAAACACAAAACTAAGCTAATTCCTAATTATATTTTACTTAAATAAAAAAAAGTAAGTTTAAAGTTATTAATATCATGCTTAATTAAGATCACATCAAATACCCCCACACTCAACCTTTTGCTTGTCCTCAACCAAAATAATCCCTAAAGAAAAAAACAACAATCAGTAATGTAGTGAGTGTTAGGCTTACAAAACGTTTGCCTCATAATATAAAAATATACTCTAGAAAAATTTTGGAAAGTCATAATTATGCACAAGATTAACATAAATGCAATCTATTATTTTATCATTCTGAATCCCTAGTGTGTGTGTGTTTTTGGGTCAATAAATTTTCTTTTACCCGGATGAGTTTATATATCCCAAAATTTTGATTGTAGATCTCTAATTAGTTTAGGATTTCCATATGCTTATTCTTCATGTCACTCTTCACTAATATAGGCCAAAAGTACCTCTAGGATCAATATGACTTTATTTAGCTTGTAATATGGCTAGGGTATAAGGTAGGATAAAGGATACCAATTTAGGCTCAATCACCCAGCAGCACATGATTAAATATGATCTCTTGAGATTTAATAAATTTGGGGAGATTTTCCCCCCACACTCATTTTCTTGTTTCAATTGAGTTTAATCCATCCATTTTCTTGGTTCTCAAATTTTTTTTTCTTTCACCCATAAAATTTGCTTTTATCCTCTTTGGATTTTTCTTCTCTCTTCTTTGTGTTATTCTCTTTTTTTTTCTTTGCATAATACTTTTCTTTTCCTTGCTCCACCCTTCTGTAAATAAAGCTCTACAAAACAAGTATTCAGAAAAATAATCATGGAGTGAGTGAATAGGATAAAAAATAAGGATATTCATACAAAATTTAGTTTTCGGCTTGTTTGTGGTTTTTAGAAGGAAAAGTTTATTAAACTCAAGATAGAGGAACTAATGATATTTCATTGCTTAGGTTAGGCTAGAAAGGCTCAATCTATCCAATAATACCTAAATCATCTCCTAAAAAATAATATTAGCCTAAGATTTTACCTCAAGCAGCATTCAAATAAGTTCTAGAATCTTGTGGAGATCATGAAATATATTTGAATTATATAAACCTTCTCTAATTAAAAGAAAAATTTAATGCCCAAAGATTATTGTGCAAACATATTTTAGGATTCTAAAGTCAAAAGTAATAAATTGCAAAAGAGATAAAATTGTACATAACCATGAATTTTCTATATTTTTGAAGTGCTAAAAAAATTTAGATAATATCATTGGTTGTTGGTTGTTCCTAACATCCCAAAACATAAATTGAAACACTCACATAATCACTCAACTTGCTAAACACAATAAAAGTGCATTAATAGTGAAAATTAGAAAATTGATGCTCAAAATAAGGTCACAATTATTCAGACAAATATACTTCCACCCCCACACTCAAACTTTACATTGTCCTCAATGTAAAAGAAAGATAAGAATTAGGGAAGGATATAGAAAAACATATGAGTTAACTGAACTTCCCTGAATTTGTTTGAAGTGGAATGCGCATGTTGCATTACTGGACCATGAATATTTCTGATTCCCACTTTTTCTTTTTCTTTTTTTGATTATGTTGGGTTGCCTCCCAGTAAGCGCCTTTGTTTAATGTCATTTGCTCGACTCAAAGCTCCTTATGTCATTCAAGGAGGATCCTTGATGTTCACCTTGAATTGGTTTTCCAATGGATTTGTAGAAGTTTGAGGTTTAGCTGCATTATGAGGAGGGAAGTCAGCATTAGTCAAAGGTTTAATTAAACGAGAACTCAACTTACCTGGGAATAACCGATGTCTTGAGTAACTTTTGGCATCCAATTTAATTTGATCTTTTTGACTTTTTTCCAAAGTAGGGGGCAGCTTTCCTCTATCTTTGAGTATGACATATTTATTTGAGATTATCACTGGGGGTGGTTCTCCGCTATATATGCCCTTTAAGTGGCTAGGGAAGCTCTTTAAGCGTAGGTCAGGATTCTGCAAAATAGAAGGTACATGAATCTTATTAGAAATTGCTAACAAAATAGAAATATCCTTACCTGTTTGCTGTACTTTTGGTGCGTCCTCTCTTGCTAAAATGTTCTCTTTGAATTTGGCATTCAAGGTAGATTCCATAGCCTCTTTATTAGTAGGCTTACTATTGTCAACTTCCAAGTAATCTTTTTCATTCAGTCAAGAATTTTCCTCTTTTTGCATTAACGATGCTGGGGTTAGACTTTCAATTTCTGAATTTTGAGCCTCTAGCCTGCTAACTGTTGTTGTAATTGCTCAATTTGATTTGTTAAGCTGTGAATGCTGGCCCATACCTCTTGTTGAAATTGATAAGTATTTTGTGTAAGAGATTTAACAATATCTTCTAAAGGAATACTTACCTGGAAATTTTGAGATGTATTCTGTCTAGGATAATAGGCCTGTTGGGTATGTTGAAAATTTGAAAAATTTTGTTCTACAGGACTATTTTGTGCATTCCCATACCTGAAGTTGAGATGATCATTCCATTCAAGATTGTACATGTTTGAATAGGAATCACATCTCACTTGTTGTGGTTCAGGGAAACCGCTAACCATATTTACCTGCTTAAATGACTCGTCATAGAAAGTTGGGTACCCAATAGACGGATGCTCCATGATTGAATGATTTCCATACAAATTTCCTCTTTGTAAATTTTCTACACGTTGACGAACAAGAGAGGTTAAATTTGCCAGTTGCTATTCAAGGGAGGAACTACATACCTTACTAGCATGTCTTAATGGAGAACCCAATCTAGTGCCAAATTGTTGAAAATTGGCTGCCATATTCATAGTTATTAACAAAAAGGAAAAACTAAAATAAAATAAAATCACAAAAGGTATATAGATACAGTCTCTGGCAACGGTGCCAAAATTTGGTGCATACTGTTGCAGGTACACCCAAAATAATACCTTACCTCAAAACTAACCTATAGTAATGGGAGTAAGGGTCGATCCCACAGAGACTGGAATTACCTTATGTGATTGAGAATGGGGGGATTGATAGTTGCAATTAAAATAAAGTAACTAATAATGAAAATAATTAAGAGAGTAATTAATGAGAAAAACGTTGGTTTCGGTTGATATCCACCGTCAAGGGATTACATTGATCATTGACAACATAATCAATCTGTAATTGAATATCTATCATTGGGTTTCTAACCCTGTTCCTCCTTAAGTCTAGTAAATTAATGACAATCGCACCAATTAAACCCTAATTAACAAGCAATCTTTTAGCACATCGGAAAAGCATAACTTATTAACCGCATGAAGAACTAAAGAAACTAACAGAGCTAAACAAATATAAACACATCGGTTATATCTAATTTAGTTAATTACTCATCATAGGTTCAATGACTTATAATCCAAAATCCTCAAACCTATTTGCCTCATGAATCACAGAATTGAAGACTTTGTTCAAAACATAATTCAGCGGTAGATTAAGACAAACAATATACTAGTAGGCCTCCTAGCAATCATATGAATAATCATTGAGAAGAAGAGCAGATGAATAATCAATACTCAATTCAAATTGAAATAATAAAATCAAATCCATATCTCACAACGCATGAAGATCTCTTGAGGTTTCAATCTACCTCAACCAACTAAAAAGAACTAGCCACGCAGGGCCATAAGAAAATCTAAAGAAGAATTGAAGAATGTAACTAAAAACTTAGATGAATGATTGAATCAATTCTCTGCTTGCTTTCCTCCCTTTTTATAGATTAACTCCTCCTAATCGAAGTAGGAGTGTTTCTAGGTCAAATTTCAACCTATTGGGCTTCAATTGAAGTTGAAAAACCCTAAAAATTGCGAATTCAGCGACCTGGTACGGCGGCGCTCCGAGTCAGCAATGACGCAGCGCCGCAGCACCCAGAAATTTCTAGAATTTGCCAAAGTGCCGAACACTAAAGTTGTAGACCTATGTCTCTTCCTTCCGTAGTTGCTAGAATCATCTTAATCCAATCTAAATTGAAGGAGATATACTAAAATTAGTGACCATAGGTCAGAATTCATCCTGCTGCACTGTGATTCTAATTTACGAGCTTTGTAACGCTATGAAATCTCCCATATTTAACCACTTTTTCAACATAAAAGTTGTAGATGATTGTGTTATCTTTTCACATCCACTTGAATCACTTTGATTGCAGTTCATAAGAGGGAAACTGGTTTAAAATAGTGCTGAAAGATCTGGAATCGCTGCAATGTAGCATTTTTCCATGAATTTCTTATATTTTTCTTCTCTTTTCTTCTTCCTTTATTCCTACAACACAAAACACAAAACAAAGTTAATTCCTAATTATATTTTACTTAAATCAAACAAAAAAGTAAGTTTAAAGGTATTAATATCATGCTTAATTAAGATCACATCACCCGTGCTTCAAGCACAGTCAAAATTTTAGAGATTTTGGCCTTTCTATCGCCAAGCACGGGCAAGCCTTGTCTCATAACACGACCATGCCCTAGGCCCAGTGCAAACACAACTTGCCCGTGTTGCTCAACATGGGCCAAATCCAGAGATTTTGGGTTTCCAGCATCAACGACCATTCTTCGAGTTCGAGTAAATACATCTCACCCTTGTTCAAGAACACGAGCCACTGCTCCAGGAATTTTGAAGATCCAGCTTGAAGCATGGGTGTACCGTGTTGAGGAGCACGGCTGTGCTTTGGGCCAAGTGAGTTTTTATCCTTTCTTTTCTTCCCTTTTCTTCCCCGTGTTCATTCTCCCTTCTCCCGTGCCCTTGCTCGTGTCTTCGTCTCTTTCCCTGTGCCTCTTCATAGCCATCTTCCCTCTAATTTTTCTACAAAATTTACTTATTCTCTCGTGTCCTAGCCTCTTCTCCTCCTTTCCCATCTCCTTCTCCATCCCATCCCTGTGGCCTAACTCTATTCCTCTATGTAGTTCCCCCATACCCAAAATTTCATCTCTCGTGCCCTCATCCCTATCCCAACACCCCATTCCCTACCTCGGCTTATACCCCTAAAAAAACACACCCCAAATTTACCCGTGCCCTAGCCAAGAGAAACCCAAGACCTACATCCTAAATCCCAGCTTTTCAAAACCCAGAAAATCTCCCCTACACACCAACTTTCCCGTGCCCTTTCACCCATAAACACCCAGAAATTTACCTGTGCCCACTCTCCATTCCCAGCTAACCCCTACTTTAGTCTATTCCCTTACACCCAGCTTTTTCCTGTGCCCAGTATTCCCACATCCCTCTACACAAACACTCCCTCACCCACTGCACCTAACTCCCAGCCTCCATTCACCTGCATTCCCCTCATCTCCTGTGCACACACAGTTGTTGGCATCACTTGGTCTCCTCCTCTAGGTAAATTCAAAATTTCTCTAAACTTATGGATATTTATCTGAATTAAAATTCCCTGGTGTTGAATTAGACTAGAATGGTTTATTAACCTAGTTTGTATGTGCTGTGATAAAAAATTATCATTACCTTATATTGGACACATCTAAATTGAAAATTTGAATTAGTGCCTGAAATAAATTCTCTGCTCTTGGAGTTATGCATGCTTGAATTTTTGTTGGACTTGGTTTTCAGATTTAATTATCTTAGTTATCTGCATTTGAACTTGAGTTTTCTAAATTAGAACTCCTTGATTGTTAGACTTGTTGGATGGTTTATCGGCATTAGTTTGGTTAGACTGGTTTTGCCTCTATTTAACATGTGCATTGTGCTGAATTCATCTGAAATTGGTTTATCTAATTTAAACTAGAAACCTCCCCGGGGAATTCAATTGTATGATCACCACATCTTGCTTTCGAACCTAGACTTGAAAATCACTTGAGCCTGTAATCATTTGAAAATTATTAATCAAACATTGAGATTGAATTGGAATTGATAATTAGACTAATTTGATTTAAATTCTCTTATGCACTAAGAGATGGACATGCTTGCAATACAATGCTGATTAGCTCTGTTTGATAATAATACTTTTTCCTGGTTGGTATTTGCGTACATTCCCTGATTTCTTGAATTGGGATTTGTTGATGCTATAATTTCTTTGATTCATCTAGTCTCTCATTTAGCTATTAAACTTCATTCAAAATTGGTTGATTGTGTTTTTATTTTACGAGCTTGAATTGAGATTGATTTGTTGCATACTCAGAACTTTCCATGTGCATAATTCACTAGAATTTGCATAGAATTGGTTTGCCTGGATTTTTCTCAATTCTGCACTTGATTATTTTCTGGTGTCCTAGTTTAGTTAGTGTTATTTGCATTATTTTTTGGACCTGCTCATCCCACTCCCCTGTTTGCATTTGATTGCATATCATTTTAAATGGGCCCTAAAAGAGCCAAAACTGGCCAAACTTCCTCCCGCTCCCAGCAACAAGGTAGAGGACGAATTCGAAGACTGGCCCAACCACCTCATCAAATAAATAAGTATGGTATCATGTTTATTGATGATAATCAACGGACACGATACGATACTCTAGTTAAACGGGGAATGATGAGTACCCGGTATATGGATGAAGAGTGTTTGGACTGGTTAGGACTTTTAACCGACGTCTACTACCTCGTTGATTGGATTGGGTGGAACACATTCATTGGATTACATTACTCGGCCTATGTTAAGACCACCTTAGAGTTTTTTAGTTCAATTAGTGTGGTCTTGTTTTGGGGTTCCAACGACGAACAATGCCGTATTAACTTTAGATTATTTGACCGTACATTTAATTGATCATTGGCTCAATTTAATGCACTATTCATATTTTCTCCCAGGGGAGATAGATCAGTCCCCTCAAGTTTTCTTGACCAACATTTTTAGAATTCTATTTTCGTTGGAGGGCAATATAATGCATTAAGTTCAAAAGCCTTTTTTATTTGCAATCCCACTTTTTGATATTTATAGCACCTGATGTCTTATACCATTTTTCATAGAGCTGAAAGTGATGGGGCTGCAAATAAAAGAGAGCTTTATTTTCTTTGGGCCACGATACACGGTCATAAGGTGGATACTGGCACCTTCATGGCCCAACAAATGACTCGAGTAAGTAATGCCATTAATGGCAAAGTAATAATAGGGGGTTTAGTGACTGCAATATCTAGAAGAATAGGATTTGAGGCAAATCTCTAGGGTTTGCAACCAATAGTTAGCAGCAGTAGGATTGATTTAGAATCCTGTTTTCATATGAAATTAATTGTGAAAAGAAATACTGACTATTGGTTGCATCTCAGAGGCCATAATATCTTTCACCTGCCTAACCCCACTAGGACTGCAGTTACTAATAAGGAGAACTAGATTTACCATCTAGAAGAGGGTAGAGAGGATGATGATTATCCTGAGGGGGATGACTTTCCACTTGAGCCATTTTTGGCTCTACCACCCCCACCCCATTTTCAACAAGCTAGCACTACAGGTCCCTCAAATGTACTAGAGGAGGATCAAAACTCCATCACCTCACGGCTTAGCTGAATTGAGGAGGAATAGCTATACCAAAGAGCCACCCTGCATGCAATTCAAGATTCAATCCAAATCATGTAGGGAATGATGAATGGTTGGTACAATTGGTACCTGAGCTAGAATCATCCACCTTGTTCTCCAGACGACTAGTAAGCAAGTAAGTGTTACTTCTTCCTTTGCCTGCACTTTCATTGTTATTGACATTGAGGACAATGTCAAATTTAAGCATGAGGGAGTTTACTTTAGGCTTTTGGTTTCATTGGTTGAATTTCTGGTCTTGCATGTATATACTATATATATTGCATCTCTCTTGTTTCATTGTAAAATCACGTAGTTTGCTATTTTAGAGATAGATTGATGTATTGTAGGTTAATTTTAACTCATGCACATGTGTTGCAAAATAGGATTGAGACACGTTCAGACTTACTTTTACTCAGTTTTAGGCTTAGAAAACATCATTAGATTAGGTTTAGAGTAGGATTGGTGATTAATTGATGTTCTTAAAGTAGAATTTACAACAAATCAAGCATTGTATTTCATCTTTACATTCTGCAAACCAAGTTTTATCTTTCTACTTTACTTCAATCTCTACTTCTACTTTTTTCTTTTGGTTTATATTGAACTATTATGATTTACTTAATAAATATGATTTTGGTTTCTATTTCTATTATGCTTGAGTAGATTTGATCTAGGTTTTTGGTAAACCCATTTATTGTAATATCCCGTAATTTTTAAATAATAATTTTTTATAACAAAAAAATATTTTTTTATTTTAAATGATTATGTTTTGCTGGAAGCAAATATATTTTTAATTAAAATAATTTTTGTTTTACTTAAAATAATTATATTGTCCTATAATAAATTGTTATGTTATTTTTAGAAATATTCTTTCTTTTATTATTTATAAAGATCTTTATTTTGTGATTTGTTTTATTAAACGTTTATTAAGAAAAATCTTGATTTAAGAGTTCAACTAAAGTGTTTTGAATGTAACTTTTTAGAAATTTTTGAATGAAAAATAGTATATATATATGTATATAATGAAAATAATAATCATCAATTTTAAATATTTAATTATTAAATAATAATAAATAAATAAAATGAAAGAAAAAGGGGAGGGGGAGACGGAAGCAAAGTTCAGAAATCAATTTTCGTAACCGATGAATAGTATGAATAGTAACCTTCATTTTTTTCTTTAGATTTGAAGTGTCTATTGGTTTCCGATTTTGACCGAACAATTTTTCATATCATTCACCGCAGATCGAAAGTAGAAAATTTTAGAAAAAGCTAAGTTTTGAAACTTTTACTTAGAGACCTCAAATTAGAAATCTAACACTGTAGATGGATTTAGGAGCTAGATAAACCTTAGAATATGAAATTTTTCAGTCATCTAACAACTTTTTGTTCTTTGTGAATAGTGATTTCGATAGTGAATAGTATTTTTGACCTGTGTGAATAGTATTTTTTAGCCGTGAAACAGTGACCAAACTCCCAGAGTCATTTCTTAGGTTTTTGGACCCTTCAGACTCATTTTTGAGATCCATTTGATCATATTTGACTTGGAAAATTACATTTGGGGCTGTCCAACCTAGAGCCCTGACCTATGAGTAGATAATTATTTCTATGACTTACCCCATACTCTTCTTGAACATAAAATGTATAATTGGTTATGTTTACAAATTATTTATGTTACCATAAGTTTCTGAAATGTGTTAAAATATATGTTTTACTTACAAACTGGCATATAGTTCAAGAAGAGTATGGTTTTGCAAATAGACTTTGAAACTCATTGAGTATGTTGTTCTAAGTGTATTTATCATTATTTGGTAAAGTGAATATTATGTGCATGAAGTATTGATTTGTAAAACTATATAGTTGCTAATTATAATTGAATGCCAAGCGTAAAAGCTCATGGCTAGTTGCTTGATAATTATACATTTCCTTTGATGAATATGCATATATATATATATATATATATATATATATATATGTATTTATATGTATGGATGAATATCGATGGGTAGTATGGCTTATGACGGTATCCAATAGGAGACGCCCTATTAGCCTGATTGAGCCGAGGGAGGGCCGCTCTAACCGGGTGACAGTGGTAATGTAAGGAGGCAGATGGGTGATGAACTCACATTCCCTAATCACTACTGTGACTGTAGTTGATCGGTCACTATATAGCAAATAAGTGAATTGAGTGTGTGGGTTGACTAGATCGCCGAATAAGGCAGGTCATTTTAAATTAGGTTGACCAAATCGTCGAATGAGGCAAGTCATTTTAAAAGTTATAACATTATCTCAAAAGCTTAATATTTTACTATAGCTTATACAGTTGAGCAACAACATTTCTTTAATGATCATACCGTGTTGAATATCGTTTTGGATATATGAATATCATTTTATTTGAGAATATTTAAAATACGGGTGCTATATGGATGTACTTCTGAATTGTATTTTCTATGTGACAAATTTTAAAACATGAGTACATCTATATGTTGACCTAAGAGGTCATAGAAGGTATTATCTGCTCACTGAGTTGTCAAACTCACTACACGATATTTCCACATTTTTCATATAAGAATACAGAGTCTGATCCTGTAGATAGTTGATTAGTTAGGTAACATATTCTCTGGGTGAGTCTACATTGCTTACAAGGCTCACAATTTTGAATTATACTATGTTTGTATTCTAGAGTTTGCTCTGAACGCCACAGGCAAAATCTCTACTTCTATTGTTACTTTGACATTTATAACTTGGTCTGTATTTGTGTATACATGAGAGAACCTATATGTATCTATTTCCATGAAAAAAAATAGTACTATGCATGTTATGGTAAATATCTGATTAAGGTGAAAAAAATGTTTGTTTCACGTGCCGGTAAATTGGGGGCGTTACACTTATGATGTGATCGTACACTGTGCTAATTGAATTATTGGAACCCTAATTGTATTATTCATGGTTAATTAGGATTGACTATTATGCATTGATTATATGAGTTTATGAATGTCTGGTCAATATTTATCATGTCTTAGGATATTAACTGATGAACTGAAATGTGAAAGTTAATACCGGAATCTAATAGTTAATTAGGGACATCTTAATCATGAAAGTGGTTTAAGGTTCTCTAGGAATAAATCAATTAGTGGGCACTAGAAAACCGATTAATTGAATTCCATGGTTGGCATAGAACTTAATGGACTTAGGTTGAACTAAGAACCACGAAAGTAGGCAATTGGATTAACCTAGGTATGATTAATAACGCTTGAAAGAGGTTATTAGTTAATTAAAGCTAAAACATCCCCAATTACCTAGATAATTACAATTAGATGTACATATTGATTGTTGAATATCATAAGTGTGGTAAACCTTAACCCTAGGCTTTTGTTAATTGAATTACCTATTTATTTAATTGTGATACACTCTTTTATCGCGTTGCATTGATTTAGATAGCATACTTTGTAAAATCTAGTAATTGATAATTGTTATCTATGGGATATGACCTGTACTCGCCAGACTAACTACAACTACGTCGTGCACTTGCAGTTATTTATAAAATACACACAACAAGTAATTGAAACCATTGGAAAAAAAAGTCATATAAAACAAGCATTCTACACATACAAAGACGATAACAAATAATTGCAATTAATGATGCTTAAGAGCCGTCTCAAAGAAAATTTTACCTTCATAGTTAGTAAAGATGCAACATTTCTTTCCTTAGCAGTTATCACACAGTTTATAACTAATTATAACTTTTAACAATACAGCTTGCATTTGAAATCATGCAATTGAAAGAATTGATAACAAAAAAACCTCTAAAAATAGTAGTCTCCCAAATACATCAAAGAAAACTGCAATTAATCTTGCTTAAATGTTTCAAAGAATTTAACTTCACAATCTTCTTGGATTCAACATGTTAGGAACCAGGGTTCCTAACTGTAATTATAGAAAAAATCACAAGAAAATAACAAAGATAGCTAGTAAAATACACCTAGCACTTTGAGAGGCTAAGGAAACTCCCACAAGATTACCAAAATTCTGCCTATCCTCTCTATCAGTCTTCCCTCACTTTTATCTAACAATCTCCTAACAAACTGTAACAACTCCATTTCAATATCAAATTTTTCTTTAAATACCATGAAGTTATTACCTCGTTACAACTTATCTCAATATAACATTTATTTAATTTATACAATACAGAGTTCACATACATGTCATTAATCAAAACATACGTACAACATATCAAACACATAAAATCTACATCTTATTTATTCTAGTTGACCAATTCCGGAGATACAGGTACGGTTGGTTGCAACTTCACCGGGATCTAAGCTAACTTGACCACAATCATTTTATTTGCTTCTGGGATCTGCCCAACATAAAGTACTCAATCCAATGTGCACTAAAAGCCAGAGCTATAGAAAAATCTGCATAACTAATTTTCTGAACATCATATGGAAATATAGTGAGAATTAAATCCCAGTAAGTTCAACAATAAATTATCATAAATATATCTCAGCACATCATGTTCAGCTGTATAAACTACAGAAAATATCTTTGGTCACATAATGCATTATATCTATGCACATAAGAATCATACTGTAATGATATGTATGATAGGATTAACTATTTTCAAAATATCATATGATGGCCATCAACTTATTCTCATTTCAAGCAACCCCGGTCAGGGTGAGTATCCTCTACTCTCTGGTATGGTCTTTTCTCGCTCCGTCCGACATGTCCCACTTTCTCTTTCTTTTCTCATTAACATGATCATAACCGTTAGTAGGGCATCCCCTACTGATGCACCACACGGATTGCCATGTGACCATGCTCATTTCTTTTCTTTTGACAATGATAGCCAAAAATATGCTTTCAATAACAAGTATGTTCATCAAAATATAACTATTACCATAAATCATTGGTAATCATGCCATGAACATAACCATTTTAAATATCACTTTATAAAATATTTCTATGTCAGAATTTCACACTTAAGATGGTAAGAAGTTCATACAATGGCAATGACTATGGCTATACTAGTCATTTATTAAGATTCATCTTCTTTTTTTAAATACTAATTTTATTTCTTTATTTTCTTGATGCAGGTTTTCATCCTATCTAACCTTCTCTTACTAATCAGAACATAACTCCCTTAATGTAACTCTGATGTAGGTGGTCTTGGTGTCAATTTCAAGATAAAACAATTATCTAAAACTATTATGTTGAACATTGTAGCAAAATATTAAGAAATCAAAGTGATATTACTCCCTAAATGTATAGGTTATTTCTTCTCGGATAGGTTCTAACCTCTACCTACTAATTGGACCATATCTACCTCATATGGACTCCAACTTGAGTAATTCCAATTTCTAAAGCTCTGTGACACACATATCTACAATTCGTATGTTAACCATTTTTTTAAATTCCATACAGATAATTCCCAAAAATTAAAATACAGAAGCTGTCCTAACATATTCTTCCCTGATGAACCATTTTCTGACCTTTGACTACTAATCAACTCCTATCTTCCTCATATGGACTCTAAATTGAATGATTCCAGTGGGTAATAATCCATGACAGACATAGCTATAATTCTTATGTTAACCATTTTTTTTAATTCCATACAGATAATTCCCAAAAATTAAAATACAGAATCTATCCTAACATATTCTTCCCTGATGAACCATTTTCTGACATTTGACTACCAATAAGCTCATATCTTCCTCATATGGACTCCAAATTGAACGATTCCAGTTTCTAAAAATCCATGACACACATAGCTATAATTATTATGTAACCATTTATTTTAATTTTGTATCGATAATTCCCATAAATTAAAATACAGAAGCTGTCCTAACATATTCTTCCCTGATGAACCATTTTCTCACCTTTTACTACTAATCAGACCATATCTACCTCATATGGACTCCAAATTCAATGATTCCAGTGGCTACAAATCCGTGACACATATATCTTTAATTCTTATGTTAACTATTTATTTTAATTCCCTATAGATTGTTTCCAGAAATTAAAACACCGAAGCTTAAAATTCTGCCAACCATAGCCATACCCATGCAGAACTATCTACACCAACCTAAGTATTCAAACATACATCACATGTAAGATCAATATGTAACATGATATAGCAACATCCACGACCAATCATCAAAGTTCTAAGATCAAAATCTCATATAAATATTAAAGTTTCAAAAGTTTTCTTCAAAAAGAAATATTGTTAAACTTACCTTAAGTTCTTAGCCTTCTAAACTTCTCCTTCTTCTTCCTTCCTTTCTTCTCCTCTCCTTTCCTCACTCTACCTTGCTTCTATTTTTCCTCTCCCTCACTTGGACGAAATTATAATGTTGTAAGGGTAGGTTTTCTTATATAGACCACCAAATCATTCACCTTTCATGATCATGGGTCTACCTTATCACAATTAGGATAGACTTTGTTGAATTTTTGGAAAACAAACAACTTATGTTCTTGTCTTCCTCTTCCTTAGTCAAGATATGCATAGGAAAAGGAGATTTGTATTTTGAAAATTATGATGATATGTTCTTAAGATAAGGGACAAGGTCCCTTTGATTTAGGGATTCTTTTCCATTTTCTTTTGTCTTAAACAAGTATGATAGGTTTGCCTTTTTAGGTGACAAATTTCTAGCCCTTGAATCTCCATTATTTGGTTGATATTATTTGTATGGGATAAGAATGTTTTATCCTAATGCCATGTATTATCATACCACTTGATAGAATTATGAGTGTAGGATATAGATGTTTTTGTCATAAAGCCTTGTATTATCATGCCACTTGCCAAAATGATGAATGTAGAATCACACCACTTGCTAAATTTTTGTCTTAATGCCATGTAACCTAATCTTTATTATTACATTATTATATCATCACCTAATTTATTTTGTTTTATTTTTCCTCTTGGATTTGGGCTTATTCCTACCCATTATGGGCTTATTCCTACCCATTTTCTTTGCTTTGGATAAAATTCTACCTTTCTTGGAGGGCTTGGTCACATTTTCATAATTTTTGGGCTATTGGTCCAATTACTATATCCTAGTCCAAGTCTATGTTTTATTTCTTGCTTAAGTTATCCATTGGCTTGCTAGAAACTTATGTGAAATGGAAAAACTCTATATGAAGTGTCCATAGGTAAAAGCCCAATGTATGGGTAAAGATTTTAAACTTAGTAACTCTAGTTCTTGAATTAGGAAAAATTACCCTAATTCAATGTTCTTAAATTTTTAAGACATTTACTTGTTTCTAAACATTTATCTTCCTTATCCAAGAATTTTGCATCTCTTTAGTATGTTATTTCTAATTTCTTTCCTATTAGGTTTTCCTTCTTTATTTGTTCTCTTAATGTTAGAAACATTTTCTATGCATATACATAAGGTGAAGAATTTCTAAGGACCATATTTCCTTAGATATTTAAAATATTGTCTAATAAATTTTATTTCCTTAATTAAATTTTTTATGTACCTTTATCCGTAAAAGAAACAAAATTAGGGATGTTACATTTCTCTCCCCCTAAAAGAAATTTTGTCCTCAAAATTTCAGAAATTACCTTATAAGAACAATTGCGGATATTTCTTCCTCATGACTTCTTCCAGCTCCCAGGTTGCTTCTTCCGGAATCAAACCTTCCCATAACACCTTAACTTGGGGAATGGTTTTATTTCTCAGTTGCTTCACGTCAGTGTCCAATATGGATGCAGGTACTAGCTGGTATGTCATGTTCTCCTTTATTTGGATTGGTTCATCCTATATTACATGTGATGAATCTGGAAGATACTTCCGCAGCTGTGATACGTGGAAAACATTATGCAGTTTGGACAAATTAGGTGGGAGAACAACTTGATATGTTGATGTCCCTACTTTCTTCAGAATTTGGTAGGGTCCCAAAAATCGCGGATTTAACTTTCTTATTTTGAGAGACCTACCAACTCCCGTAGTCGGGGAAAGTTTTAGAAATACATGGTCTCCTTCCTCAAACTCTAGAGGTCTATGTCTCTTATCGTAGTAACTCTTTTGCCGACTCTGAGCTGTAAGTATTTGTTTCGTATCATCCTGATTTGTTCAGTGGTTTGTTGAACTAGATCAGGACCCAACAAGTTCTTTTCTCCTACATCGAACCAACATAGTGGAGATCAGTACTTTCTACCATATAAAGCTTCATAGGGGGCCATCTTAATACTAGAGTGATAGCTATTATTATAAGCAAACTCTACTAAAGGTAGGTACTTATCCCATCCTTTACCTTGCTCTATCGCACAAGCCCTCAACATATCTTCTAGGGTTTGAATGGTTCGTTCTGTCTGCCCATCAGTCTGAGGATGGTTGGCAGTACTGAACCGCAACTGAGTACCAAAAGCTTCTTGCAACGCCTTCCACAACCTCGATGTGAAACTCGGATCTCTATCAGAAACAATATTTAAGGGAATCCCATGGAGTCTAACTATTTCATGAACGTACAATTGGGCCAATTTATCTAGTGAAAGGTTAATTTTTATGGGAAAAAAGTGAGCAGATTTGGTTAATCTGTCAACTATTGCCCAGATAGAGTTATGTCCCACTGAAGTCTTAGGTAAACCTACAACAAAGTCCATCGAGATACTATCCCATTTCCATTTAGGGATCTCAAGAGGTTGTACAAATCCCGCTGGCTTTTGATGCTCCAACTTCACTTTTTGACAAATGAGACATTTCGCCACAAACTCAGCAATGTCCTTTTTCATCCCTGGCCACCAATACATCCTTTTTAAATCCTGGTACATTTTAGTGCATCCAGGATGGACTGTGTATTTACTCTGATGCGCTTCCTGTAAGATCTTAGTCCTCAACTCTTGTTCTTGAGGGACACAAATCCTTCCCTGATACATGATTGCTCCATCTTCCATGACAGAAAAATTACCTTAGTCTTTATGATCCTATAAGTATTAGTCGTGAGCTTGAGCCTCTTTGATCAGGGCTCTAAGGTCACACCCTATACTTAAACCATTGATGGTTAGCTTCTTTGAGGAAAAAGTAGTGTCCAGCTTCAAATTCTGAAACTCCTCTAGCATTTGCATCTCATACAACATCATCTGGCCCATGTGTAGAGATTTTCGACTTAAGGCATCAGCTACAACATTCGCCTTTCCTAGATGAAACTTTATCTCAAACTTGTAGTCATTGAGAAAATCCACCCATCTTCATTGCCTCATATTTAACTCCTTTTGATCAAAGAGATATTTAAGACTCTTGTGGTTGCAATATATTTCAAAGGTTGCTCCGTATAAGTAATGTCGCCAAATCTTTAAAGCAAACACCACCGCCGCCAATTCAAGATCATGGGTTGGATAGTTTCCTTCGTGGGGTCTTAGTTGTCTAGAGGCGTAAGCAACTACTCTCTTGTCTTGCATTAGCACACACCCTAGCCCTTTCTTTGAAGCATCACAATACACTTCAAAATGTCTTGTGGGGTCTGGAATAATTAAAACTGGAGGAGTGGTCAGTCTTGTCTTTAGCTCCTGAAAACTAGGTTCACATTGATCAGTCCATTTGAAAGGACTTCCCTTCTTGGTCAATTTAGTCAATGGCAAGGCTATACGAGAGAAGTTTTGTATAAACCTCCTGTAATATCCTGCCAAAACCAGAAAACTTCTGATTTCCGTAACCGTCTTTGGTCTCTCCCACTTAATTACTACTTCCGTCTTGCTAGGATCTACGGCTACCCCTCTATTAGAGATGACATGTCCGAGAAACTTCACCTCTGACAGCCAAAATTCACACTTATCCAATTTGGCATATAACTTTTTCTCTTTTAGCACTTGCAGCACGATTCGGAGATGTTGTTCATGTTCTTTCTCACTCTTAGAGTATATCACGATGTTATCAATGAATACTACAACAAATTGATCTAGGTAGGGTCGAAAAATGCGATTCATGTAATCCATGAAAATTGCAGGTGCATTCGTCAACCCGAAGGGCATTACGAGAAACTCATAGTGCCCATACCTAGTCCTGAAGGCAGTTTTTGGTACGTCCTCCTCCTTAATCCTAATCTGATGATATCCTGACCTCAAGTCAATTTTAGAAAAGATGGAGGCACCCTTCAATTGATCCAATAAGTTATCTATCCTAGGGAGAGGGTACTTGTTTTTTATAGTCACCTTATTCAGCTGTCTGTAATCTATGCATAGTCTCAAGCTCCCGTCTTTCTTCTTAACAAACAGTACAGGAGCTCCCCAAGGTGATACACTTAGTCTAATGAATTGCTTGTCTAATAGTTCCACCAACTGCTTCTTTAGTTCTTGCAGTTCCTTCGAGGCCATTCGATATGGTGCAATAGAGATAGGTCCTGTCCCAGGTAGGAGATCAATAGAGAACTCTATCTCTCTCTCGGGAGGTAAGCCTGGAATATCTGATGGAAATACTTCAGGAAACTCATTGGCTATTGGGATTTCATCAAGTTTCGATTCGACTTCTAGGTTTGATAAATACAAGAGAATGTGTCCAAGTACTCCATTCTTCAACTCCCTATTAACTTGATTGGCATTTAGCATCAATAACTGGACCTCCTCTTTCGGAGTAGAAGGTAGAAATTCAACGGTCTTGTTACAACAATTCAACAAGACTCGATTTCTAGACATCCAGTATAACCCTAGAATGACCTCAATACCTCTTAAAGGTAAACAGACGAGGTCTATAGAAAAAGTTCTCTCCTGGATGGTGACTTGACAGTCCTTACATACAGAGGAAGTTAATACCCGTTCCCCTGTAGGGGTTACTACGGATAGCTCATAGGGAGTTTCAAAAATAGGGAACTGAAACTTCCTAATACATTCTTCCGATATAAATGAATGACTAGCACTAGAGTCAAATAACACCATAAGAGTAAATCCATAGATATAGAATGTACCTTGAATCATTTCAGAAGATTGGGCTTCCTCTTGGCCGCTCAGGGTGAAATCCCTTCCTTTCACCTGAGGCCTCTGTTCTGGCTGCTTCCCCACATTCTGTGGGCAGTTTTTTGCAAAATGTCCCTTTTGTCTGCAATTGAAGCAGACATCTTGTCCCATGTAGCATGGTCGGTTACCATGCATGCGTCCGTACTTAGCGCACTTGACTGAGGCTAGGTCTTGTTGAAAAGGCCTAGGACCCGCAATCAATGGCCTCTTACCAGCTCCATATCCACTTCTTCTCACGTTCTTTCCAGGGTTGGGAAAATTTTTCTTCCTTTTCCATAGGTTTCGCCTTTGCTTTTCGTTCTCCACTGCCTTTAAACTCTTTTCCAGGAGTCTGCATTTATTTACCAGAGGTACAAACTCCCTGATCTCCATAGCTATAACAGCATTCTTTATCTCCAGGTTTAGTCCCGCTTCAAACTTAACCGCCTTCCATGCTTCATCTGGATTATATCGCAAATAAGAGGAGAACTTAGACAGCTCCTCGAACCTTGAGATATATTGGTCCACGGTCATGCTGCCTTGCTTGAGTTGGAGAAATTCGATCTCTTTCTCTGCCCGTACAGTACTTGGAAAGTACTTTTCAAAAAAAAATGTCCTTGAACACTTGCCAAGTGATCTGTCTTCCCTGATGAGCTAAAAGTTCTCTAGCTCCATGCCACTAGTATTATGCTTCATCCTTTAACATATATGCAGCAAAAATAATTTGCTGCTCTTCAGTACAGCCCATCACTTCAAAGATTTTCTCTAATTCCCTAATCCAACTTTCGGCTACCATTAGGTCATAGTCACCTTGGAAACAAGGTGGTCTAGTCCTCAGGAACTCGGATATGCCATTATCTTTTCCAGCCATCCGGTTGTTAGCACCATTCTCAACATTTGTGTTATTAGCATTCTGGAGATGTTGTAAAATTTGGTTGGTGGTCATGACTTGGTCTCGAATTGCCATGGCCAGGTTGTGCAGGGTTTCCTCTGCATTGGTTGCTGGATTCCTCCTTGGTGGTGCCATTTCCTACTATGGCAAAAATAAAGTTATGCTGCTATTGAGGTGATCAAGCCCAATAGTTAGTTCAAAAATATTTAATAGCAGTCATAACACCACCTCGGCATATAGATAGGAAAAACTAGTAATTTCTTACCTATATGAATCACTGATCCCCTACACAGCATAACCACAACATACTTAAGACACTATAAGATCGATTCAGATAACCATCCACCCAATGGCCATCTAGGATCGACCTGCTCTGATACCAATTATGTAACAACTCCATTTAAGTATCAAATTTTTTTTTTAAATACCATGAAGTTATTACCTCGTTACAACTTATCTCAATATAACATTTATTTAATTTATACAATACAGAGTTCACATACATATCATTAATCAAAACATACGTACAACATATCAAACACATAAAATCTACATCTTATTTATTCTGGTTGACCAATTCCGGAGATACAGGTGCGGGTGGTTGCACCGTCACCGGGATCTAAGCCAACTTGACCACAATCATTTTATTTGCTTCTGGGATCTGCCCAACATAAAGTACTCGATCCAATGTGCACTAAAAGCCAGAGCTATAGAAAAATCTGCATAACTAATTTTCTGAACATGATATGGAAATATAGTGAGAATTAAATCCCAATAAGTTCAACAATAAATTATCATCAATATAGCTCATCACATCATGTTCAACTGTATAAACTACAGAAAATATCTTTGGTCACATAATGCATTATATCTATGCACATAAGAATCATACTGTAATGATATGTATGACAGGATTAACTATTTTCAAAATATCATATGATGGCCATCAACTTATTCTCATTTCAAGCTACCCCGGTCAGGGTGAGTATCCTCTACTCTCCGGTACGGGCTTTTCTCGCTCCGTCCGACATGGCCCACTTTCTCTTTCTTTTCTCATTAACATGATCATAACCGTTGGTAGGGCGTCCCCTACGAGTGCACCACACGGATTGCCATGTGACCATGCTCATTTCTTTTCTTTTCACAATGATAGCCAAAAATATGCTTTCAATAACAAGAATGTTCATCAAAATATAACTATTACCATAAATCATTGGTAATCATGCCATGAACATAACCATTTCAAATATCACTTTATAAAATATTTCTATGTCAGAATTTCACACTTAAGATGGTAAGAAGTTCATACAATGGCAATGGCTATGGCTATACTAGTCATTTATTAAGATTCAACTCCTTTTTTTAAATACTAATTTTATTTCTTTATTTTCTTGATGCAGGTTTTCATCCTATCTAACCTTCTCTTACTAATCAGAGCATAACTCCCTCAATTTAACTCTGATGTAGGTGATCTTGGTGTCAATTTCAAGATAAAACAATTATCTAAAACTATTATGTTGAACATTGTAGCAAAATATTAAGAAATCAAGGTGATATTACTCCCTAAATGTATAGGTTATTTCTTCTCGGATAGGTTCTGACCTCTACCTACTAATTGGATCATATCTACCTCATATGGACTCCAACTTGAGTAATTCCAGTTGATAAAACTCCGTGACACACATATCTATAATTTGTATGTTAACTATTTATTTTAATTCCATACAGATAATTCCCAAAAATTAAAATACAGAAGCTGACCTAACATATTCTTCCCTGATGAACCATTTTCTGACCTTTGACTACTAATCAACTCATATCTTCCTTATATGGACTCCAAAATGAATGATTCCAGTGGCTAATAATCCATGACACACATAGCTATAATTCTTATGTTAACCATTTATTTTAATTCCATATCGATAATTCCCAGAAATTAAAATGCAAAAGCTGTCCTAACATATTCTTCCCTAATGAACCATTTTCTGACCTTTGACTACTAATCGGACCATATCTACCTCATATGGACTCCAAATTCAATGATTCCAGTGGCTACAAATCCGTGACACATATATCTTTAATTCTTATGTTAACTATTTATTTTAATTCCCTATAGATTGTTTCCAGAAATTAAAACACCGAAGCTTAAAATTCTGCCAACCATAGCCATACCCATGCAGAACTATCTACACCAACCTAAGTATTCAAACATACATCACATGCAAGATCAATATGTAACATGATATAGCAACATCCATGACCCATCATCAAAGTTCTAAGATCAAAATCTCATATAAATATTATAAGTTTCAAAAGTTTTCTTCAAAAAGAAATATTGTTAAACTTACCTTGAGTTCTTAGCCTTCTAAACTTCTCCTTCTTCTTCCTTCCTTTCTTCTCCTCTCCTTTCCTCACTCTACCTTGCTTCTATTTTTCCTCTCCCTCACTTGGACGAAATTATAATGTTGTAAGGGTAGGTTTTCTTATATAGACCACCAAATAATTCACCTTTCATGATCATGGGTCTACCTTATCACAATTAGGATACACTTTGTTGAATTTTTGGAAAACAAACAACTTATGTTCTTGTCTTCCTCTTCCTTAGTCAAGATATGCATAGGAAAAGGAGATTTGTATTTTGAAAATTATGATGATATGTTCTTAAGATAAGGGACAAGGTCCCTTTGATTTAGGGTTTCTTTTCCATTTTCTTTTGTCTTAAACAAGTATGATAGGTTTTCCTTTTTAGGTGGCAAATTTCTAGCCCTTGAATCTCCATTATTTGGTTTATATTATTTGTGTGGGATAGGAATGTTTTGTCCTAATGCCATGTATTATCATACCACTTGCTAGAATTATGAGTGTAGGATATTGATGTTTTTGTCCTAAAGCCTTGTATTATCATGCCACTTGCCAAAATGATGAATGTAGAATCACACGACTTGCGAAATTTTTGTCTTAATGCCATGTAACCTAATCTTTATTATTACATTATTATATCATCACCTAATTTATTTTATTTTATTTTTCCTCTTGGATTTGGGCTTATTCCTACCCATTTTCTTTGCTTTGGATAAAATTCTACCTTTCTTGGAGGGCTTGGTCATATTTTCATAATTTTTGGGCTATTGGTCCAATTACTATATCCTAGTCGAAGTCTATGTTTTATTTCTTGCTTAGGTTATCCAATGGCTTGATAGAAACTTATGTGAAGTGGAAAAACTCTATATGAAGTGTCCATAGGTAAAAGCCCAATGTATGGGTAAAGATTTTAAACTTAGTAACTCTAGTTCTTGAATTAGGAAAAATTACCCTAATTCAATGTTCTTGAAATTTTAAGACATTTACTTGTTTCTAAAAATTTATCTTCCTTATCCAAGAATTTTGCATCTCTTTAGTATGTTATTTCTAATTTCTTTCCTATTAGGTTTTCCTTCTTTATTTGTTCTCTTAATGTTAGAAACATTTTCTATGCATATACATAAGGTGAAGAATTTCTAAGGATGATATTTCCTTAGATATCTAAAATATTGTCTAATAAATTTTATTTCCTTAATTAATTTTTTTATGTACCTTTATCAATAAAAGAAACGAAATTAGGGATGTTACACAAACTCCTTCTAGACCTTTCCTTGACAGCTTCCACGTGTCTAAGCAACAACAACAACAACAACAACAATTAAGCATTTTCCACATGTCTATGCCATTCATATAAATTCCTTAGGCAGTTATCCAGCTATACCATGATGTCCATGTTGTCCACTGCCTATACCACTGTTTCAGGCATTTACTTTAGGGTTGTATCAGAACCTAACTTTCCTTGGTAGATATTGGACAGTTTATAATTAATTACAACTTGTTAAGTAATTCAAATTTGGTGGAAAGACTTATGATCTATTCTCACTTAGTTGATAATAACGTTTCATAATGTATTTTTTTGGTAGAGCAAAAAAAATTAGGAGGTAGGTTGATTGGTCTAGCTTCAATGCAAGATGCACCAACACATAGACTTAGTTTGGGATAGACCCATTTTATTAGAGAAAGGCCTATCTATTGAAATAAACCGAAACAAATTAATTTGACCTAAAAATCCCTTTCAAGTTTCAATTATTTCACAACTATAAGGTAGAGGTGATAATGGGGAAGTTCAACAGGATCACCCCTTTGAGCATACCTTAATACAAGAGCAAAATAGGGCACCAAATGGGTCAATGTAGACAGGGTGCATTTTTAAGGCACCTCCAGATATATTTATCTATGTTATAGAGAATTATTAGAGTCAGATGTCTTATTTGTGTTAATAATTATTATATTGTTTCAAGTTTATCTCTAGGAGTTAAGCGTTACAGTCAAACTCTACTAATTTTCACTGAAATTAGTAAATAAGGGTACAAGGGCTAAAGCAAACTTCTCCTTTCAACCCGAGTTCTTCTATAATGTGACCACTTTACATGGTATCAGAGCAAGGCTATCTAACTCTTTTTAATAATTAAATTGATGGAAAACCAAGGTGACTTATTATCCGACTCTAGTAAGTACAAAAGGTTAGTTGGAAAATTCAGTGACCCAACTAGATATTTCCTTTGGTCATCAGCCAATTTTTTAGGAATGACTAGGACCATTGGGTTGGGGATTGTATGTTGGACCACAATAGTCAGCCTAAAGTTTGGAGGGTCTATGAGAGGAGGAATAAAAGAGTAGGGGCAGAAGGGTTATTGGCCAATTAGTTAGTTAGTAATGGAGCAGTATAAAAGAGGTGACAAGTAGAGTAGAGAGGTATTTTAAGGAATAATCATTGTTAGAGAAGGGAAGGATAGGATACTAAGAAGAGGGTTTGCTATAGAAGCTGAGCTCTAAGGAAGGGTTATTCTCTGTAATCCTTTACTTTGTTGAAAATACACTGAATCATTATTCAAGAACCCATCAATTGGTTCAACCTACCAAATCCCAATGCCACCTAAACTGATGGGAGATACTTTGGAAGCTCGATTGTCTGCCATAGAGGCAATAGGTACACGAGTAGAAGGATTGGAGTGTACCTTAAGGGAGTTTTGGGCTACATTGGTGGAAATGCAGCATTCTCAATTGGAGATACAAAAATTGCTATTTGAGAAGATACAATAGTCACAAGAGAACTTGCTGCAAACACTACAGAGGAAAATGGAGAAAGCAGCCAGAAAAATAGTCGAAGGAGATCAAGGGAAGTCTATTTCGCTAGGGGGTCCTCTTTTGTAAAAAGACCAATAAGGAATATGATGAGACAACCAGGATTGGGAACATTTCAAGATCGATGGGATGAGTACTGTGTTTCAGTGAAGAAGTTTGAGCTCCCTGGATTCCATGGAACATACTCGATGTGTTAGATGCATAGGGCAGAGGCTTATTTTGAAGTGCATAACACTCCGAAAGAATTAAAGATAAAGCTATCACGTTTGTGCATAGAGGACAATACCATACACTAGTTCATGCTATTGAGGGAGACGAATGAAAATCTTTCATCAGTGAGGTTTAAGCAAGCATTGTTGTTAAGATATGGAGGTACAATATAGGATAACTCATATGAGGAACTCTTAGTGCTCCATCAATCTGGGACAGTAGAAGAATACATTGATGCTTCTAAGTTAGTATTAGCCCAAGTACCTCGTTCATCAGAGAGTCAATATTTGGGATACTTCATGGTGGTCTGCATCCTGACTTGCAATAGAGAGTCTGGTCATTCTATTCGGATTCAAGGTGGCAGGTGATGCAAACAGTACGAGACATGGAACGAGAAATAGAGGGGATCCCGGTTAAAGTAGAGATAACTGTATATCGCACCCAGACAAATCAAGGTAGTGGAGGATGATACTTTGGGTTGGGCATAACCCAAAAGGCCCAGGAAGGGTCTGTGTAGTTTAATCCAATTAAGCCCAACTCTAATCACAGTGGATCAATGTCATTTGGGCAAGGAAAAGGAGCAGCAACATTCCCTTCTTCTTTCTCAAAGGTTCTGACATCCACAACATTGCATTCTACCAGTATACCTCATCGATGGGAAAGCGAACGAAGGCCTGCATTTGAGAAGGTGAAGTGGACCAAGCACTTGTCTTACCACGAGTTGATGGACCGGCGCAGCAAGTGACTCTATTTGAAGTGTGAGGACAAGTTCCACCCATTACACCAGTGCCCAAAAAAGGCTCTTTGGTTGGCAGTTGTGGAAGAAGAGGAAAGTGGTCAGGTAGAGGTTTTGGCCCTCGAGTTTGAACAAGGAAAAGATGGAGATTATCTTGAGTACAAAATAATGGGATTATTGGCTGCAGTGGGACTGAAAATGTTAGCTCTGAGATTGATGAAGTTGCAAGAAAAGTTAATGGGGGTACTGATTTTGGTGCTAGTAGACAGTGGGGCCAGCCATAATTTTGTGCCCCACAGGTAGCGTCTGCTTTGAATATTCCAATGGACTCGGTTAAAATTTTTGTAGTAAAGTAGGGTGATGGTCATAGAATTCTTACATACGAGAAGTATGAGGGCCTGCCACTGCAATTGGGTGAAAATAGTGTCCTAATATATGCTTATGTCTTGGACTTAGGGGGAGTAGACATGATTTTAGGAAGGAGTACCGTGGCTAGAGACCTTGGGGAAGGTAGTGATGGATTGGAAGGCGATGTCAATGTCTGTTTAGTTAGAGAAAGGGATGGTGAAGCTTCAAGGGGTCAAAAATTGTAATTTTGGTCACTATATATCGGAGGTCAGTGTTGAGTCTCTCTTAAGAATCATAGACTCATCCACCAAAATGGTTGAAGGAGTATTGTGGGAAGCTGAAGGTGAATTGAAAGTAACAAAAGTGGAAAAATGCACTGAACATTAGGGGCACGATGTAGAAAAATTGGTAAAGAATTTCCCTGGGGTGTTTGAGGGAATCATGGGCCTTCCTCTTCCCCGTGAGATTACTCACTAGATTATGTTGAAGGAAGGAACAAAACCAGTTAATGTGAGACCTTACCAGTACCCACACCATAAGAAAAATGAGATAGAGTGACAAGTCCTTGAGTTGCTCAAGCTGGGAATTATTTGTAGGAGCTCCAGTCCATTTTCCAGCCCAGTGATTTTATTCAAGAAGAAAGATGGCTCTTGGAAAATGTGTGTGGATTA
This sequence comes from Gleditsia sinensis, assembly GCA_037074535.1. Lineage (NCBI taxonomy): Eukaryota > Viridiplantae > Streptophyta > Magnoliopsida > Fabales > Fabaceae > Gleditsia > Gleditsia sinensis. The sequence continues at coordinate 30,936,899 of CM073466.1, read as the reverse complement.
CAGAGCTCTGAACAAGGTTACAATACAATTTTCCCATTCTGGTAGTTGATAAGATGATTGATGAGTTACATGGGGTATGCGTTTTCTCAAAGCTGGATCTCAAGTCGAGTTATCATCAAATCTGGATGAAGGAGAAGAATATGGAAAAGATTAATTTTCGCACTCATGAGTGGCACTATGAGTATTCGGTTATGCCATTTGGATTAATGAATGCCCAGCAACGTTTCAAGCAACCATGAATCAGATTTTCAAACCATTTCTATGTAAGTTTGTATTAGTCTTTTTCGATGATATCCTTGTGTATAATGAGGATTGGGAATCTCATTTGAGGCATTTAACTACTGTCTTGGAGGTGCTTCAGGCTAATCAATTTGTGGTCAATAAACAATTTAGTGAACCAACTTATGCCTTTCCTTCCTAGACCTTTTCATAATATGTATATTATCAAGTCCTACTACTTTACCATTTTGCATTCTCTTCAAAGCCTTCTTTACTTCAAGCTCTTGAATTCTACGATAAAAGGTATAATTACAATCTTCCTCTACAATATTTAATCTATCAGAATAACAAGCTAATTCATGTCCTTTGTTAAAAAACCCTTGAAAGTAACTCTTCTATCGTGCTTGGGTATCTTGATCTCTTACCAAGATATTACCTTCTTCATCTTTAATACATTTTACTTGATCTAGGTCTCTTGTCTTTCTTTCCCTACCCTTCGCAAGCCTGAAATTTTTTTTCTTTTCCCATCCTTAATTCTTAAAGATTGATATAGCCCTTCAAATGCTCTAGATCTCATTTCACTCACAGCCTTCTTAGCAACTTTATATTTTCTCAATTTTCATTATCCTTACATAAGTGGCATCCCTTTTTAATCTTAATCTTATTTTGCATCTCTGCATCCCACCACCAAGATTGTTTACCCTTTAGTCTAATGCCTTTTGATTCTCCAAGTATCTCTTTTGCTATTTTCCTAATACCTTTGGCCACATCGCCCTACATATCGTTAGCATTTTCCTAAACCTCCCAAAGCCCCTTTTCTTCCACCCTTCTTTGAAAGCTTCTTTGTTGTTCATTCTTCAAATGCCACCACCTAATTCTTGAAACTATTTTCTTACTCTTTCTTTCAATTCTTCTCTTAACCTATACGTCCAAAATTAAAACTCTCTGTTAGGTAGTCAAGCTATCTCTAAGTATGACTTTGCAATATGTGAAAAACTTTCTATCTAATTTCCTTAAAAAAAATCTATTTGAGAACTTGTTCCTCCACTCTTGTAAATAATAAGATGTTCACCTGCTTCCTAAAGCAAGTGTTTGCTATTGTAAAATTAAAGGCTAAAAAAAATTTAAGATAGTTTTACCCTCTTCATTTATTTCTCCTAATCCAAAACCTCCATGTGTACCCTCGTATCCTTCAAATTCACTCTCTACATGTTCATTTAGATCCCATCCTAGAATTTTTTTTCTCCTAGAGGTATTTCCTAAACCAAACCTTTTAGATACTTCTAAAAAATTATCTTATGATACTCCTCTAATCCTACTTGTGGTGCATATACACTAATCACATTAAAAGTATCTCGCTTCACTACAAGTTTTTAAGCTATAATCCTATCTCCTAATCTTTTTACATCTACCACCAATTTGATAAAATTGAAAAATCAAGCAACAAATTCTTATGCAAGTATGGCTTCAATGAAATTTAAATGGGATGAATTTGGGAACAGCTTTTTGACCTACGTCAAGTCTTGAGATTGGTGTGGAAAATAGTTTTATCATAATTCAGCAGAAGACTATGAAAGTAACATCAATGTATGATTATGCTACAATTTTCCTTGAGAAGGAAATCTCTGAAAGAAAGACATTGATTTTTTAGACAAATAGTTAAGAAAAAGACAATAATATCTTTTCTCCTAACTCTTTATGCATGTGCATTAAAAGCATTTTAGTATCACTAGACAACTAACACGCCACATTGAAGTTAAGTTGTCTGTCACTAGAAGAGAAGTAACTAACTAACAAACAAACAACAGCTAAGCCTTTTCCCACTAGGTGGGGTCAGCTACATAGATCAAACGGCGCCACAGTGGCTTATTATGAATGAGATCAATAGATAAGTTATTAAATCATTCTTAATAGTTTCACCTATTATTTTATTTGGCCTCCCTCTACCTCTAACTATCAAACTATTCTCCATCTAATCTACTTGTCTCAATAGGAATTCTGTAGGTCTTTTCCACACATGATCAAACCACCTTAAACGAGATTCCACCATCTTCTCCATAATAGGTGCTACCCCAACCTTCTCTCTAATGCATTCATTTCTAATTATATCTCTTTTGGTGTGTCCACACATCCAGCACAACATTCTCATGTCTGCAACATTGAATTTATCTTCATGTTGTCTTTTAATCGCCTAACATTCAGTACCAAACAATATAGCAAGTCTTATAGCTATATAGTAAAATTTTCCTTTAACTTTGAGCGGCACTTTTTTTATCACAAATGACACTCAAAACCTTCCTCCATTTCATCCATCCCGCTTGAATCCTATGGTTTATGTCCTCCTTTACTTCGTCGTTATTTTGTATAATAGACCCAAGATATTTAAAACTTGTAACTTATTTTAATATATGGTCTCCAAGTTTTACATCTAAATTCGTATTTGTTTGTCTTTTACTAAAAATACATTTCATATATTTTGTTTTATTTCTACTTATACAAAAACTATGTGTTTCTAAAGTTTGTCTCCATGACTCTAACTTCATATTTAGTTCCTCTTTCAATTCACCAACTAAGACTATATCATCTGCAAAAATCATACATTGAGGCCCTAAATCTTGTATATATTCAGTAATTGTGTCGAAAATCAAGTTAAAAATATACGGACTCAGAGAATACCATTGATGTAGTTCAATAGTTGTGGAAAAATCCTTTGTGTCCCCATTTTTTATTCTCATACAAGTCATAATCCTATTGTACATGTCTTTGATTACTCGAATATACGCAATACGTACTCCTTTCTTCTCTAAAGCCTTCCATAAAACCTCTCTTAGCACTCTGTCATATGCCTTTTCTAGATCAATAAAAAAAATATACAAAATTCATTGACTGGACCAGCTGTTGTTATCAAAAGTATCTAAAGCTTGAATCAAAACATCAAAATCACTTATGGTCACCATTCAGTAGTCTCCCCAAAGTGACTAACATATATTTTTGTACTACCATTTATGGAAGACTATACCTGCCTTGATGGTTTTGTTCCTGGATCCTATGCAGAAACCAAGTAATATAGCTTTAGTCTTTATATTACAAATTATAAAATGCAACTTAAAGCAGAATGACAAAATGTAAGCAATTAGTGAACCGAGGAAGAAAATACAAAAGGAAAAAGCACTCTATAATGAATTTGGAATACAATAGATAAATAATCTAATGGTCTCCCATCTGACCTAGAAGGGTACAATGCACTTTGACAGGTCTACACCATTAGCATTTAGCATTACATGCTTCTTCCCAGAGGGAAGGAGTTTATAAATTTATAGAATTTAATGAACTATAATATAATACATTTTAGAGTCACACAATCGTAAAAGATTGCAGCAAGATGTAAACCATATTACACATGGGAACAATAATATTAAATGGAGATTTATTAGCCTTTTTAACTATTAACTACTGAAAAGTAAAGCTTCTGAAAATAAATACAAGGAAGTGATTTATTGAAGTGAATGATTACTGGGTAATATTCAAGGAACAAGTGTAATATACCTCCTAATATTCTTATATAAATACAAGTGACGCTACAGTTAAAACACTTAAGGACATATACCAATAGGACATCAAAACCTAGTTGTTTCAGTTACACTTGCACAAATGACAAGAAAAAATAACTGAACACATACTTGGTGAATTCAAGACATATATTACTAGGTCTATGAAATGAAATTGTGTTACCAATACAGAAAAGCTTATACTAATTAACATTATACTGTTATCCTCACCAAGTATAGAAAGAACCAGCATCTCACATGCCCTTTAATTTTTAAATGCCTTTGTAGTATAAGATAAAAGACTAATGGCACAAATACTTTTTATCTTTTCACATAAATATGCCAAGAATCAGACACAAAGAGCTAGGTAAACAAGAAACACAATATAAGTAACCGCTTTGAATCAGAAATGGGATCCATATCTTACAACATACTATGTGATATATTTAGGTAAACCATGCTTTCCAGGCACATCACGTAAAAAATAAATTCATTGACCTAAAAGCCATATAGGAAGTAATAATAAAGAAAGGAAATTCATGAAACATAAAAGCTAAAGATCTCTGTAAGTCCCAATAGCCCATTCAAGCAATTAGCACCCTTTTAGTGTTTCCCATCATATAGATATACACCAGATATTTATGTAATATCATTTGATTTGAAAACAAAAAATTCACCTGGTAGAAGTACAACTGATTAGATAGTTCTCCCACATCAAGATAGAGATGATAATCAAAATATGGAAATCGAGATGTCTCATTTCTATATATAATCTCACCACTAATGCTGACATGATAAGGTGGGCAAGAAACTAGGTTATCCACAAGGCACCAACTAGTAGTTCCTAGATTTATTATAATCTCGTTGTATCTGGTTACATCTGTCAAAATATCACCATCACATGGATCCCCATTGTTCTTCCAATAGCTTTCTATATCAAGAAGATAAAATTGGCTGCTTGGGCCCCCTCCTTTTTTGACATTAAGTGTCAATTTCACCTTAAAGTTTGGACTCTCTCGGAGCTAAAAAACAAAAAAGCAAAATTAGTTGTCACGTTCATGGGTTTGGGGAGGTCCAGGGAAATGCTAATGATATATGGGATGAGATGGCCAAAGGGATAAGGAATATAGCAAGAAAGATACTTAAAGAGTCAAGAGCCATTAGACCAAAGGGTAAAGAATCTTGGTGGTGGGATGCAGAGATACAAGATAAGATTAAGGTTAAAAGAGAGTGTAATAAGGAGTGGAACTTATGTAAAGATAATGAAAATTGGGATAAATATAAAATAGCTAAGAAAGATGCTAAGAAGGCTGTGAGTGAAGCGAGATTTAGAGCTTTTGTCAATCTTTAGGAACTAAGGATAGGGAAAGAAAAATTTACAAGCTTGCGAAGGGTATGGAAAGAAAGAAAATATACCTATATCAAGTGAAATATATTAAAGATGAAGAGGGTAATGTTTTGGTAAGGGAGAAAGATATCCAAGTATGATGGAGGAGTTACTTTCAAGAGCTTTTTAACAAAGGACATAAGTTAACCTATGACTCTGACAAACTAAATATTGCAGAGGAGGATCGTAATTATACTTTTTATCATAGAATTCAGGAGCTTGAAGTAGAGAAGGCTTTGAAGAGAATGGAAAATAGAAAAACAGTAAGACCCAATAATATACCTATTGAGGTGTGAAAAAGTTTAGGAAGGAAAGGTATAAGTTGACTAACTAAATTTTTTAATGTGACAATGAAATCTAAGAAAATGCCGGATGAATAGAGGAGAAGTACTTTAATCCCTATCTATAAAAATAAGGGGGACACACAGAACTATTCTAACTATCGGGGGGTTAAGCTCATGAGCCACACTATGAAGTTCTGGGAGAAGATCATTGAGCAAAGATTAAGACAAGAGACTTAAGTCATAGAGAACTAATTTGGTTTTATGCTAGGAAGATCAACTATTGAAGCAATTTATTTACCGCAGAGATTGATGGAAAGGTATCAAAGAAGACAGAAATATTTGCATATGGTTTTTATTGATTTGGAAAAGGCATATGACAGAGTGCTAAGAGAGGTTTTATGGAAGGATTTAGATAAGAAAGGAGTACGTATTATGTATATTCGAGCAATCAAAGACATGTACGATAGGATCACAATTTATGTGAGAACACAAAATGGGGACACAAAGGATTTTTCCATAACTATTGAACTACATCTAGGGTCTTCTCTGAGTCTGTTTCTTTTTAACTTGATTTTGGACGTAATTACTGAACATATACAAGATTTGGGGACTCAATGTATATTTTTGCATATGATATAGTCTTAGTTGATGAATCGAAAGAGGAAAGAAATATGAAGTTAGAGTCATGGAGACAAGTTTTAGAAACACATGGTTTTCGTATAAGTAGAAATAAAACATAATATATGGAATATATTTTTAGTAAAAGACGAACAAATACGAATTTCGATGTAAAACTTGGAGACCATATATTAAAACAGGTTACAAGTTTTAAATATCTTGAGTCCATTATACAAAATGTCAGGGAAGTAAAGGAGGACGTAAACCATATGATTCAAGGATGATGGACGAAATAGAGGAAAGCTTCGAGTATTATTTGTGATGAAAAAGTGCTACTCAAAGTTAAAGGAAAATTCTACTATACGACTATAAGACCTGCTATATTGCATAGTACTGAATGTTGGGCAGTCAAAAGACAACATGACGATAAACTCAATGTTGTAGAGATGAGAATGTTATGTGATGTGGTGTAAAGTATTACCAAATAACCGCAAGCGCACGACGTAGCTGTAGCTAGTCCGGCGAGTACGGGTCGTATTCTACAGAGAGCAAGGTCAACTACTAGAATTATGCAAAACGAGCTATCTAGATCGATGTAAAGCGATAGAGAGTTTGTCACAATTAAATAGATGAAAATAACTAATTAAACAAAGTCTTGGGTTATGGTTCACCACACTTATGATACTCAACATCCAAATTATACCTCTAATTGCAATTATCTAGGTTATTGGGGATGGTTTAGCCTTAATTATCTAGCAATCTCTTTCAAGCATTACTAATCATACCTAGGTCAATCCAATTGTCTACTTTCGTGGTTCTTAGTTCAACCTAGGTCCATTAAGTTCTATGCCAACCATGGAATACAATTAATCAGTTTTCTCGTGCCCATTAATTGATTCATTCCTAGAGAATCTCAAACTACTTTCGTGATTGAGAAATCCCTAACTAACCATTAGTCCGGTATTAGTTTTCACCTTTCAGTCCATCAACTAATATCCTAAGACGTGATAAATTGTTGGCCAAACATTCATCAACTCATATAACCAATGCATAATAGCCAATCCTAATTAACCATGGATAACACAATTAGGGTTCCAATTGTTCAATGTGCATAGTGTATCATCACATCATAAATGGGTTTACCTGGAAAGATAAAACCTGGATTGTTGAATATAGAGATGAAATACAATGCTGAATCAATGAGAAATCTACCCTAGAACATGAATTCAAACTCTAATCCTACCCTAAATCTACTCCTAAGGTGTTTCCTAACCCTAAAACTAGGTGGAGAAGGTCTGAAATGTGTTCTCCCCCCTTTGGCTACGGTTTCCCCTCAATATATAACACTTTGGACATCTAAAACCCTAAAAAACACGGAGCTTACAGACCTGCAGCACGGCCGTGGTCCAGGAAACGGCCTGGCCGTGCTTCTGGCTGGAATTTAGAGAAATGCTGCAGCATCCGCCCCGAGCACGGCCTGGCCGTGGTACATGCCACCAAGCACGGCCTGGTCGTGCTAGGGCCGTGCCACCCCAAATCGTCCGAATTTGCCAAAATACCAAAACATGAAAGTTTTACTCTATGTCTCTTCTTTCCACAGCCACTGGAATCACCTTAATCGGATCTATATTGAGGGAGGTATGACCAAATTAGTAACCAAAGGTCAGAATTCGTCCTACTACACTGTGATTTTGAATTGAGAGCCCTGGAACGCCATGAAATATCCTAAATTTGACCAAGTGTTCATCATGAAAGTTGTATATCATTGTGTTAGATTTTCATATCAACTTGAATCACGTTGATTGGAGGTCATGAGACGGTGATATGCTCAAAACAGTGCTGAAAGGTCAATTGCTGAGGGCTGCCATGCTTCTTTTTGGTTGAATTTTGGTAAGCTTCCTCCTTGCTTCCTTCTCATCATGGTTCCATATCCTTTTGGCATTTTTCATGAATGTTTTCCCTTGCTTCTTGGCCTCTTTTACTCACCTACAAGCATAAAAACAACCAAAGCAGTATCCAAAGTAAAACATAACCAAAAGCAGGGGAATAACCACAAGTTTACTATGAATTAGGGGATAAAATATAGCCTTTAAGTACTCAAAATACCCCTTTATCAACTCCCCCATGCTTAAACCTTTGCTTGTCCTCAAGCAAATAACATATCATATCAGGAAGGGGGAAAGATGCAATTAGATTCTAGAAGATAGAAAAATGCAACATAGATAATTTGTCACTCAATCAATGTGCACACAATAGGCATATGAATAGACATTTACAAGATAGTCTCTATTCTTCTAAAACTAAACCAATAATTCCTCTATTATATATCTACTTCTATTGTTACTGTACGTTGTATGCATAAAATTGATTTTTGTACACTCAAGTAGGCCACCTCATCCTTTAGTCCCTATGTTGCCTTACCCTTATTTCTATTTTATCACTCTTTTTCTCATTCAAAATTCTTTTACTTCTCATGATTTTTTTTCATTTGTCAATTTCATTCATCATCAATTTTTTTTTATAGAAATATGCCGTGAGTGCATTTTATGCTCCATCTCACTAGGGTAAAGGCATCTAGGTACTCATACTAAGGCCTTTTTGGTGCCTTGAAGGGGTACTCAGAGTGAAAACTTTTTGGAGTGCACATTCCCTCATTTTTCACCTCTCCCAGCCTTCACACTCTCATAGTGTTAAAAATCAATAAAGGCATACAATTCAAAGCACAATAGAGAGATATTTTTCAAAAAATTAGAGGTTTAATCCTAGAAGAGAGAGACTAAAGTTTAAACTACCTATTTCATACCCTATTGTGCATCACGTGTTCATGAGTTAGAATCAACCTATATTATGCCAATCTATCTCTAAAATAGCAAACTTTATGATTATACAATGAAACAGGACATAAAATATGCAACCAGTAAAAACCACAATCCTAAAGTCACTCCCCCATGCTTAAACTTGACATTGTCCTCAATGTCAATATCAATGAAAGTACAGGCAAAGGGAGAAGTAACTTACTTGTTTACATGGCTCACTTATGCATTTGTCTGGAGGACCCTTCTCTCTCTCTTTTTTTTTGGGTACCTGGGGCATGGCCGTGTCCTAGGACACGGCCTGCCCGTGCTTCTCACGGGTTTCTCCAGATTTTGCAGCTTTCTGGACGTGCTTGCAGCACGGCCATGGTGGAGGACACGGGCAACTTGTGTTGCAGGCTGGAAGCTGCAAATCTTCGAATTTTGCTCAGCTTTTGACTCTCCTTGATTTCCCTTAGTTTTAGACATTGTATAACACCTTGGGCACATGGGAATAGACCTATAAATCATATGGAAACACTCAATAAACTATAAGCTAAGAAATCAACTAAATTAAAGATAAAAACTAAACTAAAAACTGGAAAACAAAACCAAAGGAAACTTTAAAAATTAAAATGTGGGTTGCCTCCCATAAAGCGCTTGTTTAAAGTCATTAGCTCGACTCCCTTTTCATGCTTTCCACTCGAGGAGGCTTGAAGAGAGTTTTAATAACTCTCTTTGCTATCCATTGCCTCTTAGTGTGGTGTATGAGGCTTTGCCTATTTGTTTTAAAGGGTCTTTTTGGCTCATTCCTTTCTCCTTTTACTTCATTCAAGCTTTGAGGAGGTGGTTTGGGTTCAAGGTTTGTATCTTTCACTTCCTCTTTAATGTCTTATTTTTCTTCCCCCTGTTTGACATAGACCAAAGAACTTTCCACAGAGCATAACTCAAGTGGGTCAGAAGGAGAAAAATTCATGGCATTATCATTCACATAAGGTTCATTTAAGCCAATCATACAGCATGATCCATTTAGAGATGGGGGGTTGATAGCATCATTCAAATTAAACTATACTTTTTCATCCCCTACATTCAAAGAAAGCTTTCCATCTTTTACATTTATATTTGCACCAGCTGTAGCTAGGAAAGGCCTTCCAAGAATGATGAGGATTTCATCATCTTCCTCCATCTCTAAAATTACAAAATCAACCGGTATATAAAATTTACCTACCTTTAGAGGAACATCCTCTAATATACCTACCGGATGCTTGATGGATCGGTCAGCCAAGTGAAGAGAAAGGGTGGTAGGCTTTAAGTCACCCATTTGAAGCTTTTTGCACACCGAGAGAGGCATGAGGCTAACACTTGCTCCAAGGTCACATAAGGCTCTGTCAATCTTCATATTTCCAATGGAGCAAGGAATAGAGAAGCTTCCGGGATCCTTAAGCTTTTGAGGAAGCTTATTCTGAATTAAAGCACTAGATCCCTCTGTTAGTGCCACCACAGCATACTCATCAATTTTCCTCTTGTTTGAAAGGATCTCTTTCAGGAATTTTGCATATGATGGCATTTGGGAGATGGCTTCTAGGAATGGAATGTTGATATTCAGCTTCTTCAGCACATCCAGAAATCTCCCAAACTGCTTCTCTAACTTAGCCTTAACCAATCTTTGAGGAAAAGGGATTGGTGGCTTGTATGGTTCAAGAGCCACATATTTTCGCTCTTCTTCCTTCTTTTCCTCTTCTTTTGGTTCCTCTTCTAATTTCTTCTCAGATGTAGCCTGAAGTTCATTTGTCTTTACCTCCCTACTTCTCTCAGATTCAGCCAACTGCTTACCACTCCTCAAAGTAATGGCATTGCAATGCTCTCTGGGGTTCTCAGTCTGGCCTGGAAGTCAGCCAAAGTTCCTATTAGATAGACTTGCTTGCTGTGCTATCCGAGTTTCCAACATCTTGCTATGAGTAGCAAGCGAGTCTACCTTGGAGGCTAAATCTTTAATAGCCTCATTCATAGAATAATTCTAGGCTCTAAATTCATCATTCTGCTTACTCTGTGTAGTGATAAAGTTTTCCATTAGAGCCTCCAAATTTGACTTTGGCTGAGGAGCTGGGTTGAATGGCCTCTGATTTTGGAACCCAGGAGGTTGTCTAAAGTTATTCTGAGGCTGCTAATTTGCATTCGACTTATATGAGAGATTTCGGTGGTTTCTCCAACCTAGATTGTAGGTGTTGCTGTAGGAATTGCTTTTCTGATGATCATTCACAAAGTTCACCTGTTCATAATCCTGAGGTGCAAAATTTCCAAATTGACAATTACTGGCCATATGGCCAACACACCCACAGATCTCACATGTAGAAGATGAAGAAGAACCAACAACATTGATGCTCAATTTATCTAACTTTTGAAACAATGCATCAACTTTAGAAGTAAGATGATTAAACACATCTACTTCATACATACCTGCTGGTTTCCTCGGCTGCCTTTCACTAGACCATGAGTAGTGATTTTGAGCCATATCTTCAATCGGCTCATATGCCTCATCTACAGTTTTATTCATAATGGCCCCTCCTGTTGCAGCATCTACAGACATTCGGGTGCTGTAAATCAGTCCGTTGTAGAAGGTATGGACTATAAGCCACTTCTCCAACCCATGGTGTGGGCATATTCTGAGGAGCTCTTTAAATCTTTCCCAAGCCTCATACAATGACTCACCATCTTTCTGAGCAAAAGTGGAGATCTGGTTCCTCAGATGGGCTGTCTTGCTCGGTGGGAAGTACTTGGCGAGAAAAGCTTGAGAAAGCTGCTGCCAAGTGGTGTTGGACCCTGCTGGAAGAGAATGCAACCAAGCACGGGCCTTGTCCCTCAAAGAGAAAGGGAATAGTCTTAACCTGATGGCATCTGAGGATACCCCATTCAGCTTCAAGGTGTCACAGTACTCCAAGAAGATTGACAAGTGGAGATTTGGGTCTTCAGTAGGTGACCCTCCAAATTGATTCTGCTGAACCATCTGTAAAAGAGAAGGCTTCAGCTCGAAGTTGTTGGCTTCAATAACAGGCCTGACTATGCTGGGATTCAGGCCATAAGTGTCCGGGGCTGTGAAATCCTTCAATGAACGGTTATCTCTCTCCCCCATGGTAGATGCATAATTTTCTTGTTGCTGTCTTTTTCTTATCCTTCGTAGGGTGCGCTCAATCTCTGGGTCAAATATAATAGCTACACACCTATGAAGGATGAAAAAGGTGCAAAAACCAGCGAAAGAAAATTATGCAGAAAAATAAAAAGAAAGTGATCTAGTCTAGCAATTTCGCAAAATATCTAATATTGACAATTGCTCCCCGGCAACGGCGCCAAAAACTTGATGTGCTGTAAAGTTTTACCAAATAACCACAAGTGCACGGTGTAGCTGTAGCTAGTCCGGCGAGTACGGGTCGTATTCCACAGAGAGCAAGGTCAACTACTAGAATTATGCAAAATGAGCTATCTAGATCGATGTAAAGCGATAGAGAGTTTGTCACAATTAAATAGATGAAAATAACTAATTAAACAAAGTCTAGGGTTATGGTTCACCACACTTATGATACTCAACATCCAAATTATACCTCTAATTGCAATTATCTAGGTTATTGGGGATGGTTTAGCCTTAATTAACTAGCAATCTCTTTCAAGCATTACTAATCGTACCTAGGTCAATCCAATTGCCTACTTTCGTGGTTCTTAGTTCAACCTAGGTCCATTAAGTTCTATGCCAACCATGGAATACAATTAATCGGTTTTCTCGTGCCCATTAATTGATTCATTCCTAGAGAATCTCAAACTACTTTCGTGATTGAGAAATCCCTAATTAACCATTAGGTTCCGGTATTAGTTTTCACCTTTCAGTCCATTAACTAATATCCTAAGACGTGATAAATTGTTGGCCAAACATTCATCAACTCATATAACCAATGCATAATAGCCAATCCTAATTAACCATGTATAACACAATTAGGGTTCCAATTGTTCAATGTGCAGAGTGTATCATCACATCATAAATGGGTTTACCAAAACCCTAGATCAAAATCTACTCAAGCATGATAAAAAGATAAACCAAAACCAAATTCATTAAACAAACCATAAGTATTCAATACAAACCAAGAGAAAGCAGTAGAAATAGAGGTAGAAGTAAAGATGGAAAGATAAAACCTGGATTATTGAATGTAGAGATGAAATACAATGCTGAATCAATGAGAAATCTACCCTAGAACATGAATTCAAAATCTAATCCTACCCTAAATCTACTCCTAAGGTGTTTCCTAACCCTAAAACTAGTTGGAGAAGGTCTGAAATGTGTTCTCCCCCCTTTGGCTACGGTTTCCCCTCAATATATAACACTTTGGGCATCCAAAACCCTAAAAAACACGAAGCTTACAGACCCGTAGCACGGCCGTGTTCCAGGACACGGCCTGGCCGTGCTTCTGGCTGGAATTTAGGGAAATACTGCAGCATCCGCCCCAAGCACGGCCTGGCCGTGGTACATGCCACCAAGCACGGCCTAGCCATGCTAGGGCCGTACCGCCCTAAATCGTCCGAATTTGCCAAAAAGTAAACATAAAAGTTGTAGCTCTATGTCTCTTCTTTCCACAGCCACCAGAATCACCTTAATCGGACCTATATTGAGGGAGATATTCCCAAATTAGTAACCAAAGGTCAGAATTCGTCCTACTACACTGTGACTTTGAATTGAGAGCCTTGGAACGCCATGAAATATCTCAAATTTGACCAAGTGTTCAACATGAAAGTTGTATATCATTGTGTTAGTTTTTCATATCAACTTTAATCACTTTGATTGGAGGTCATAAGACGGAGATATGCTCAAAACAGTGCTGAAAGGTCAAATGCTGAGGGTTGCCATGCTTCTTTTTGGTTGAATTTTGGTAAGCTTCCTCCTTGCTTCCTTCTCATCATGGTTCCATATCCTTTTGGCATTTTTCATGAATGTTTTCCCTTGCTTCTTAGCCTCTTTTGCTCACCTACAAGCATAAAAACAACCAAAGCAGTATCCAAAGCAAAACATAACCAAAAGCAACGGAATAACCACAAGTTTACTATGAATTAGGGGATAAAATATAGCCTTTAAGTACTCAAAATACCCCTTTATCATTATGCTGGATGTGTGGACACACTAGAAGAGATATGATTAGAAATGAGTGCATTAGAGAGAAGGTTGGGGTAGCATCTATTATGGAGAAGATGGTAGAATCTCGCTTAAGGTAGTTTGGTCATGTGTGGAGAAAACCTGCAGAAGCCCTAGTTAGAAGAGTAGATCAGATAGAGAATAGTCCGATAGTTAGAGGTAGAGGGAGGCCAAAGAAAACAATAGGTAAAACTATTAATAATGATTTATTAATTAATAACCTATCTATTGATCACATTCATGATAGGCCACTGTGGCACCGTTTGATCTGTGTAGCCAACCTCACCTAGTGGGAAAAGGCTTTATTGTTGTTGTTGTTCATGGGAATTAAAATCCAGAAATACAGTCCATTTCTAGGGTGAAATTAATAAGGAAGCTGGTTATGCTAAAAGCAAAACTTTTCCAAACAATAATATTTTGACCTATAAAATAAAAACTCTTAAGTGATATCTGATTGCATTACCCATGGTCTTTGTAAGTGTAACAACTCTATTTATGTAAATGTAACAATTTTTTTTTTATATTTGTAAAATTCCATGAAGTTATTACTGCTTTAATTCTAACCAATTAATGTAACATCCCGTAATTTTTTAGATATTTTCCTTAAAAATTCTTCACCTTACATATATGCATTGAAATGTTCTAATATTAATGGAATAGGTAAAGAAAGAAAACCTAAGAGGAAATATTAGAAATAAACATGCTAAAGAAAGGTGAAATTCTTAGGTAAGGAAAGATAAATTTTTATGAAGTAAGTAAAGGTCTTAAAATTTCAAGAAGATCGGATTAGGGTAATTTTTCTTAATTTAAGAGAAAAAGTTACTAAGTTTAGTATCTCCAACCGTAATTGGGCTTTAACCTATGGACACTTCATATAGAGTTTTTCTACTTCACATGAATTTTTAGCAAGCCAATAGGATAGCCCAAGGAAGAAATAAAACATAGACTTGGACTAGGATATAGAAATTAGACCGGTAGCCCAAAAATCATGAAAATGTGACCAAGCCCATTATGAAAGGTAGAATTTTAACCAAAGTAAGAAAAATGAGCAAGAATGAACCCAAACCCAAGAGGAAAAATAAAAATAAAAATAAAAATAAATAAAATTAAAGTGATGAAATATTGGTGTAATCAAGATTAAGTGACATGGCATTAAGACAAAAATTTAGCAAGTGGTGTGATTCTACATTCATCATTTTGGCAAGTGGCATAATAATACAAGGCTTGAGGACAAAAACATCTATATCCTACATTCATAACTTTAGCAAGTGGGAAATAATACATAGCATTATGACAAAACATCATTATCCTACACAAATAATTTTAGTTAAGTAAGGAAAATTCAAGGGCTAGAAATTTGCCACTTAAAAAGGCAAATCTATCATACTTGATTAAGACAAAAGAAAAAGGAAATGAATCCCTAAATCAAAGGAATCTTGCCCCATATCTTGAGAACATATCATCATAATTTTCAAAATACAAATCTCCTTTTTCTATGCATATCTTGACTAAGGAAGAGGAAGACAAGAACATAAGTTGTTTGTTTTCCAAAAATTCAACAAAGTGTATCCTAATTGTGATAAGGTAGACCCATGATCATGAAAGGTGAATTATTTGGTGGTCTATATAAGAAAACCCACCCTTACAACATTATAATTTCGTCCAAGTGAGGGAGACCAAAATTGAAGCAAGGTAGTGTGAGGAAAGGAGAGGAAGAAAGGAAGAAAGAGGAAGGAGAAATCTAGGGGACTAAGTACTCCAGGGAAGTTTAACAATATTTCTTTTTGAAGAAAACTTTTGAAACTTATAATATTTATATGAGATTTTGATCTTAGAACTTTGATGATTGGTCATGGATGTTGCTATATCATGTTACATATTGAGCTTGCATGTGATGTATGTTTGAATACTTAGGTTGGTGTAGATAGTTCTCCATGGGTATGGCTATGGTTGACAGAATTTTAAGCTTCGGTATTTTAATTTCTGGGAACAATCTATAAGGAATTAAAATAAATGGTTAACATAAGAATTAAAGATATATGTGTCACTAATTTTTACCCACTGGAATCATTCCATTTGGAGTCCATATGAGGTAGCTATGGTCTGATTAGTAGTCAAAGGTCAGAAAATGAATCATCAGGGAAGAATATGTTAGGATAGCTTCGGTAATTTAATTTCTGGGAATTATTGGTAGGAAATTAAAATAAATGGTTAACATAAGAATTAAATATGTGTGTGTCATGGATTTTTAGCCACTGGAATCATTCAATTTGGAGTCCAAATGTGGTAGATATGGTCCGATTAGTAAGCCAAGGTCAAACAATGGTTCATCAGGGAAGATTATGTTAGGACAGCTTTTGTATTTTAATTTCTGGGAATTATCGGTATGGAATTAAAATAAATGGTTAACATAAGAATTATAGATATGTGTGTCATGGATGTTTAGACACTAGAATCATTCAATTTGGAGTCCATATGAGGAATATATGAGCTGATTAGTAGTGAAAGGTCAGAAAATGGTTCATCAGGGAAGAATATGTTAGGGCAGCTTCTGTATTTTAATTTCTGGGAATTATCTGTATGGAATTAAAATAAATGATTAACATGAAAGTTATATATCTATGTCTCATGGAAATATACCCACTGGAATTATGCAATTTGGAGTTCATATGAGGTAGATATGATCCGATTAGTAAGCAGAGGTCAGAAAATGTTTATTCAGGGAAGAGTATGTTATTAATGCTTTAGTTTTTGAATTTCTGGGAATATTCTGTATGGAATTAAAATAGCCCGCCAACATAACAATTATAGATATATGTCTCATGGATTTTTACCAACTGGAATAACTCAATTTGGAGTTCCAATTTGGGAGATATGGTCTAATTAGTCAGTAAAGGTCAGAACCTATCCGAGAGGAACTATCCTGTACTTTGAGGGAGTAATATCACCTTCGTTTCTTAATTTTTCGCTACAATGTTCAACATAATAGTTTTAGATAATTGTTTTATCTTGAAATGGACACCCAGATCACCTACATCAGAGTTAAATTGAGGGAGTTATGCTCTGATTAGTAAGAGAAGGTTAGATAGGATGAAAACCTGCATCAAGAAAATAAAGAAATAAAATTAGTATTTAAAAAAGAAGATGAATCTTAATAAATGACTAGTATAGCCATAGCCATTGCCATTGTATGAACTTCTTACCATCTTAAGTGTGAAATTTTGACATGGAAATATTTTATAAAGTGATATTTGAAATGGTTATGTTCATGGCATGATTACCAATGATTTATGGTAATAGTTATATTTTGATGAACATACTTGTTTTTGAAAGCATATTTTTGGCTATCATTGTGAAAAGAAAAGAAATGAGCATGGTCACATGGCAATCCGTATGGTGCACCAGTAGGGGACGCCCTACCAACGGTTATGATCATGATAATGAGAAAAGAAAGAGAAAGTGGGCCATGTCGGACGGAGCGAAAAAAGCCCGTACCGGAGAGTAGAGGATACTCACCCTGACCGGGGTAGCTTAAAATGAAAATAAGTTGATGGCCATCATATGATATTTTGAAAATAGTTAATTTTGTCATACATATCATTACAGTATGATTCTTATGTGCATAGATATAATGCATTCATGTGACCAAAGATATTTTTCTGTAGTTTATACAGCTGAACATGACGTGATGAGCTTTACTGATGATAATTTATTGTTGACCTTACTGGGATTTAATTCTCACTATATTTCCATATCATGTTCAGAAAATTATTTATGCAGCTTTTGTTTCTAAGGCTCTGGCTTTTAGTGCACATTGGATCGAGTTACTTTATGTTGGGCAGATTTCAGAATCAAATAAGATGTTTGTGGTCGAGTTGGCTCAGATCCCAGTGAAGGTGCAACCACCCGCACCTGTATCTCCGGAATTGGTCAACCAAAATAAACAAGATGTAAATATCTATGTGTTTGATATGTTATACGTTTGTTTTGATTAATGACATGTATGTGAACTCAATATTGTATAATAATAAAGGAAAAAAAAAGGTTGTTACACTTAACTCATAATAATAATCACTTTAACCAAGCACAATTGTTATGAACAGTGATACAATACTGAGTTTCCATACACACCATTATTTTACAAACTAAACACCATTATTTTACAAATATTTGTACAAATATACATATTAGCTCTAATCATCTACGTCGATTACTTCCGGGGACACTGGTGCGGTTGGCGGCACCTCCACCGAAATCTCAGTCAGATCTACTACAGATACATCTGATATAACTAGTCGTTGCCCAAAGCAGGGCACCTTGATCCAACGTATGGAAATAATAAGTGTCATGGAGAAAATCTGCAAAATTATTCTTCTGAACATGATATGGAAATATAGTGAGAATTAAATCCCAGTAGGTTCAACAATAAATCATAATTCACCATCAATATAGTTCATCATGTCATGTCCAACTGTATAAACTACAGAAAATATATTTAGGTCACATAAATGAACTTTATCCATGCACATGAAAATTGTACAATTATGACATGTATGGCATAAATACTATTTTTTAGGATATCATATGATGACTATCAATTTATTCTCATATCAAGCTACCCCAGTCAGGGTGAGTATTTTCTACTCTCCGGTACAGGCTTTTCTCGCTCCGTCCGACATGGCTAACTTTCTCTTTCCTTTCTTATTAACATGATCATAACCGTTAGTAGGGTGTCCCCTACTGGTGCACCACACGGATTGCCATGTGACCGTGCTCATTTCTTTTCTTTTCACAATGATAGCCAAAAATATGCTTTCAATAACAAGTATGTTCATCAAAATATAACTATTACTAAAAATCATTGGTAATCATGCCATGAACATAACCATTTCAAATATCACTTTATAAAATATTTCCATGTCAAAATTTCACAATTAAGATGGTGAGAAGTTCATACAATGGCAATGGCTATGCCTATACTAGTCATTTATTATTTTCATTTATAAGATTCATCTTCTTTTTTAAATATTAATTTTATTTCTTTATTTTCTTGATGCAGGTTTTCATCCTATCTAACCTTCTCTTACTAATCAGAATATAACTCCCTCAATTTTACTTCGATGTAGGTGATCTTGGGGTCAATTTCAAGATAAAACAATTATCTAAAACTATTATGTTGAACAGTGTAGCAAAAGATTAAGAAATTAAGGTGATATTACTCCCTCAATTTACAGGTTATTTCTTCTCAGGAAGTTTCAGACATCTACCTACTAATCTGTCCATATCTCTCTCATAAAAATTTTAAATTAAGTGATTCCAGTGGATAAAACTCCGTGACACATATGTCTATAATTCTTGTATTAACAAGTTATTTTAATTCCCTGATTAACCATTTTTTGAACACTACTTACTAATCATACCATATCTACGTCATATGGACTCCAAATTGAGTGATTCCAGTTGCTTAAAATCCGTGAGACATATATCTATAATATTTATGTTAACAAGTTATTTTAATTCCTTACAGAATGGTCCCAAAAATTCAAAAATAGAAACTTTCCTAATAGATTCTTCCTTGATTAAACATTTTCTGAACAATACTTACTAATCAGACCATATCTACCTCATATGGACTCCATATTGAGTGATTCCAATTGATAAAAATCAGTGAGACATATATCTATAATTGTTATGTTAACAAGTTATTTTAATTCCTTACAGAATGGTCCCAGAAATTCAAAAATAAAAGCTTTCCTAACAGATTCTTCCCTGATTAACCATTTTCTGAACACTACTTACTAGGCAAACCATATCTACCTCATATGTACTCCAAATTGAGTGATTCCAGTTGCTAGAAATCCATAATACATATATCTATAATTTTTATGTTAACAAGTTATTTTAATTCCTTACAGAATGGTCCCAGAAATTCAAAAAACAGAAGCTTTCCTAACAGTTTCTTCCCTGATTAACCATTTTCTGAACACTACTTACTAATTAGTCCATATCTACCTCCTATGGACTCCAAATTGAGTGATTCTAGTTGGTAAAAATATGTGAAACATATATCTATAATTGTTATGTTAACAAGTTATTTTACTTCCTTACAGAATGATCCCAAAAATTCAAAAGCAGAAGCTTAAAATTTTGCCACCCATAGCCATACTTATGCTGAACTATCTACACCAGCCTAAGTATTCAAACATACATCATATGCAAGAATAATATGTAACATGATAAAGCAACATCCATGAACAATCATCAAACTTCTTAAGATCAAAATCCCATATAAATGTTACAAATTTCAAAACTTTTCTTCAAAAGGAAATATTGTTAAACCTACCTAAGAATCTCCCTAGCTCACTTAATGAATTTGTTTTCTTGTTTCACCTTGAAAGAAGTATCAAGATTCCTCCCTTCCCTTAGCTTTTCTAGCAGCTTAAATAAGAGAAGGAGGGTGAGTTTTTGAACCTCCAGGATGAAGAAGAAAAATGGATTCAAGTGGAGATTAAGTTAACTTACCTTGAGTACTTATCCCTCTAGACTTCTCCTTCTTCTTCCTTCCTTTCTTCTCCTCTCTTTCTCTCCTTTCCTCTCTCTACCTTGCTTCTATTTCTCTCTCTTCCTCACTTGGACGAAATTAAAATGTTATAAGGGTGGGTTTTGCTTAAATAGACCATCAAATAATTCATCTTTCATGATCATAGGTCTACCTTATCACAATTAGGATATACTTGGTTGAATTTTTGGAAAGCAAACAACTTATGTTCTTGTCTTCCTCTTCCTTAGTCAAGATATGCATAGGAAAAGGAGATTTGAATTTTGAAAATTATAATTATATGTTCTTAAGATAAGGGACAAGGTCCTTTTGATTTAGGGACTCATTTCCATTTTCTTTTGTCTTAATCAAGTATGATAGGTTTGCCTTTTTTAGTGGCAAATTTCTAGCCCTTGAATCTCCATTATTTGGCTGAAATTATTTGTGTGGGATTTGAATGTTTTGTCCTAATGCCATGTATTATCATACCACTTGCTAAAATTATGAGTGTAGGATATAGATGTTTTGTCCTAATGCCTTGTCACCTAATCTTGATTACACCATTATTTCATCACTTTATTTTTATTTTTATTTTTTCTCTTGGATTTGGGCTCATTCTTGGTCATTTTCTTTACTTTGGTTAAAATTCTACCTTTCATAATGGGCTTGGTCACATTTTCATGATTTTTGGGCTACCGGTCCAATTCCTATATCCTAGTCGAAGTTTATGTTTTATTTCTTCATTGGGCTATCCTATTGGCTTTCTAAAAATTCATGTGAAGTAGAAAAACTCTATATGAAGTGTCCATAGGTGAAAGCCCAATTTATGGGTGGAGATACAAACTTAGTAACTTTTGCTCTTAAATTAAGAAAAATTACCCTAATCCAATCTTCTTGACATTTTAAGACCTTTATTTACTTTACAAAAATTTATCTGCCTTGCCTAAGTTCTTTAGCATGCTTCTTTCTTATATTTTCTCTTAGGTTTTCTTTCTTTACCTATTCCATTAATATTAGAACATTTCTATACATACACATAAGGTGAAGAATTTATAAGGATTATATTTCCTTAGATATCTAAAAATTGTCTAATAAATTTTATTTCCTTAATTAAATATTTATGTACCTTTATTAATAAAAGAAAAGAAATTAGAGATGTTACTTTGAATACTTTTGTACTTTTATTAATACATGAGATGAAATTAGGGATGTTACAGTAAGCACACAAGTATGAATAGTCAACAACAACAGCAACTAATCATTTTTCCACTAAATAGGGTCAGCTACATTGATTAAATGCTACCAAAGTGATATATTATAAATGAGATTAATAGAAAAATTATTAATTACTTAGACATTTTTAATAGTTTCACATATTATTTTCTTTGGCCTCCCTTTACCTCTAACTATCGGGTTACCTAACATTTGATCTAATTTTCTTAATGGTGTTCCCACAGGTATCCTCCATACATGACCAAATCACTTTAGGCGAAATTGCACTGACCAAAACATTAAAAAGAATCAAATTTCATACTATCTTCTGCTTCTGTCAATAAAAAGTAAATGACTGAGATATAAACCTTTTTAATGGTCTCACAACCATTATAATGATAACCACCATTAAAACCTGATGTTGCATCTACACGTAGATACAACATCAACCAAGGATACTTAGAAGACGTTGTCAATTTTTGAAAGAAAATCCAACTTCTTGTGCTCTGGTTCTTTTTCCAAGAGATAGAAAAGTATGAGTTTTTCCCTATATCTTTGATCAAATCAGCATCAAGATCAAAAGTCCCATAATATCCCTTAGTTAATGACACCAATTTATCCCCTTCAAAAACCAATTTCGAGTAATTATCATACACAAGTGGTTGATTCATACACCCTTTTCCAAAACAAGGAAAAATTCTTTTAGTAACTATTTTTCCATTTTTGGGGTAATAGGTGGTGTTCTTGTCAAAGTTCACAATTTTTAACATAATCATCCAGAAATGCCATGGTTTTGCATAATCATGCATTTCACATAGTGAACCAAGAAATAATTCATTTTCAACAGCAAATAAGTCAAGGTCTGTATATGATTTGAAATCTTCAACTGGGAACTTATCACCAACACCTAAGTTATTGTCTGAGTCCTTTTCTTTCTGATGTACTGTGCACTTCTTCCTTGAACCAACAAGTGCTTGCCCTATCACATATGAAGACAAAGCATAAAGCTCAAAACAGTAAAACATTGATTTAGTTTTGGTTCAAAACATCAGAACCATACCTCTCTCTTTAATTAAATCACTTTAAGGTTGATTGAAATTATATATATTCAAGCACACAAAGAGCCTAATTAGACATACACACACATGATATACACTATATCAACAACTTTCAATTCCTTTAGGTTCACAAGTACAAATGATTGAGAAAATTCTGAAAAAACAATTAGGAACTACAATATTTAAAAAGTGATAATTTATAATATAATGAAAACACAAAAATGTGAGATTTTTAATTGATTCAGAAAGGAAAAGTTGGATAATACTTATTTCCAATGGAAGATGAACTATAAGACGACAGTTGCCAGAGCATGACATACTCATTAAATCTTGAATTTAAATCAAATAAGCAAAGATTGAGAACAAAGAAAGTCCTTTTATCAAATGCTAATTAAAGGAGCATTATGATTAGCAATCTGCAATTACATAAATACAGCCACATGCACAATATAACATGACTTATGATGGAGTGAACACTCTGATATAGACACATATTATATAAAGATTTAAGGTAATGTGTTATTTTTTTTAATAAAACCAATTTTTTATATTTATTTTCTCTTTCATCTATCTATTAAATTTAAATCTATTATTTTACTTGTAAGTTCTCTAAGCTTACCAAGACAGATCACAGCTTCCCCTTTCATTTCTTCATTTTTTTTCTTTCTGAGGGATGACATCTTTAAATCCTTGTGAAGAAAAAATAAAACTAATTGTTTTATATTATCCATCAAGAAAATGTTCAATCATCATATGCCAATTTTATATTGATGAAATTTGACAAATATATTGCAATATTTATCTTATCATATTTAGCATACACAAAAGATTAATATAACTGCTGTACCAAGAGAGAGAGGGAGAGAAAATAACTCTTTTTTTTATATTTTTGTATTCTTAATCTCATTTAGTTTAGTTCTCTTTTCTTAATCTCATTCTAAATAACCAACCTTTACATATATTGGTACGAAATAAAAATATGAAATAGAAGTGATACTTAAATTTCAAATCACTTCTACTTTTAAAGAAACTATCTATCCATTTATTAGTAAAAGATGGTTCACATAACATGTATTTAGTCTTTACATCTTAATTAGATCTCTCCATCTCTTTGTTATACATATGATCTCTCCCATGTATATCAGATTGGTTTACATCATATTTGCTACTTGATTTTATCTAATAGTTAGTTCTTGATTAGATCTAATAGTGAGCCAGCTTTCGGGAACATAGATTTTTGTCGGATTTTGGGCTCGACTGTTTAAAAGTAGACAAAGGCCGGCTGCTAGCGAATGATTAGCTCTATTATTGATTAATATAAAATTCAATGACTAATAGCAATATTCACCCAAAAAAAAGACTTCTAGCAATATATATAATGTCAATGAACATTTTAATTAAGAAAGAAGTTCATATGCACACGTTAATGAGTATTAACAAATTAATTATCAGTTTGATCAACCTTAAAACAAAATAAATAAATAAATAAGAAGGTTGAATAAATAAATTAAATACCAGTAACCAATGGACAGTACAAATCGGAAAAATCAGCCATTTTGGGGCTACCTATGTTGGGGGCTTCCCTTCCAACCTCATTGTAGAAGTTCCAAGCTTCTAATGCAACTCTCACATTTAGGTTTCTTATTCCAGGGTCTCCTATTACTAATATGTATTAGTATGAGGCATGGGTCACATGATCAGCAAAGCAAAGAAGAAATAGTGAAGAAAAAGAAATAAGCCAAGCAGAAGAGAGAAAGCCCAAGTTCTAAAGAGATGAATTCATGTGAATATGCTCCTTTAGAAGAGGGGAGGGTAAAGAAAGGCAAGCATGGTCACCACACCCCATGGACACGTCCAGTGGTTGGAAAGATGGTAAAGAGTCATGTTTGATTTTGAAAAATTATGGAGTAGGGAAGGGAAAGATAAATGATTCCTTTTCAAGCCAAGTCCATTTTCCTACTAAAACCATGACTTGTCTTTGGAATCAAGGGATTAGACAACAAGATTTGATGGTGGCGTTTGGTCTGTGGAAACATTTATTCTCAGAAATGTTACATTCCTAGAATCTGTTTCTCATACGAACAAAATTAAAAGAATGTATTTGATTGTTAGCTTGTTTTTCTTAAAATATTTTTTTGAATTTCTAATTTTAATTTCATATTTTGTTGATCTAAAATATTTTTAAATATATATATATATATATATATATATATATATATATATATATATATATATATATTTAAAATTATTCTTGTAAAATAAATTTAAAAAAATAATATAAGAGAATACAAAAAAGAAAGAAAGAAATGAATAAATTTCAATTTTCCATCTATCAAGGTAGACAATCACCAAAAATAGAAGAAAATGAAACAGCCATAAGTAGAGATCGTGTGCCATGCCATATCTTGAAATGTTGAAACCTGTTTATTTATCATGGAAGACAGAAGAAATAAGTCTTACTAAAGGAAAAAAAACTTGAAATTTCATAAAATATATTGCTCCAAATAACTATAAAGTATATTAGCATGATAGTAAAGCCATCATAAATACCAGTTCACAAGCAAAAATTGTAGCAAATTCATCAACTACTTGACCAAAAAGCACCACAATAGGTGTACTCCTATGAAAATGGGTGAAATGTTTAAAGGAAAAAAATGGAAGGATCTAACAGAAATTGAGTCACAAATAATACAAGTCCCAGATTTCATGGTGTTGTATGAAAATTGAATATGTTTCAACTTTGAAAATTTTATTAAATTTTTTACACAAAGAATAACAAAACAGTCCAAATTAACTTTTCACAAGCACGAACAGTGCCTACAGTAGGCCTTCTTTCAATTTGCAAATCAAATCAAAACGATGCAATAAGCATACTCAAAATCTATCAATGACAAGAATAGATAAGTAAACCAACTGGCTGTAGTTTTGTCAATAAGCATGTGTCCCACCCCATAATAGAAGACATGCCATCTTCTTAGGGGATTAACTAAATCAATGCCATCTAATCCACATACATAAAAAATTCACCTTATTTACATGTAACAATTTAATGTAGATTAAGGTGATAATAAAATTTGATCTAGTACAACCTTTACAAAAAAAAAACTTGGTTTTTGTGAACCAATATAGCTTTCTCATATTCATTTACAACATCTAGAAAAAATTGGAATCTCACCATCACTCATTTAATTCATTTCTCATATTCATTCACAGCATCCAGAGAGCATTGAAGCTGCCTCTTCCCACCCCTTATTGTGTCCCATACACCTATATAATACCAATGATCAGAAATAAAATTTATCTACATTGAGTTTCCATATTTGACATCAATATATGATTCTTAATAACATATATTTGCATTTGATATTGCATCAACTAAAGCAATGATTACAGCTCATTGTCCTTACAAATACACCAAACCCCAAAATAACGGTCCAAAACATTAAACCATTGTGTTGTAGCTAGAAATCCAACCATTGTCTCTTTTACTAGTCATAAATACAACAGACATTTGTTGTTATACAATGGTACAAAAAGTTCATAGCAAAATTATTTAACAATATAGTGCCTAACCCATAAAGAGCTAAAAGGTGTTTGCTATAACAACTCCATTTAAGTATCAATTTTTTTTAAATACCATGAAGTTATTACCTCGTTACAACTTAACTCAAAATAACATTTCTTTAATTTATACAATACAGAGTTTACATACATGTCATAAATCAAAACATATGTACAACATATCAAACACATAAAAATCTACATCTTATTTATTCTGGTTGACCAATTCCAAAGATACAAGTGCGGGTGGTTGCACCTTCACCGGGATCTAAGCCAACTCAACCATAAACATTTTATTTGCTTCTGGGATCTAC
Source organism: Gleditsia sinensis (assembly GCA_037074535.1). Taxonomy (NCBI): domain Eukaryota; kingdom Viridiplantae; phylum Streptophyta; class Magnoliopsida; order Fabales; family Fabaceae; genus Gleditsia; species Gleditsia sinensis. The sequence goes on along the minus strand of CM073466.1, from coordinate 30,910,198 downwards.
CCAACATAAAATACTCGATCCAACGTACACTAAAAGCCAGAACCATAAAAAAAATATGCATAACTAATTTTTTGAACATGATATGAAAATATAGTGAGAATTAAATCCCAGTAAGTTCAACAATAAATCATCATCAATATAGCTCATCACATCATGTTCAGCTATATAAACTACAGCAAATATCTTTGGTCACATGAATTCACTAAATCTATGCACAAGAGAATCGTACAATAATAACATATATGACAAGATTAACTATTTTCAAAATATCATATGATTACTATAAATTTATTCTCATATTAAGCTCCATCCGACATGGTCCAATTTTTCTTTCTTTTCTCAATAACATGATCATAATCGTTGGTAGGGTGTCCCCTACTGGTGCACCATACGGATTTCCCTGTGATCATGCTCATTTCCTTTCTTTGCACAATGATAGCCAAAAATATGCTTTCAATAACAATTATGTTCATCAAAATATAACTATTACCAAGACCTCTACCTACTAATCTGTCCATATCTCCCTCATAAGAATTCCAAATTAAGTAATTCCAGTGGCTACAAGTCCGCGACACATGTAGCAATAACTTTTATGTTAATCATTTATTTTAATTCCCTACAAAATGTTCCCAAAAATTAAAACACATAAGCTATCCAAAAATATTCTTTCCTAATTAACCAATTTCTGATCACTGTTATTAATCAGATCAAATCTACCTCATACGGACTCTAAATTGAGTGATTCTAGTGGCTAAAAATCCGTGACACATATATCTATAATTCTTATGTTAACCATGTATTTGAATTCCCTACAAAAAATTCCCAAAAATTAAAACATAGAAGCTATCCTAACATACTCTTCCCTAATTAACCATTTTCTGACCATGGTTTACTAATCGGACCATATCTACCTCATACGAACTCTAAATTGAGTGATTCTAGTGGCTACAAATTCGTGAGACATATATCTATAATTATTATGTTAACCATTTATTTTAATTCCTAACCGATTCTTCCCAGAATTTTAAAAATAAAAGCTTAAAAGTTTGCCAACAATAGCCATACCTATGTAGAACTATCTACACCAGCCTAAGTATTCAAACATATATAATATGTAACATGATATAGCAACATCCATGACCAATCATCAAAGTTCTAAGATCAAAATCTCATATAAATATTATAAGTTTCAAAAGTTTTCTTCAAAAAGAAATATTGTTAAACATAGCTGGAGCACTTATTCCTCTAGACTTCTCCTTCCTTTTTCTTCCTTTCTTCCTCTCCTTTCCTCACTCTACCATGCTTCTATTTTTCCTCTCCCTCACTTGGACGAAAATTATAATGTTGTAAGGGTGGGTTTTGCTTAAATAGACCATCAAATAATTCAACTTTCATGATCATGGGTCTACCTTATCACAATTAGGATACACTTGGTTGAATTTTTGGAAAACAAACAACTTATGTTCTTGTCTTCCTCTTCCTTAGTCAAGATATGCATAGAAAAAGGAGATTTGTATTTTTAAAATTATGATAATATGTTTCTAAGATAAGGGACAAGGTCCATTTGATTTAGGGATTCATCTCCTTTTTCTTTTGTCTTAATCAAGTATGATAGGTTTGCCTTTTTAGGTGGCAAATTTCTAGCCCTTGAATCTCCATTATTTGGTTGAAATTATTTGTGTGGTATAGGAATGTTTTGTCCTAATGCTATGTATTATCATACCACTTGCTAAAATTATGAGTGTAGGATATAGATGTTTTGTCCTAAAACCTTGTATTATCATAGCACTTGCTAAAATTATGAATGTAGGATATCACACAAATTGTTAAATTTTTGTCTTAATGCCACGTCACCTAATCTTGATTACATCATTATTTCATCACTTTACTTTTATTTTTATTTTTATTTTTCCTCTTGGGTTTGGGCTCATTCTTGCCCATTTTCTTTACTTTGGTTAAAATTCTACCTTTCATAATGGGCTTGGTCACATTTTCATGATGAAATTTTATTTCCTTAATTAAATATTTATGTACCTTTATCAATAAAAGAAATGAAATTATGGATGTTACTTTGAATAATTTTGTACTTTCATTAATACATGAAACGAAATTAGGGATGTTACATTTGCTACTAAAATTTGTTGCACATAAAGAGATTTTAGCTCAGGATCAATAGTAAAGAAGAAATCCACTACACTTTCTCTTTCCGCACCATTCTCTATTATGCTTTTCGTCTGTTTCACCCATTAACGGTTGGCATTAAATGCAAGGTTATTTTCCCTCATTGCAATGAAAGATAATTTCTTTTCTTTGAAACTCGGTTCTAATGGTGTCTAAGTTGTTAGTAGGTTAAAGTAATGAAAAGTTTGAAAAGAATGGATGGATGATGGTCTTATGGTGTTTTGACGAATGTAATCAAGAGAATTAGTGATGTTGAAGTTCTTGAGGAATAAAATATAGGAAGTAGGATTTAAGTTTGAACTCTTAATTTGGAAATATAAAGAATATTCTGAGAACCATGTCCGAAAATAATGTAAGTGATCAAGATATTTGTGTTAAAGGATTATATCATGCTAAATTGAGTCTAGTATCTAGGATGTGAATTATGTTGGAATTGAGAATTCATGTATGAGTAATTGTTAGGAAAAATCTTCTTGAAATGATTGGGTGAATTAAATGGGATTGACATAAGCTATAATGAGGTGCTTTTGGATATGATAGAAGAAATAATAGAAATTTTTGACAATGAGTTTAATGGTGTTACTGTGATGAGGTAAGTTGGAATTATTAGACATGTATCAATGGTACATAAATGTTATTAAAGGTTTGAAGGATTTATTACAACGTATGTTTAACATATTGATTAAAGGATTTGAGGATAAAAACGGATGATAGATTAAGATGATGATATTCAAGGGATGATATTGATATATAAAAAAAAATGACTTGATAGAAGTTTAGAATAAGAAAAGATAGTTACCCAATATGAAGGTGAATATGTTCCTTTATGTGTGTGTTTTCTTATGTCGACCCATAGATATATCCATGCGAGCTAGAGGATATCAATTGAAGAACTTATGAGTGAAAGAAATCCTTATGGTTAAGTTATATGGAAAAATCACTCAGGTGAATAGACATATTAAAAAGTAAAGATGTTATACAGAAAAGATATCCCTAATTATTTAGGTAATAAGGTTGGTAACTCTAAATAATGCCTTAATTTCATTCCCAACATGTGGTAGGATGGATTGAAATTCGGGGACTGAATTTTTTAAAGGGGGAAGAATGTAACATCCCGTAATTTTTAGATATTTTTCTTAGAAATTATTCACCTTACATATATGCATAGAAATGTTCTAATATTAATGGAATAGGTAAAGAAAGAAAACCATAGAGGAAATATTAGAAATAAACATGCTAAAGAAAGTTGAAATTCTTAGGTAAAGAAAGATAAATTTTTGTGAAGTAAGTAAAGGTCTTAAAATTTCAAGAAGATCGGATTAGGGTAATTTTTCTTAATTACTAAGTTTAGTATCTCCACCCGTAATTGGGCTTTAACCTATGGACACTTCATATAGAGTTTTTCTACTTCACATGAATTTTTAGCAAGCCAATAGGATAGCCCAAGGAAGAAATAAAACATAGACTTGGACTAGGATATAGAAATTAGACCGGTAGCCCAAAAATCATGAAAATGTGACCAAGCCCATTATGAAAGGTAGAATTTTAACCAAAGGAAAGAAAATGGGCAAGAATGAGCCCAAACCCAAGAGGAAAAATAAAAATAAAAATAAAATTAAAGTGATGAAATAATGGTGTAATCAAGATTAGGTGACATGGCATTAAGACAAAAATTTAGCAAGTGGTGTGATTCTACATTCATCATTTTGGCAAGTGGCATAATAATACAAGGCTTTAGGACAAAAACATCTATATCCTACACTCATAATTTTAGCAAGTGGTATGATAAGACATAGCATTAGGACAAAACATCTCTATCCCACATAAATAATTTCAACCAAATAATGGAGATTGAAGGCCTAGAAATTTGCCACTTAAAAGGGCAACCTATCATAATTGATTAAGACAAAAGAAAAAGTAAATGAATCCTTAAATCAAAAGGATCTTGTCCCATATATTAAGAACATATTATCATAATTTTCAAAATACAAATCTCCTTTTCCTATGCATATCTTGACTAAGGAAGAGGAAGACAAGAACATAAGTTGTTTGTTTTCCAAAAATTCAACAAAGTGTATCCTAATTATGATAAGGTAGACCCATGATCATGAAAGGTGAATTATTTGGTGGTCTATATAAGAAAACACACCCATACAACATTAGAATTTCGTCCAAGTGAGGGAGAGGAAAAATAGAAGCAAGGTAGAGTGAGGAAAGGAGAGGAAGAAAGGAAGAAAGAGGAAAGAGAAGTCTAGGAGACTAAGTGCTCCAGGTAAGTTTAACAATATTTCTTTTTGAAGAAAACTTTTGAAACTTATAATATTTACATGAGATTTTGATCTTAGAACTTTTATGATTGGTCATGATGTTGCTATATCATGTTACATATTGAGCTTGCATGTGATGTATGTTTGAATACTTAGGTTGGTGTAGATAGTTCTGCATGGGTATGGCTATGGTTGGCAGAATTTTAAGCTTCGGTTTTTTAATTTCTGGGAATTCTCTGTAGGGAATTAAAATAAATAGTTAACATAAGAATTAAAGATATGTGTCTCACGGATTTCTTGCCACTGGAATCATTCAATTTGGAGTCCATATGAGGAATATATGAGCCGATTAGTAGTCAAAGGTCAGAAAATGGGTCATTAGGGAAGAATATGTTAGGATAGCTTCGGTATATTAATTTTTGGGAATTATCTGTAGGGAATTCAAATAAATGGTTAACATAAGAATTTAAGATATATGTGTCACAGGTTTGTAGCCACTAGAATCATTCAATTTAGAGTCCATATGATGTATATATCTTCCGATTAGTAAGCAAAGGTCAGAAAATGGTTCATCAGGGAAGAATATGTTAGGATAGCTTCGATATTTTAATTTTTGGGGACACTCTATAAGGAATTAAAATAAATGGTTAACATATGAATTACAGATAGATGTGTTATGGATTTTTAGCCACTGGAATCACTTAATTTGGAATTCATATGTGGGAGATATGGACAGATTAGTACCTAAAGGTCAGAACCTATCCGAGAGGAACTATCCTGTACTTTGAGGGAGTAATATCACCTTGATTTCTTACTATTTCACTTAACTGTTCAACATAATAGTTTTAGATAATTGTGTTATCTTGAAATAGACAACAAGATCACCTACATCGAAGTTCAATTGAGGGAGTTATGCTCTGATTAGTTAGAGAAGGTTAGATGTGATGAAAACCTGCATCAAGAAAATAAAGGAATAAAATTAATATTTAAGAAAGAAGATGAATCTTATAAATGAAAATAATAAATAACTAGTATAGCCATAGCCATTGCCATTGTATGAACTTCTTACCATCTTAAGTGTGAAATTTTGACATGGAAATATTTTATAAAGTGATATTTGAAATGGTTATGTTCATGGCATGATTACCAATGATTTTCGGTAATAGTTATATTTTGATGAACATACTTGTTATTGAAAGCATATTTTTGGCTATCATTGTGAAAAGAAAAGAAATGAGCACGGTCACATGGCAATCCGTGTGGTGCAACAGTAGGGGACGCCCTACCAACGGTTATGATCATGTTAATGAGAAAAGAAAGAGAAAGTGGGCCATGTCGGACGGAGCGAGAAAAGCCCGTACCGGAGAGTAGAGGATACTCACCCTGACCGGGGTAGCTTGAAATGAGAATAAGTTGATAGCCATCATATGATATTCTGAAAATAGTTAATCCTATCATACATATCATTACTGTATGATTCTTATGTGCATAGCTGTAATGCATTCATGTGACCAAAGATATTTTCTGTAGTTTATACAGCTGAACATGATGTGATAAGCTATATTGATGATGATTTGTTGTTGAACTTACTGGGATTTAATTATCACTATATTTCCATATCATGTTCAGAAAATTAGTTATGCAGATTTTCTATAGCTCTGGCTTTTAGTGCACATTGGATCGAGTTACTTTATGTTGGGCAGATCTCAGAATCAAATAAGATGTTTGTGGTCAAGTTGGCTCAGATCCCGGTGAAGGTGCAACCACCCGCACCTGTATCTCCAGAATTGGTCAACCAAAATAAACAAGATGTAAATATCTATGTGTTTGATATGTTGCATGTACGTTTTGATTAATGACGTGTATGTGAACTTAATATTGTATAATAATAAAGAAAAAAAAAGGTTGTTACATAATTGGTATCAGAGCAAGTCGATCCTAGATGGCCAGTGGGTGGTTGGTTATCTGAATCGATCTTATAGTATCTTGAGTATGTTGTGGTAGTGTTGTGTAATGGATCAGTGATTTCATGTAGGTAGGAAATTACTAGTGTTTCCTATCTATATGCTGAGGTGGTGTTATGACTGCTGTTAATTTTTTTTTTAAAACTAACTATTGGGCTTGATCACCTCAATAGCAGCATATTTTTACCACAGTAGGAAATGGCACCACCAAGGAGGAATTCGGTAAACAATGCGGAGGAAACCCTACACAACCTTGCCATGGCAATTTGAGAATTTGATATTGATTTACTCCTTAGAACCCAACTAGTATCTATATCCCTATATAGAATGATATCGATTGAATTTTAAAAAAAAAGTAGTTACAAGACTTGTTAGACAAGGGATTTAAATGCCCTAGTACTTTTATTTGGAGTGCTCTAGTTCTATCTGTGAAAAAAGAAAGATGGATCGCTATGACTATGCATAGATTATAGACAGTTGAATAAGGTGACAATGTAGAATAGAAACCCATTAGCTCGTATAGATTACCTGTTTGACCAGTTATAAGGTGTTCAATATTTTTCCACAAATAGATTTGGGATATGAGTAACATTAATTAAGGATAAGAGAAGAGGATGTAGGAGTTATTATGGGCATCATGAGTTCTTGGTGATGCATTTAAATTGACAAATCTTTAGCTACATTCATAGATTTAATGAATAGTAATTAGGTCATCCTTGGAACAATTTGTTATTATATATATGGATGATATACTAGAATATTTCAAAAGTTCAGAGGATCATAAGCAACATTCAAAGATAGTTTTACCAACTCTAAAGGAGTATGGTTGGTAAATATGGTATCCAAGTAGACTCTAAGAAAGTAAAAGTAGTACAAAAAATAGCTACATTTTACTACATTTAAAGATGAAGATCCAAATCCAATTTACACTTCCTGCGGTTATCTGCCGTCCATTCTATTTGAGTAATAGTTGGGTCAGGTACATGAACATAGGCTTGTAAAGCATCAATCAACTCTTCAGCATTTGAAGCTGAGATGAGAATTCGTTGTGCTGAGTGTGGGATAAACCTCTGTTCCACAGCTTGATCTAGAAAAGACAACAAACCATCAAAGAAGTGATTAACATTTAACAAACCTATCGGTTTGTGATGCATATTCAGTTGTGCCCAAGAGACTATTTGGAAAACCTCCTCTAAAGTACCAAAACCACCTGGTAAGGCAATGAAGGCGTTAGCATTGCTCATCATTCTAGCCATGCGTTCATCTATGGAAGCTACGCTATATTCTTTCCCAATTGTCTTCCCTATGTTGCTGGATGTAGCTAGAGCTGTAGGAATAATACCTAGAACTTGGCATCCCCCTACATGTGCAGCTGTAGCCACACACCCCATTAACCCACAGTTACCTCCACCATACAGTAAATGAATTCTTCTCCTAGCCAGCACCATACCCAGATTTTGTGCTGCATTGACATACTCCCCATCTTTTCCAGGACTGGAACCATAAAAGACACAGATATTTCGAAACTGACGGAATGCAGTTCCCTCCATAATTTCTATCACCTTAACTCTGAGTATGAAGATAAAGATACTAATGTAAGCATTTATAGAACTCAGAGAAGGGCATATTTATAATAGTTATGCGAATAGGCCAGGTATTATTAGAACAACTATGTGAGTGATTGGTGGATATCAGCAAAATTAAAGGTAAAAAAAAAGTTCAAAAATGACGGCAAGCATGTATATGTACAATAGTTATGACCGTGACCTATATTAAGCACATAAAGAGCATAAGATAAGATATCACCATAAATATGTCTTTTTCTTATTGTCTTTGATGAAGCATTGATGTCTTAATTCTTGTAGAAAAGTTGTAGGTGATAGCCATCATTGTAAAAAAAAAAGAAGAGTAAAAATGCAATCAAATGATTTATTTTGTATTCTCAATGTTTTTGCCAGTCGACTATCAGTATTATTAAGTTGACTAACTATTTTGAGAAATTTTAATTTGGACTGGTTATTTTACAGTTGATTGATTACATCTATTTTGAAGCAATCAACTGCATCCTACGAGTTAACTACATATTCTTTGATTTTCACAGACTTTTATTTGCACATTAAAGAGTTTTTTGAAATCTGCTCGACTTTTCGCTTCCAGAATTTCAATGATGAATCAATCAGGCTTAGAATGTTTCCATTTTCATTGAAAGATAAAGCTAAAGCCTGGTTGAACTCCCTTCCTACAGGAACTATAACTAGTTAGAACCAATTAGTAAATAAGTTTCTGGCAAAAAATTTTCCTATGTCTAAAACTGATGTCCTTAGGAGAGAAATTTTTTATTTTTGTCAAAAAGAGGGTGAACAATTTTTTGAATGTTGGGAAAGATTTAATTATCTTCTTCTGAAATGTCCTTATCATGGTTTTGAAACTTGGAGATTGATGAAATATTTCTATGATGGTTTAAATTCATCAAACCGTCAAATGATCCAAAGCATGCATGGTGGGAGATTTTTACAATTGAATGAGAGGAAAGCTTGGGAATCCTTAGGATCTTTATCTGAAAATTCTCAACATTGGAACTGCATAGGTCCTAGGGAAAAGAAGCCTCAAACACAAAAAAGGGAGGACTTTATGAAGTGAGTGATGACACAAATGTGAGAATTTCCTTAGCTAGCCTGACCAAAAAGGTAGAAGCTTTAACTTTAAGCCACATTCGGAACCCTTCTACCAATACTAGGATAGAGGCATGTGCCTTATGTTCTAGTACATCTCACATTGCACAATTTTTTCCATCCATACCAGCTTACCAAGAAGCATTTTCTGAGTAATCTAATTCTCTTCAGTCTTATGGAAAATCATCAGATAGTCCATTTTCACCCACATATAATCCAAATTGGAGGAATCATCCAAATTTTTCATGGAGGCAAAATCAACCTGCAATGAATCAAAATGGGCAACAATTTGCCCCTTCCAATTCATACCCTCAAGTTCCTCAACATGCTCCTCCTTTCGGGGTATCTCAACAAAGAAAACCTTCTTTGGAAGATACTCTACAGCAATTCATGCAATCAACCCAACAAGTTTTACAATCTCACACTCAATCCATTTCAAAGATTGAAACATAATTGGGTCAATTAGCCAGTGCTATAGGAGAGAGAGAAAAAGGAAAATTCCCCAGTCAACCTATTCCTAATCCTAAGGGTCAATATGAAGTAGGATCATCAGCAAATCCTAAGGAAGAAGTAAAGTCTGTGACAACCCTTAGATCTGGAAAGGTCATTGATAATCATGTACACATGCCAAAAAATGAGGAACAGAGTCAACATGAATTCCAAACTAATTACTCAAGTGAAAAGAAAAGTGAACAGATTTCTTGTGCCCCTAAAGCTCCTTTCCCTCAAAGACTTGCGACAAATAAGAAAGGTACTCAGTATAGTGATATTTTAGAGGTGTTTAAGCAAGTAAGCATTAACATCCTTTTTCTTGACGCTATCAAACAAGTACCTGCTTACTCAAAATTCCTGAAAGATCTATGTACGGTGAAAAGGAAAACTAATGTTCCAAAAAAGGCATTCTTGACTGAACAAGTAAGCTCTATAATTCAACAAAAAACTCCTATCAAGTACAAAGATCCTGGTTGTCCTACAATTTCTTGTGTGATAGGTGACCATGTGATTAACCGAGCCTTACTTGATCTAGGAGCAAGTGTGAATCTGCTGCCTTACTCTATGTATAAGAAACTTGGGTTAGGAAAACTAAAACCTACACCAGTGACCCTTCAGTTAGCTAATAGGTCCACAAAAATTCCTAGAGGTGTTATAGAAGATGTGCTCATTAAGGTTGATAAATTTTACTTTCCAGTAGATTTCATTGTTCTTGACACTGAACCTATTGAGAATACAGAGACACAAATTCCAATCATTTAGGGTAGACCATTTCTGGCAACATCCAATGCAATCATTAATTGTCGAAATGGAATTTTGAATTTATCTTTTGGAAATATGACTGTGGAACTAAATGTTTTTAATGTCTCTCATCAACCTATGGACATGTATGATTTATGTGTGGGTAACCTGATTGAAAGCGCCATTTGTGATTCATTTTCAGACTCCTTTAGTAATGATCATCTAAAAAAATATTTGATTCATTTCGATAAGGATAAAAATTAGGATTATCTGGTTCGTGAAGTAGACTCTTTGTTAGAGACAAATCCACTAATGGATACTGATAAATGGAAAGCCAAAAAAGAAAAAGTCTCACCTTTTGAGTCAGTTCCACTGCCATCTGTTGTTCATACTGTTTACCCACATGGTGCAGTAAAGATTGAAAATCCCAAGAACGGTGATATGTTTAAAGTAAATGGTCAAAGATTGGAAGCATTTTTGAAATTACCAAATCCGGAGATAGAGGAAACACCTTTGCATGATCCTATCTACAAGGATTGATTTGCTTCTGTTGTTAAAAGTTACCGTGCACGTTATCTAGGTAAGATCTTTCTTTATTTAACTTGCATTAATTTTTCCCTTCAGTGTTATCTTCTTTTGAATTTCTTTTTTTTCCCTACCTTTGTTGCTTTTGGTTTTTCAAAAAAAGAGAGTAAAGAACAATTGAGTCAAAAATGGAGGACATTCTCATAAAATTGAAAAATCATTTTCCTTCTCTTCCACCCAATGCATTGAGAAAAATTTACAAAGAATGGGTTGCAAGATTAAGGGTGTTGATGATCATGAGGATGCCTACTGATATTTGTTCACTAATTGAAGCTAAGGTACGATTATTAGGTGAGTCTGCAAATAATTTCATCTCTTACATGCCTGGTTTGGGAAAAACCAGTTTTGCTAAAAAGCATAAAGCTAAACGAATGGGTGTTTGTCATAAATGTGGACATGAAACTTGCAACAAACGTTGCCGTTCTTTGGGTTGGGTGTCTGTAAATCGGGAATACAAAATTAAGTTCATTAAGGATGGCTTGAGTAAGGAGTCATTGGATGATGACTTTCATCTAACGTCTCTTGAGACACATCCTAGTGGATCTGTGCATATCGGTATTGTCGATTTATGGCGCCATTTCAAAAAAGAACATAAACAGTACAATCTTAGGAATCTGACGTTAAAAGACCCTATTTGCCAATTTATAAGAAAATTGGATGGGAAGCATATTCTCGACCCATAGAGGGCGTTTAAGACGTTACTGGATGTAAAACCAGAGGAAGATGTGAGCCACAATCACAACTACTGTACATATGCATGCGTGCTGTCATTTTTGAATTTTTCACCTTTAATTTAGCTTACATTTTTCGGCCTACTCTTATAGCTATTGAAATTATGCCCCCGGCCTATTCACATAGCTATTACAAGTATGCCCTTATTTGAGTCTTATAAATGCGCACCTCAATATCTTCATCTTCATAATCAAAGTTAAGGTGAGTGTAGATATGGAAGGAACCACAGTCGGTCACTTTCAAAATATTTGTGTCTTTTGTGGTTCTAGTCCTAGAAAAAATGGAGAGTATGTAAAAGCAGCATAAACTTTGGGTATGGTACTAGCCAGGAGAAAGATTCATTTAGTTTATGGTGGAGGTTGTCGAGGGTTAATGAGGAGTGTGTCTGGATCTACATATCTAGAAGGATGCCAAGTTCTTGGTATTGTTCCTACAGCTCTAGCTGTATCAAACATTGTAGGAAAAACAATTGGGGAAGAATGTAGGGTATCCTCCATGCATGAGCAAATTGCTAAAATGATGTGCAACACTGACGCCTTCATTGCCTTACCTGGTGGTTTTGGTACTCTAGAGGAAATTTTCCAAGTCGTCCCTTGGGCACAACTGAACATGTACCATAAACCCATAGGTTTGTTGAATGTTAACAATTTCTTTGATGGTTTGTTGTCTTTTCTTGATCATGCTGTAGAACAAAGGCTTATCTCACACTCAACACGTCGGATTCTCTTCTCGGCCTCAAATGCTGACGAGCTGATTGATGCGCTGCAAGCATTTGTTCATGTACCTGATCCAGTTATAGCTTAAATAGATTGGACAACAGAACACCGTAGAAAGCGCAAACTGGACTTAGATCTTCATTTGTAACACCTTTTATTTTCTTGAATAAATTTTTATTTTCTGTTTAGTTTGTTGCAGGTTCATCTTTTCTTAGATCTCCTTCCAGGTAATATCTCTTTTAATCTTTATTGTTTATTTTGTGTTTCTTCATCTTTCAAAAAAAAAAATTTGAGTGATGTTTTGGGATTAGGCAAAGATAGCACCAATGATGAAAATGGTTTAAAATGCTTGTAACCTTTGAAAAATTGATGAGTTCTGAGTATTATGTGTGAACTTGAACTCTAATGTAACTTATGTTTTATTTGAGAATCCTAATATCTTGTGCACTTAATCTTTTACATTTGACTGATTGTTTATTTAGAAAATATTTATGTGATTCAGATATGTTAATTGATCTCATAAGACTCTAGAACTTATTTAATTGTCACTTGAGGCGAAATCCTAGACTACTCTCCATTTAAGAAATGAATTAGGCGTTGTTGGAATTGTTTGAGCCTTTCAGACCAACCAATACATTATACCATCCCTAGTAACCCATTTTTGAGCCTATATTTATCCTCTCTTTTTTTGTACACCTATATTATTATCTAGCCTTTAAACAAAAATGTTTCTAACTTTTACCTTTCACTCAGAGGAATGATCATTTCAAAAGCTATGGTTTAAGGGTGGATGGTAGAAGTTAAAAAAAAATAGGAAGAAAAAAAAAGAAGATAAAAAGAAGACGTTAACACTCCCTAAATAAATAAGTTTGGGGGTGTTTATATTAAAAAAACAATAGTATGAGCAAATAAATGAAAGGATGATGAAAAGGTTGGAGATAGAATTCACCGTATAATATCAAAAGTATTTGGGAGGTTTTAAATGATCATGTGCATTGAAGAGTGAATTGAGCTTTCATTCATATCATTTTATCCACATTTAACCTATACCATACATTACAAGCCTAATGAAAGTCCTAATGATCTTAAATGTTATGATTAGTCTACATTAGTGGAGAGTGACATGAAAAATAAGCTTATGGAGTCTCAAATGCATATATCTACAGATCTGTTAAAAATATTTGATTACATAAATTTATTTGAATGCAAAAAGTCTAATGTCAGAAGACTACTACACACACACACACTTGGATTCACGAGTAAACTATATGTTGCATTTGAATAAAAGTTCTACATAACCTTAAAATTTTGATATTTTCCTTGGTTGCACATTTTAGATCCTTGAGGAAAGCTTAGTAAGCCAAAAACAATTCATCACTCACTCATCTTTCAAATTTTGAAGTTTATGTGTTTTGCTTGAGGACAAGCAAAAGAATAAGTTTGGGGGTATTTTATGAGTGAGTTTTATACTCATAAATTAAATATTTTCATCTTATCTTTTTGCCATCATTAAGCATAAATCTCCCTTACTTGTCTTTAGTTTGTGTATTTCTTACAGATGGAGAGAAGAGTAGAAAATGGACTTAATTGGAGGAATCAGAGCTAAATTGTGGTTCTTTGGGAATGATGTATATAAATCAAGCAGATAAAACAAATTCATTAAGGATGGCTGAGTAAGGAGCATTATCATATTGAATCTTGAGACGCATCCTAATGGAGATATGCACACATTTATTCTTGATTTATGATCACATTTCCAAAAGAACTAAAACATAAAGATTCACGGCAAAGCACCCAATGTTGAGAATATGTTTGTTGTTTGTAGTCCAGCCCAACCTTGCTGCATTCCTTGGGCTATATCTCTGAAAATACATATCCAATATGTATGTATTCTGGTAGGTGTGTATCTGACACAATTGAGTACAACTGTCATGTTCAAGTGGTCAGAAAATTCGGACATTAAAAGGGCCAAAAGTGGGCTAGAATAGAATATATCCCCTACTGTAGTCCAGCCCCACTTTGCTATAGTATTTTGACCATAAGTCACAAATTTCGTATCCAATTTGTCCACAATTTGTCTTGACGGAAAGATAATGAAATTTTCTACAACTTTTGTGTTGATGGAGTCAGCAAATTCGGAGGATTCCCAGATGATATTCAAGGTTCAATTTCAGTGCACATGATGGAATCCAAATTGTCAACTCTGTACAATTTCCTACCAAACAATTTTGACAATTACCACACCTACCACACCTAATTGTTTCTATAAATAGAGGGCTTGAGGGGTGAGTTAAAGAGTTTTTGGATAGCTTTTGGAGAGAGCTTGGGAAAGCTTTGTTGGAATTCTACGTACTTGTAATGTTATTCTCTCTTTAGACATTTTGTATTTTTCATTTTCTTCCGTAATATTATCATGTTCCTTCATCTATCATTTTACTTTCTTGCTTTAATTATGGAGAACTAATCTCCTAATGCTAAGGTGAAATGGGTGAAACTCTTGGTATGAGAATAATAATTTATCTAACTCTTAATCTTAATGTTTATCTTTGATATTGTATTTACCTTCTTATTTCTTTTCTCATGATTATTTCTTAATGGCTGGTTTTATCTTACTACCGATTTCTTGTTATTTTATTGGCTGGTTTTATCATACCACCTATCTCTTATTATTTTTATGGTTGGCTTTGCCACCTATCTCTTGTTATATTTCTTCTTCTTACCTCTTTTCATTCAAATCTTTTAAACTTGGAATCTTGATACATTGTAGACAATCTTTGGCACAATGAATGCTTGAATCAATCTTGATTTATTGTAGACAATATAATGATTGGCATAATGTATGCTCGACTATAAGTACAAGTTATCTTTTGCATCTTTGTATTTTTATTCTTGCGAAGTGTGGATCTTGATATATTGTAGACAACATGACAATTGGCACAATATATACTTGAATCCATTTTACAAGAATGTTTTTAATTATTAGTGAGGAGGTAAATATAATTCATGTATAAACAAAGTTGAGCTTAAATTAACTTATCATCCAATTAGAACTTCATTCGTGTAAGGATTCTAATTGAGTAACAAAAGAATTAAATTTATCTTTATTCGATATACCAAGAGTGGATCCCCTAACCTTAGCATGCTTCTTTATTTTGAATACATCTTCATTTAATTTTAGTATATTAGTTCTTTGTGTAATTTGTTCAATATTCCTCTCACAAAACAAGACATCGAGAACTAGGTTAGAAGTATTTATTTTGGATCTATATTAGAATTTTCTCTCAATTGGCAATCTTTGTGGGATCAACCTTGTATATCACTAAATCTATACTCCAATAGATTCGTGCACTTGCGAGTTTTAATTAAAACAAAAACAAACCTCTTTCAAGCATTACTAATCCTACCTAGGTTGATCGAATTGCCTACTTTCGTGGTTCTTAGTTCAACCTAGGTCCATTGAGCTTTATGCCAACCATGGAAGTCAATTAATCGGTTTTCTCTTGCCCACTAATTGATTCATTCCTAGAGAATCTTAAACTACTTTTATGATTAAGATATCCCTAATTAACTATTAAGTTTGAGTTTTAACTTTCACCTTTCAGTTCATAATTAAATACCTAAGATGTGTTAGATTGGGGATCAGGCATTCTACCAACTCTTATTCATGCATATAATAGTTAATCCTAATTAATCCAGAAGTGATCACAATTAGAGTTTCAACATTCAATTCAACAGCATAGTATCATCATATCACAAGTGGATTTACCAAAACTCTAGATCAAATCTACTCACACATCATAGAAACATAAATCAAATTCATTTCCATTAAATAATTCATTCAAGTTCAGTACAATCTAAAGAGAAGGAGTAGAAATAAAAGTAGAGAATTAAAGTAGAAAGATGTAACCTGGTCTGCAGAAAAGTAAAGATGAAATAAAACCTTCAATGAGTGTAAATCATACTCTAGAATATAAATTCAAAAATGATTCAAGTAAAAACAAAATCTAAGAGTGTTTTCTAAGCCTAAAAACTGAGTCTCAGGTGTCTCTCCAGGTCTGGATGTCTTCCTCTGCGTTTCCCTATGCATATGTATCGCTTGGCTACCAAAAACCCTAAGAAAATACGTGTTGTATGGACTGAAAGCACGGCCGTGTTCCAGGACATGGCCTACCTGGCCATGCCTTGGGCTAGATTCTGAGAATTTTCTACATCTTTCGCATAGAGTAAAGCTTGGCCGTGCTTCATGAACACCAAGCATAGTTTGGCCGTGTTGGGGGCTGCCAAGCTCTTTTCTTGCTAATTTTTGGTGTGTTGCCTCCTTGCTTCCTCCTTAGCATATTCCAAGTCCATATGTCTCCTCTCATGATTGTTTTCCCTTGCTTCTTGGCCTCTTTTGCTCTCCTACAAACATAAAAAAAAACCAAAGCAGTATCCAGAGCAAAGCATAACCAAATGCAGGGAAATAATCACAAGTTTACTACTAATTAGGGGATAAAATATAACCATTAAACATTCAAATTTCCCCTTTATCAACTCCCCCATGCTTAAACCTTTGCTTGTCCTTAAGCAAATAACATGTCATATCCAAAGGAAGAGAGATGATGCATACAAATTTCAAATAATAGATAAATGCAATATAGGAAATTCTTCACTCAATCTGTGTGCACACAATAGATATATGAATAGACATTTACCAGATAGTCTCTATTCTTCTAAAACTAAACCAAAATTCTCCTACTATATATCTGCTTCTATTGGCACAATTGAATGTATGTATCTAATTGATTTTCAATCACTCAAGTAGGCCACCTCATCCTTTAGATCTCCCTATGTTTCCTTACCTTTATTTCTATTTTTCTCACTCTTTTTCTCACTCAATTTCTTTTATTTCTTGTCATCATTTTTTTTCTTTTTCTGTTGTCTATTTCATTCATCTCTTTTTTTATAGAAATATGCAGTGAGTGCATTTTATGCTCCATCTCACTAGGGTAAAGGCAACTAGGTACTCATACTAAGGCCTTTTTGGTGCCTTGAAGGGGTACTCAGAGTGAAAACTTTTTGGGTGTTATATTCTCTCATTTTTCACCTCTCCCTGCCTTCACACTCTCATAGCGTTAAAAATCAATAAAGACATACAATTCAAAGCACAATAGGAGAGATATTTTTCAAAAAATTAAAGGTTTAATGCTAGAAGAGAGAGACAAAATTTAAACTACCTATTTCATATCCTATTGTGCATCACATGTTCATGAGCTAAAATCAACTTATATTACATCAATTTATCTTTGAAATAGTAAACTATGTGATTTTGTAGTGCAACATGAGATATTTAGCCAATAATAACTAATCAGAGAAAACCACAAATCTAAATCTACTCTCCCATGCTTAAACTTCACATTGTCCCTAATGTCAGTAATAGCTGAAAGTACAGGCAAAGGGAGAAATAGCATACTTGCTCACTGGTCGTCTAGAGGAGTTAGAGGTGGGTTCTGACCCAAGTGTTAGGTATACCATGCCTGCATCATTCCCTGCATGTTTTGGATAGAATCTTGCATGGCTTGCAGGGTAGCTCTTTGAGATAGTTGCTTTGCCTCAATGCGGTTGAGCCTCAAGGAGATGGAGTCCTAATCCTCCAAAGGAGCATATGAGGTACCTACACGGTCAGTAAAATAGGAATGAGGTGGGGGTGGAACAGCCAAAAGTAGCTCAAGGGGTAAATCATCCCCCTCTGGTGGAATCTCATCACCCTATCTACCCTCCTTTAAAGTGTAGATCTAGATTTCCCTACTAGTAATTGTAGTCCTAGTAAGGTTAGGAAGGCAGAAGATTGTATGTCCTCTGAGATACAACCAATAGTCAGCATTTTTCCTAACAATAAGTTTCATATGCAGGCAAGATTCTAAATCAATCCTGCTACTGCCAACTAGTGGTTGCAATCCCTGGAGATTGGCCTCAAATCCCAGCCCTCTAGCTATTACAGTAACCAGGCCCCCTATGACCACCTTTCCATTCATTGCACTACCTACCCGGGCCATCTGGTGAGCCATGAAGGCTTCAGTATCCACCTGAGTACCATGTACCATAGCATAAATAAAGTAAAGCTCCATTTGATTTACAACCCCATCACTCTCAGCCCTACCAAAAATAGTATACGCCATAAGACGCTATAAATATCGAAAGGTAGGGTTACAAATGAAAGAGGTTTTGGAACTTGATGCACTATACTGCCAATCAATAGAAATTGAATTCCAAAAAGGTTGGGCTAGAAAACTTGAGGGTACTGATCTAGTTCCCTTGGGAGGCATTCTAAATAGTGCATTAAATTCAGCCAAGGTTAAGCTAAAAGTATGGTTAAACAGTCTAAAATTAACGCGGCCCTGACTGACATCGGGACCCAGAAACAGGACTACGTTAATTGAGTTGAAAAACTCTAAGGTGGTCCTAGGATAGGCCGGGTATCGTAGAGTGATGAATGTATTCTAGCCAATCCTATCAACTAAGTATTGGACGTCATTTAAAAGACCTAACCAGTCCAAATATTCCTTATCCATATACTAGGTACTCAGCATTTCTTGTTTAACTAGAGTATCGTATCGTGTCCGTTGACTATCATCAACAAACACAATACCATACTCATTTATCTGGTGAGGAAGTTGGGGCGGTTGCAGAGTTCGTCCTCTACGTTGTTGCTGGGATTGGGAGGAGGATTGGCCAGTTCTAGCTCTTTTGGGACCCATGGAAAAGGATATGCAATCAAATGCAAAAGGAATGTGTAAATGCAAAAGCTAACTAACAGAAAAATGATAAAGGGGAATTTTGAGTACTTAATGGCTATATTTATCCCCTAATTCATAGTAACTTGTGCTTACTCTACTTTTGGTTATACTTTGTTCTGGATACTGCTGTGGTTTGTTTTGTGTTTGTAGAAGAGCAAAAGAGGTAAAGAAGCAAGAGAAAACAATCATGGGAAGAGCCAAAAGGAATTAGGATATGCTAAGGAGGAAACAAGGAAGCAACACACCAAAAATTGGCAAGAAAGCAGTTCGGCAGCCCCCAACACGGCCAGGTCGTGTTTGGTGGCATGGAGTATGGCCAGGTAGTGCTCTGGGCAGATGCTGCAAAGAACCTCCAAAAACCAGCCTGAAGCATGGCCAGGCCGTGTCCTGGAACACGGCCGTGCTTCGGGTCCGTACTGTATGTGATTTTTAGGGTTTTTGGTTGCTAACTTGATACATAAGCGGGGGAAAACACAGAGGCAAAGATTTAGACCAGAGGAGACACTTTAGACTCAATTTTTAGGCTTAGAAAACACTCATAGGTTAGAGTTTTACTTGAATCATTGTGGAATTTATGTTCTAGAGTAGGAATTTTCTGCATTCGAAGGTTGTATTTTATCTGACCTTTTCGAAGACCAGGTTTTATCTTTCTATTCGAATTATCCTCTTCTATGTCTACTTATTCTCTTTAAAATGTATTGAACTATCATGATTTACTCAATGAATATGAATTTGGTTTCTGTTTATACGATGTGTGAGTAGCTTTAATTTGGGGTTTCGGGAAACCCTCTTGTGATATGATGATTCTATGCTGATGAATTGAATGTTGAAACCTTAATTGTGATTACTTCTAGATTGATTAGGATTGACTATTATATGCATAAATGAATTGGTAGAATGCCTGACCACTAATCTATCACATATTAGGTTTTTAATCGATGAACTGAAAGGTGAAGATTAAAATCGGAACTTAATAGTTAATTAGGAATATCTTAATCATGAAAGTAGTTTAAGATACTCTAGGATTGAATCAATTAGTAGGCACGAGAAAACCGATTAATTATATTCCATGGTTGGCATAGAGCTAAATGGACCTAGGTTGAGCTAAGAACCACGAAAGTAGACAATTAGATCAACCTAGGTACGATTGGTAATGCTTGAAAGAGATTGCTAATTAATTAAGGCTAAACCATCCCTAATAATCTTGATAATTACAATTAAAGGTAAATATTAGTTGTTGAATATCACAAGTGTGGTGGTGCGCACTGTCGCAGGTACACCCAAATTAATACCTTACCTCAAAACTAACCTGTAGTAGTGGGAGTAAGGGTCGATCCCACAGATACTGGAATTAACTTATGTGATTAAGAAAGGGGGAATTGATAATTGAACACATTGCTTATATCTAATTTAGTTAATTACTCATCATAGGTTCAATGATTTATAATCCAAAATCCTCAAACCTATTTGCCTCATGAATCACAGAATTGAAGACTTTGTTCAAAACATAATTTAGCGGTAGATTAAGACAGACAATATATTAGTAGGCCTCCTAACAACCATATGAATAATCATTGAGAAGAAGAGAAGATGAATAATCAATACTCAATTCAAATTGAAATAATAAAATCAAATCCACATCTCACAATGTATGAAAATCCCTTGAGGTTTCAATCTACCTCAACCAACTAAGAAGAACTAGCCACGCAGGGCCATAAGAAAATCTAAAGAAGAATTGAAGAACTTGAATGAAGAATTGGATGCCTTCTCTGCTTGCTTTCCTCTCTTTTTATAGATTAACTCCTCCTAATCGAAGTAGGAATGTATTCAAGTCAAATCCCAGTCCATCGGGCTTCAATTTGAGTGAAAAATACCTAATATCACGAAATCAGCAAGTCTGTACAGCAGCAGGCGCCGCGGCGCTCAAGTAGAGCGCCATGGCGCTATGGAGATTATGTCACAGGGCCCCGCGGCGCTCTGAGCTAGCCATGACGGGCCGCTGCGGCGCTAACTTGCGAGCGTCGTGGTTCCCAGAAAACTCTGGATTTTTCCAAAGTGCCAAACACGAAAGTTGTAGCTCTATGTTTCTTCTTTCCATAGCCGCTGGAATCACCTCGATCGAAGCTCAAGATATACCTCCATTAGTGATGAAAGGTCAAAAATTAGCATTTTTCATGATTTTCTCTATATTTTTCTCTTCTTTTCTGCTTTATTTTTCCTAAAACATTAAACACAAAAGTTAATTAAATCCTATTTATTCACTATTTAAATAAAATAAAAAGTAACATAAACTATGCTAAATACATGCTTAATTTATAGCATGTCAAATACCCCCACACTTACTCTTTTGCTTGTCCTCAAGCAAATTAATTCATGTGAACAATATTCAATAAATCAGATGAGTTAAAGACTTACCAATATGTAGCCTCATAGTAAAAATTATATGCTCTTAAAGAAATTTTAGAAAATTTAATGACTATGTGCAATATTCAATTCAAATGCAATTCAGAATTTATTTTCTAGAGCCCTGAGTGTGTGTGTGTCTTTGAGCAGTTCAACCATCTTTCATTCAAATGAGTTTATATATCTCAAGAAATCAGGTATAGATCTCTTTGTAGTATTTCCATATACTTATTTTTCATACCACTCTCCACTAATGTAGGTCAAAACTACCTTTTAGGATCAAAAGGACTTTATTTACCTTGTAATGTGGCCAGGGTATAAGGTGGGATAAAGGATATAAATGTAGACTAAATCACCCAGTACCACATGATTAAATATGATCTCTTGAGCTCTTTGCTTTTCTCTTTTTTTTCAATAATAATTTTGGGGAGATTTTCTCCCCACACTCATTTTCTTGCTTCAATTTAATCTATCATTTTCCTCTTTTTCTTTCACACACAACATTTGTTCTTATCCTTTTTGTAAATAAAGCTCTACAATACAAATATTTAGCAAAATAATCATGGAGTGAGTGAATAGGGTAAAGAAAAAAAAGGATATTCCTATTAAATTTTGCTTTTGACTCATTTATGGATTTTAGAAAGAACAGTTCATTAAGCTCAAAATAAAGGGACTAGGGATATTTCATTGCTCAGGTTAGGCTTAAAAGGCTCAATCTATCAAATAATGTCTAAATCATCTACTAATTAATAGTATTAACCTAGGATTTCGCCTCAAGCAGCATTCAAATAAGTTCTAGAACCTTTTTTAGATCATAAAAAATTTCTTCAAGTTGTATAAACTTTCTTTAAATAAAAGAAATTAAATACCCAAAGTTGTTGTGCAAAATAATTACAGGATTCTAGAAAATGGGTAATAAATTGAAAATAAATTAAAATTACACATAATTATGAGTTTCCTACGTTTCTCAGGAGCTATTAGCAATTTAAACATTTATATCATTGGCTATTGGTTTCACTAACACAAACTCATAAATTGAAATTTTGTTCACATACTCACCTCATGACAGGACTAAAAATGCACATATCATAGAATTGTAGCATGCATCAAAGTAAGAAAGTGCACAAGTGTATGATTTATTATACAATCATCCAGCTGAATCATAAAGTGACCCCCATACTTAAAAACATACATTGTCCCCAATGTAAGAATACAAAAGAAAATATAGTAGGGACAAGTAATAAAATAAGGAGGGGTTCAGTGAAACTTCCCTGATTAATTGTCACCATCCATCTCATCATGCTTGGGGCCAGGCCTAAAGGGTGGTTCAAGAGGCGCTGGGATTGCTATTGGGAGGAGCAGGGCATGGGCCAGCTGGTTGAAGCAAACAGTGTGGTGCTACACTATGGAGTATTGGTAAACGGCTAAGTCATTCATCTGATGAGTGAGGACCTCTGTTCGCTCCCATAGATCTTCAATAGTATGCTGGGTCAGTGGTGGAGCTGAACTGCTACTCGGTTCTGCTGTAGGGAATGGTTGAATCCCTAGCTCCTCCTCTACTATCGCTTCATGGCCTTTGTACTTCTATATGTCGGCATAGGTAATAGGTCTCATTGGGTGAATGAGAGCGTCTGTGGAATCCCAGCTTACTCCTTCTTTCTGACATAGACCAGTAATTAAACTGGGGGCAAAGAGGGATCCGCCTCTAGTGTAACATCCCTAATTTCATTTCTTTTATTGATAAAAATACATAAAAATTTAATTAAGGAAATAAAATTTATTAGACAATATTTTAGATATCTAAGGAAATATAATCCTTAGAAATTCTTCACCTTATGTATATGCATAGAAAATGTTTCTAACATTAAGAGAACAAATAAAGAGGGAAAACCTAATAGGAAAGAAATTAGAAATAACATACTAAAGAGATGCAAAATTCTTGGGTAAGGAAGATAAATTTTTAGAAACAAGTAAAGGTCTTAAAATTTCAAGAACATTGAATTAGGGTAATTTTTCTTAATTCAAGAACTAGAGTTACTAAGTTTAAAATCTTTACCCATACATTGGGTTTTTACCTATGGACACTTCATATATAGTTTTTCCACTTCACATAAGTTTCTAGCAAGCCATTGGATAACCTAAGTAAGAAATAAAACATAGACTTGGACTAGGATATAGTAATTGGACCAATAGCCCAAAAATTATGAAAATGTGACCAAGCCCTCCAAGAAAGGTAGAATTTTATCCAAAGCAAAGAAAATGGGTAGGAATAAGCCTATAATGGGTAGGAATAAGACCAAATCCAAGAGAAAAAATAAAATAAAATAAATTAGGCGATGATATAATAATGTAATAATAAAGATTAGGTTACATGGCATTAAGAGAAAAATTTAGCAAGTGGTGTGATTCTACATTCATCATTTTGGCAAGTGGCATGATAATACAAGGCTTTAAGACAAAAACATCTATATCCTACACTCATAATTCTAGCAAGTGGTATGATAATACATGGCATTAGGACAAAACATTCGTATCCCACACAAATAATATCAACCAAATAATGGAGATTCAAGGGCTAGAAATTTGCCACCTAAAAAGGAAAACCTATCATACTTGTTTAAGACAAAAGAAAATGGAAAAGAATCCCTAAATCAAAGGGACCTTGCCCCTTATCTTAAGAACATATCATCATAATTTTCAAAATACAAATCTCCTTTTTCTATGCATATCTTGACTAAGGAAGAGGAAGACAAGAATATAAGTTGTTTGTTTTCCAAAAATTCAACAAAGTGTATCCTAATTGTGATAAGGTAGACCTATGATCATGAAAGGTGAATTATTTGGTGGTCTATATAAGAAAACCCACCCTTAAAACATTATAATTTCATCCAAGTGAGGAAGAGGAAAAATAAAAGCAAGGTAGAGTGAGGAAAGGAGAGGAAGAAAGGAAGAAAGAGAAAGGAGAAGTCTAAGGGACTAAGTGCTCCAGGTAAGTTTAACAATATTTCTTTTTGAAGAAAACTTTTGAAACTTATAATATTTATATGAGATTTTGATCTTAGAACTTTTATGATTGGTCATGATGTTGCTATATCATGTTACATATTGATCTTGCATGTGATGTATGTTTGAATACTTAGGTTGGTGTAGATAGTTCTGCATGGGTATGGCTATGGGTGGCAGAATTTTAAGCTTCGGTGTTTTAATTTTTGGGAACAATCTATAAGGAATTAAAATAAATGGTTAACATATGAATTATAGATATATGGGTCATGATTTTTAGCCACTGGAATCATTCAATTTAGAGTTCATATGAGGAAGATATGTTCTGATTAGTAAACAAAGGTCAGAAAATGGTTAATCAGGGAAGAATATGTTAGGATAGCTTCGATTTTTTAAATTCAGAGAAAAATCTATAATGAATTAAAATAAATGGTTAACATATGAATTATAGATATTTGTGTCACGGATGTTTAGCCACTGGAATCAATTAATTTGGAATTTTTATGTGGGAGATATAGTCAGATTAGTAAGTAAAGGTTAGAACCTACCCGAGAAGAAAAAATATTGATTTTAAGGGAGTAATAACACCATGATTTAGTACTATTTTGCTTATATAATTAACATAACAGTTTTAGATAATTGTCTCAGTTTTCCATAGACACTAAGATCACCTCAATCAGAGTTAAAATGAGGGAGTTATGCTCTGATTAGGGAGCAAAGGTCACAGAGCATGGCCAGGCTGTGTTCTGGGTGCTTCAAGCACGGGCTAGCCGTGTTCGGGGCTATTTTTGAGTACATTTGAAGTATTTTTAAAGCATGGCCGTGTCCTAGAACATGGCCAGACCGTGTTGGAAGCTGGTTAAGCCTATTTTCAACATTTTTCTACCCTAGATGAACCTCTTTAACTCTAGGGTAAAAGTAGAAATCAAATTGGAGAACAATGCTCTATAAATTTGTAAGAACATGTGTTGGAAATGATATAAATAAGAAGAAAATTACTAAAGGAAAAGCATAAAGAGAAGGTTAGATATGATGAAGACCTGCATCAAGAAAATAAAGAAATAAAATTAATATTTAAAAAAGAAGACGAATCTTATAAATGAAAATAATAAATGACTAGTATATACCATAGCCATTGCCATTGTATGAACTTCTTACCATCTTAAGTGTGAAATTCTGACATGGAAATATTTTATAAAGTGATATTTGAAATGGTTATGTTCATGGCATGATTACCAATGATTTATGGTAATAGTTATATTTTGATGAACATACTTGTTATTGAAAGCATATTTTTGGCTATCATTGTGAAAAGAAAAGAAATGAGCACGGTCACATGGCAATCCGTGTGGTGCACCAGTAGGGGATGCCCTACCAACGGTTATGATTATGATTATGAAAAAAGAAAGAGAAAGTGTGCCATGTCATACGGAGCGAGAAAAGCCCGTACCGAAGAGTAGAGGATACTCACCCTGACCGGGGTAGCTTGAAATGAGAATAAGTTGTTGGCCATCATATGATATTTTGAGAATAGTTAATCCTGTCATACATATCATTACAGTATGATTCTTATGTGCATAGATATAATGCATTCATGTGACCAAAGATATTTTCTGTAGTTTATACAGCTGAACATGATGTGATGAGCTATATTGATGATGATTTATTATTGAACTTATTGGGATTTAATTCTCACTATATATTCCATATCATGTTCAGAAAATTAGTTATGCATATTTTTTCTATAGCTCTGGCTTTTAGTGCACGTTGGATCGAGTACTTTATGTTGGGCAGATCCCATAAGCAAATAAAATGTTTGTGGTCGAGTTGGCTTAGATCCCGGTGAAGGTGCAACCACCCGCACCTGTATCTCCGGAATTGGTGAACCAGAATAAATAAGATGTAGATTTTTATGTGTTTGATATGTTGTACGTATGTTTTGATTAATGACATGTATGTGAACTCTGTATTGTATAAATTAAATAAATGTTAGATTGAGTTAAGTTGTAACGAGGTAATAACTTCATGTTTTTTAAAAAAAAAATTGATACTTAAATGGAGTTGTTACATCTAGCACTAATACAGCCGAGCATCTTCCTATGAATAATCTTACCGACATAAATGGAAATGCCCTTTAGTATCGCATAAAGCAAAATGGCCCTGTCCCACCTGACTTAACTCATGTTAAAGCAGGGCATGAATCTTGCTGACATGAAATAGTACCATGCTTTAGCCACTTTATTCATACCAGACCTAGCAAAGTATAACGGTTGGCCATTGCTATCCAATTTCCAAGAGGCCCCCCTGTAGCATAGAGTGTATATAACGTCTTCAAAGTCAATGTATGATTGAAGAAGCGTTGTATATTCATCATCCTCAATGTTAGGCAGTGAAAAGAATTCATTAATAGCATGCGGAGTGAATGATACCATCTTGCCTCTAATCCGTGCTTTATGATGTTCGTGAACTGTAGCATTGGAGTAGAACTCCTGTACTATGGGGATAACTCCTGGTTCTCGGTTCCTTCAGAAAATCTCCCAATAACTATGGAGGATATTGTCTCTGTGAGGTAGCCCCTCGGTGATAATAAATCCACGTTCTAGAACGATGGGCTTATTCACCACCACTTTGATGTGGTGTTGATAAACCTCTTCAGTCACAAATGCCACGGTGTCAAATGCTGAAGGGTCCTCAGCTCTAGTCTTTCTTTTTGAGATACTCGAATTGCAAGTTTTTGGAGTCATATGCTTGGAAAATTCACTAAGGCCTTTTACCGAACAACTTGTGTGCGCTTTGAAAACTTGGAAGAATGAGTGGTTGATGCTCAACTAGAATTCCCAATTTAGTGCAAACTAGTAGCAATTAAGTATGGGAATCAATTGCAGCAGGAAAAATGAAGAGAACCGTACCCAATTTAGCTTGAATGGTGGTTGGAGATTACAAGATCAAATATGCCTTTGAACCCTAAAAAAATGTCTTGGAATCCAACTCAAATGCTGAAAGGGGTGCATAATCCTGCAAAAGAAGATGAAAAATCATGTAATGTAAGCAAGATAACATAATGGGAGGTGGGGGTGATATGCAGTTGACAATTTATGACTGACATTATATTTCTTTAATAGGGCTTCAATAGTCCTATTGCAAAAATGTGTTCCCCTGTCACTTATCAAAGCTCTTGGAATCCCAAATCTTGAAAAAATATGGGATTTAATGAAATCTGCAACCACTTTAGAATCATTAGTCCTGGTGGGTTTAGCTTCCACCCACTTTGAGACATAATCCACAGCCAGCAAAATATAATTATATCCATATGACAAAGGAAAAGGTCCCATGAAATCAATGCCCCAAACATAAAAAATTTCACAAAATAATACTGGTGTTTGAGGCATCTCATTTTTTCTAGATATATTACCTGTTTTCTGACAGTTAGTACATGACTTACAAAAACGATATGAATCTTTGAATAGGGTAGGCCAGTAAAAACCGCAGTCTAACACTTTCTTTGCTATCCTCTTTGCTCCAAAGTGTCCTCCACATGCATACGAATGGCAAAAAGTTAGAATTGATAAAACTTCAGAATCAGGAATACACCTTCTTATAATTTGATCTGGACATTGCTTCCAAAGGTAAGGATCGTCCCATATGTAGTATTTGGCATCACTCTTGATCCTATTTTTAGTTGCCCTGGTTAAAAGTGGAGGTAACTGATTAGTGGCCAGATAATTTACAATATTTGCATACTATGGCATATGAATTGAAATTGAAAATAAATTTTCATCTGGGAATGATTCTTCAATTTTTAATTTTTCTTTCACATGTGTCAGGCGGCTTAGGTGATCTGCTACATTGTTTTCAGACCATTTCTTGTCTCTAATCTATGAATCAAATTCTGTAAACAGTAGCACCCATCTGATTATCCTAGGTTTAGCCTCCTTTTTCATCACCAAATACCTCAAAGTTGCATGATCAGTAAAAACAATAATTTTAGTGCATATTAAATATGATCTAAATTTTTCTAAGGCAAAGACTACAGCTAAGAGTTCTTTTTCAGTGGTGGTATAGTTCTTCTGGGCATCATTCACTATTCTGGAGGCATAATATATCACATGGGATGTGTTTCCAATCCTTTAGCCTAGTACAGCTCCAACAGCATGGTCACTGGCATCACACATAATTTCAAAAGGGATGTTCCAGTCTGGTGCTTGGATGATTGGAGCTGAAATCAAGGACTCTTTCAATTTGTCAAAAGCTTCCCTGCATTCTTCATCAAATTCAAAAGAGACATCCTTCTGAAGCAATTTGCACATAGTTGCTGCTTTCTTAGAAAAGTCCTTTATGAATCTCCTATAAAAATCTGCATGGCCAAGAAAAGAACGGACTTCCTCCCGCACACAAGTGGGATGAGGTAGAGTTTGTATAATATCAATCTTTGCTTTATCTACCTCTATTCCTCTTTTTGAGACAACATGGCCTAAAACTATATCTTGTTCAACCATAAAATGACACTTTTCAGAGTTGAAAACAAGGTTATTTTCTTAACATCTTTTCAAAATTAGTGAAAGGTTATGCAAACAATCATCGAATGAATTCCCATAAACTAAAAAATCATCCATAAATACCTCAATGAATTTTTCAAGGTAATATGAGAATATGCTAACCATACACCTTTGAAAAGTAGCAGGGGCATTACAAAGCCCAAATGGCATGCACCTATATGCGAATGTCCCAAATGGACAAGTGAAGGTTGTCTTTTCCTGGTCTTCAAGAGCAATTGCAATTTGGAAATAGCTTGAATAACCATCAAGAAAATAGTAGTAAGGTTTACTAGATAATCTTTCGAGCAACTGATCAATAAAAGGTAAAGGAAAATGATCTTTTTAGGTTACAGAATTTAATTTTCTATAATCTATACAAACCCTCCACCCATTTTGAATCTGGGTGGGTACCAATTCCTCCTTTTGATTTTTTATCACAGTTATTCCTGTTTTCTTGGGAACCACTTGCACTGGGCTCACCCAATGACTGTCTGAAATAGGGTATATTACCCCAACCTCCAACAATTTAAGAATTTCTTTCTTCACTACATCCATCATAGGTGGATTTAGCCTTCTTTGGGGCTGTCTAGATGGTTTAGCTCCTTCTTCCATCAATATTCTATGCATACATGTAGAAGGGCTTATTCCCTTTAAGAACTTGGATTAGTTTTGCCTCTTGATCATTTTCAAGCTTGTTGGAGATAATAACAAGTGTTTCTCCCTCTCCCAAGAATACATATTTGAGGTGATCATGAAGTGGCTTCAATTCAGGAGTAAGAGCCTACACAACAGAAGGTAGAAGAGAAGTATCAAAAATTGGTAATTCTATATAAGAAACATTACCTGTTGGTGGTTCTTCTAAAAAACCATTTAGTGCAGCCAGTTCCTCTTTTGTTTCTTCATCCAATTCTATCTTACCATCATCCTCTTCTATGGATTTGCTCACAATCACGTCCAATTTATCCTGTCCATCTAATTCAAATATTTCATGTGCTAGGGAATCAAAGATATCTATAGAATAAACAGGAGTATCATCACCTGGATGTTTCATGGCTTCATACATATTAAAATTTATTACTTCACCATCAAATTCCATAGTGAGTGTGCCATTGTGAACATCTATCTTGGTTTTTGAGGTTTTCAAAAATGGTCTCCCTAATAATATTGGGGATGTAAAATCCCCATTTTTCATGTCTAGTACATAAAAATCTGCAGGAAAAACCAAATCATCTACCTGTACCAAAACATCCTCAATTACTCCCTTAGGGTATGCAGTGGACCTATGACCACATTAGTAGAGTTCAATGGTCCTAATTTCAAGGAAGCATATATAGAATATGGCATGACATTTATGGAGGCTCCTAAATCCAACATAGCTTTTTCAACATGATTATCCCCAATTTTACATGGAATAGTAAACATACCTGGATCCTTGCATTTAGTGGGGAGTTTTGTTTGTATCATGGCAGATACGTTCTAACTCATTTGAACCTTTTCAAATCCCTTAAATTTTTGCTTTCTTTTTTGAGTGCATAATTCTTTCAAGAACTTTGCATATCTTGGTACCTGCTTAATATCATCTAGGAGGGGAATATTAACTTCACATTTTCTAAAGATGTCATACAATTCAGAAGTTTTCTCATTTAGCCTATTCTCTTTAAGAGCTTCTAGAAAAGGAGGCACTACTTCATAATTTAAATTAGAAGGAAACTTACCTGTAGGTGTTTCATTCTCCTTAATCGATTTTTTAGTTTTCTTAGGAGAAGAGGGTACTGGTGGGCTTTCAATTTCCTTACCATTCCTTAAAACAATTGTACTAGCATTTTCTCTAGGATTCACCATAGTTTGAGAAGGTAACTTACCTGAGTTTTGAGCATCCAATCGACTCACTGTAGTTGTTAACTGACCTATTTGAGTTGTTAGATTATGAATGCTAGCTCTTGTCTCTTGCTGAAATTGATGAGAATTATGTACAAGAGTTTTCACAATATCTTCCAACGGATAACTTACCTGGTGATCTTGGGATGCACTCTGTCTAGGATAATAGGTTTGTTGATTTTGTTGAAAATTTTGTCCTACAGGCCTATTTTGTGCATTCCCATATTTGAAATTAGGATGATCCTTCCATCCAGGATTGTATGTATTAGCATATGGATCATACCTTTTTGGTTGGCCAGGAAAACCTCCTACATCATTCGCTTGTTCTGTGGATTCCTCTTGAAGTGTAGGACACGTGTCAGTTGGGTGCCCTGTGGCTGAGCATATTCCACATACTTTAACTTGTTGTAGTGTACCTGTAGCCATTTGGCACACAAGAGAAGTAAGTTCAGATATTTGATTCTGAAGAGAAGTAGCACTTACCTCATGGGCATGCCTAATAGAAGGATCATGCCTAACACCAAACTGTTGAGAATTGGAAGCCATATTTGATATCAGGGCTCTGGCTGCTTCAGGAGTCTTATCTACTAGTGCTCCTCCACTAGCTGCATCTATCATGCTCCTATCTCCCTGCAAAAGACCTTCATAAAAATATTGGATTAGTAGCTGCTCACTAATCTGATGATGTGGGCAGCTTGCACAAAGTTTCTTAAACCTCTCCCAATATTCATAAAGTGTTTCACCATGCAATTGCCTAATGCCGCATATTTCTTTCCTAATAGTAGCGGCTCTAGATGCAGGAAAATAGCGTTCTAAAAACATTCTCTTCATCTCATTCCACGTAGTGATAGTACCAGAGGGCAAATAATACAACCAATCTTTGGCTGAATCTTTTAAGGAAAAAGGAAATGCCCTGAGTTTTATTTGTTCCTCAATTACTCCAGGGGGCTTCATACTGATACATACTACATGGAACTCCTTCAGATATTTATGCGGGTCTTCACCTGCAAGACCATGAAAACTTGGTAAGAGATGAATTAATCCAGATTTTAACTCAAAATTAACATTGTCATCAAGATTAGGAAAAGTAAAGCATAAGGGTTGCTGATGCAAATCTGGAGCTACAAGCTCATTCAGAGTGGGATGCCTGGCCATGATCACTTCCTCTTTATCCTAATCAATGTCTTCTTGAATTACTCTAATGTGCCTGTATATAGATTTTCCAATATCTGGATTGAACTCAAAATATTGAGAATTAGAAGAACGAGTTACAGGCATAAATCAAAAAATCACAAAAAGTAATGACCCATTCTTCTACTTGAATTAAATAGTATGACCCATTCTCCTACTTGAAATTGACGCTTCAGGATGTGCTTATTGTGCCACCTTTTTGTTCTTTCTTTATATAACTTAGAACTATCATAAGCATCAAGTCTCAGCTTATCTAGCTCATTCAATTACAGGCATCTCCTTTTTCCTATAGTTGTCAAGTCAAAATTAATTATCTTGATGGCCCAATATGCCTTATGTTCAAGTTCTACTGGCAAGTGACAAGGTTTTCTATATATTAACCAAAAGGGTGTGGTGCCTATCAGTGTCTTATATGCAATTCTGTAAGCCCATTGGGCATCATCAAGCTTGAGAGACCAATCTTTTCTTGCCTTTGATACAGTCTTCTCCAAGATTGCTTTGATTTCCCTATTTGATATTTCCACTTGTCCACTTGTTTGAGGGTGATAAGCTAGAGCCATTTTATGAGTGACTCTATATTTCTTCAAGAGATTCTGAAATTGTTGCTCAGTGAAGTGGGAACCTCCATCACTTATCACAGCTCGGGGTACTCCAAATCTTAGAAAAATCACTCTCTTGAAGAGCTTGGCGACCACTCTAGCATCATTAGTGGGAGATGCCACTACTTCTACCCACTTAGACACATAGTCCATAACTACTAGGATATACTTATTCTCACATGAGGATGGAAAGGGGCCCACAAAGTCAATATCCCAAACATCAAATATTTCTACTTCTAAAATACTGTTTAGGGGCATCTTATTCCTCCTTGATATATTGCTAATTCTTTGACACTGATCACAAGCTTTTACAAAGGTATGCACATCTTTGAAAAGCAAAGGCCAATAAAAACCAGTTTGAAGAATTTTAGCTGCAGTTTTTGAGTTGCTAGTATGGCCTCCACAAGGTGAATTATGGCAGTGAAATATGACACTATATACCTCTTCCTCTGGAATACACCTTCAGAAGATGCCATCTGCACACCATTTGTATAGACATGGATCATCTTAATAGTAAGACTTGATATTAGAGAAAAATTTCTTTCTCTGATGGTAGCTCAACCCTTCAGGTGAAATTCTGCATGCAAGATAGTTCATAAAATCTGCATACCAAGGAACATTGGTATGAGTGACTGCCAGGAGTTGGTCATCGGGAAAAGAGTCATCTATAGGCAACTCATCTTTATCATCTCTCGTTGAATCTTTCCTAAGCCTTGAACGATGGTCTGCAACCACATTCTCTGTTCCTTTCTTATCCCGTATCACAAGGTCAAACTCCTACAATAAAAGGATCTATCTAATCAATCTTGGCTTGGCATCCTTCTTACTTAGCAAATATTTGATGGCAGCATGATCCGTGTATACAATGACTTTAGATCTCAACAAATATTGACAGAATTTGTCAATTACAAACACTACTATCAAGAGCTCCTTTTCTGTGGTAGAGTAATTGACTTAGGCTTCATCCATAGTCTTGCTAGCATAGTATTGACATAGGGCTTTTTATCTCTTCTTTGCCCAAGTACAGCTCCCACAGCATAGTCACTTGCATCACACGTAATCTTGAAGGGAAGGCTCAAATCAAGAGGTTGAATGATTGGTGCAGATATTGGTGCCTCCTTCAACTTGCAAAAAGCATGTAAGCAATCATTATCAAATAAGAATGGAATGTCCTTAATAAGAAAATTAGTTAAGGGTTTAGAAATTTTGGAAAAGTCTTGGATAAATCTTCTGTAGAAACCTGCATGCCCAAGAACACTCCTTACTTGCTTAACAATTGATGGTGGTGGAATTGTCTGAATTGCCTCAATTTTTGCTTTGTCCATCTCTATTCCTCTTTCAGCCACCAAGTGTCCAAGTTCTATTCCTTCCCTTACCATAAAATGGCATTTTTCTCAGTTTAGTACTAGGTTGACTTCCT
The DNA here is from genome assembly GCA_037074535.1 of Gleditsia sinensis. Lineage (NCBI taxonomy): Eukaryota > Viridiplantae > Streptophyta > Magnoliopsida > Fabales > Fabaceae > Gleditsia > Gleditsia sinensis. The sequence continues at coordinate 30,876,043 of CM073466.1, read as the reverse complement.
CACATCTTTTAAGTACCTGTGTCAAATTACTTAGACAATTATCAAATGAGGTACCATAGACAGAAATATCATCTATATATACTTCCATTATATCCTCAATAAAATTCGAGAAAATAGCCATCATACATCTTTGGAAAGTGGCTGGTGCGTTGTACAATCCGAATGGCATCCTTCTATATGCAAAGTTGCCATAGGCACATGTGAACGTTTTCTTTTCTTAGTCGTCTCGATGGATAGGGATCTAAAAGAATTTTGAGTATCCATCCAGATAACAAAAATGTGAATGTTTAGCCAGCCTTTCCAACAATTGATCAATAAAGGGCAAAGGGAAGTGATCCTTACGGGTAGCCTTATTTAATTTTCTATAATCAATGCACATAGCCAACCCGTAACAGCTCTAGTAGGAATTAATTAATCGTTATCATTTTTAATAACAGTCATAACTCCCTTCTTAGGAACCACATCAACAAGGCTTACCTGCTCACTATCTGAAATAGGATAGATAATACCTGCATCAAGCAATTTGAGCACTTCTTATGTGAACTATGCAACGGTGAGGGTGATTATCGAGTGACTATCGGTAAAGTCCCACATTGGCTAGAATACCACTAGGTGGGGGGTTTATAAGACCTTAGGCACCCTCACTCCAATAGCTTGGCTTTTGAGGATGATTACTCCCTAAGCCAATTCCCTCATATCATTTGGTATCAGAGCCTTGGTTCGTCTATTCGGTGTAGGTTGACCAGATCGCCAACTGAGGCAGGTCGTAAAAAAAAACCAGAACACCAACTGAGGCAGGTTGTAAAGAAAAACTACATCGTAGGGTAGCTCGTGGTGTAGCCTATACACCTTGCACCAGGACGTGCAAGCCAAAAAGAGTGGGCGAATGATGTGAGTTGTGCAATGGTGAGGGTGATTATTGAGTGATTATCGGCAAAGTCCCATATCGGCTAGAATACCACTAGGTGGGGGGTTTATAAGACCTTAGGCACCCTCACTCTAATAGCCTGGCTTTTGGGGATGATTACTCCTTAAGGTAATTCCCTCAAAAGCCAGGCTGTTGGAGTGAGGGTTCCTAACGTCTTATAAACCCCCACCTAGTGGTATTCTAGCCGATGTGGGACTTTGCCGATAATCACTCGATAATCACACTCACCGTTGCACAGTTCACATCATTCGCCCACTCTTTTTGGCTTGCACATCCTCGTGCAAGGTGTACAGGCTACACCACGAGCTACCCCACGACGCAGTTTTTTTTTGACAACCTGCCTCAATCGGCGATCTAGTTTTTTTTTACGACTTGTCTCAGTCGGCGATCTAGCCAACCCACATCGACCAGACGAACCAAGGCTCTAATACCAAAAGATATGAGGGAATTGCCTTAGGGAGTAATTATCCCCAAAAGCCAGGCTGTTGGAGTGAGGGTGCCTAAGGTCTTATAAACCCCCCACTTAGTGGTATTCTAGCCGATGTGGGACTTTGCTGATAGTGACTCGATAATCACCCTCACCGTTGCATAGTTCACATCAACTTCTTTCTTGACTAACTCTTTCATGTTTAGATTTAGTCTCCTTTGGTGCTCCCTAGAAGGTTTATGATCATTATCAAATATAATACGATGCATGCAAACATATGGACTAATCCCTTTTATGTCATCAGTGTTATACCCAATCACTTTTTTAAACTTTTTGAGAACCTCTAATAACTTACTAGTTTCTTCAGCATTCAAATCAGTATTCACAATTATTGGATATGAAGAGTTAGGGTCCAGAAATTCATACCTTAGATTGGATAGAAGAGGTTTGAGTTCTACCTTAGGTGCTTTGATTTCCTCAATGGTTGCTGATTTTTTATTATAGTCCAATTCTAGATTTTTCAGCTTTTACTTTTGAGGTGAGCATGGGACACTTATCAAGCAATTTAGCATATGCATCAGCTTCTACTTGTTTAGCACAATAAATAGAACTATCCACAAGACAAAGCTTAAGTGGGTCAGTAGAACAAAAGCTAAATGCATTATCACAAATATTCTGCTCAATTACATCAATCATGCAACAAGTATCACCTAAAGATGGGCACTTCATTGCATCATTTAGATTGAACTCAATCTTTTCATCCCTTACATTCAAGGAAAGCTTTCCGTCTTTCATATTGATAATGGCACCTGCAGTGGCTAGGAAAGGCCTTCCAAGAATGATGGGGATTTGGCTATCTTCCTCCATCTCTAAGACAACAAAATCAATGGGTATGAAAAAATTAACTACCTTTAGAGGAACATCCTCTAATATACCTACTGGATGAGTAACAGATCGGTCCACCAACTAGAAGGAGATAGTAGTAGGCTTCAAATCACCCATCTGGAGCTTCTTGCATATGGATAATGGCATAAGGCTCACACTTGCTCCAAGATCACATAAGGCTCTAGTGATTTGCACATCTCCAATGGAACAAGGAATAGAGAAGCTTCCATGGTCCTTGAGTTTATGAGGTAATTAATTCTGGTTTAGTGCACTACACTCTTCAGTCAATGCCACAATGGCATACTCCTCAATCTTCCTCTTGTTAGAGAGGATTTTCTTTAGAAATTTAGCATAAGAAGGCATCTTAGAGATAGCTTCTAAGAATGGAATATTGATATGTAGCTTTTTCAGCACATCAAGGAATTTTCCATATTGCTTTTCAAATTTGGCTTTAGCTAGTCTTTGAGGAAAAGCATCTGGTGGCTTGTATGGTTTAGGAGGCACATATTTAGACTTTTCTACCTCTTTCCTTTCACTAACTTGCCCTTCTTCTTCAGTTGCCTTTTCTGGTATATCCCTCAATTCTTCCTCCTTATCTTCCTCTTTATCCACTGACTCACCCAATTTCTTACTACTTCTTAAAGTGATAGATTTGCAATATTCTCTTGGATTCTCAAGCTGGCCAAGGAATTTACCAAATTTTCTATTTGAAGAATTCGCTTGCTGTGCTATATAATTTTCTAGCATTTTATTATGTCTAGCAAGTGAGTCAACTTTAGAAGCCAAATCCTTTATAGCCTAATTCATTGAATGATTTTGGGCTCTAAATTCTTCATTCTGTTTACTCTGTGTGGAGATGAAATTCTCCATTAGAGCCTCCAAATTTGACTTTGGTTGAGGAGGAGGATTGAATTACCTTTGATTCTGAAACCTAGGAGGCTGCTTAAAATTATTATGAGGCTGCTGATTTGCATTCGGCTTGTATGAGAGATTTGGGTGATTTCTCCAGCCTGGATTGTAGGTATTGCTGTAGGGATTGTTTCTTTGGTTGTTCACAAAATTTTCCTGCTCACAATCCTGAAGTGCAGAGTTTCCAAGCTGACATTCATTAGCCACATGACCAATACCTTCACAAATCTCACAAGATGAAGATGAAGAAGGGGAACCAATAACATTGATGCTTAATTTATCCAACTTTTGAAATAATGCATCAACTTTAGAATTGAGATGATTAAAAGCATCTACTTCATACATACCTGCTGGTTTTCTTGGCTGCCTCTCTATAGACCAAGAGTAATGATTTTGAGCTATATCTTTAATTAACTCATATGCCTCATCAACTGTTTTATTCATTAAAGCTCTTCCAGCTGCAGCATCAACAGACATACGGGTGCTATAGATTAGTCCATTGTAGAATGTATGGACTATGAGCCACTTCTCCAACCTATGGTGTGGGTATATTCTGAGGAGCTCTTTAAATCTCTCCCAAGCCTTATATAAAGACTCATCATCTTTCTGAGCAAAGGTAGTGATCTAATTCCTAAGATGGGCCGTCTTACTTGGTGGGAAGTATTTGGCCAGGAAAGCTTGAGAAAGTTGCTGCCATGTGGTGATGGACCCTGATGGAAGAGAATGCAACCATGCATAGGCCTTGTCCCTCAGAGAGAAAGGGAGCATTCTCAGTCTGATGGCATCAGAAGATACTCTATTCAATTTCAGGGTGTCATAGTATTCTAAAAATACTGAAAGTTAGAGATTAGGGTCTTCAGTAGGTGACCCTTCAAATTGATTCTGCTAAACCATCTGCAAAAGAGAAGGCTCCAACTCAAAGTTGTTGGCCTCAACAACCGGTCAGACAATACTGGGATTCAGGCCATGAGTATCTGGGGCAGTGAAATCCTTGAGAGATCAGTTATCTCTTTCCACTATGATAGGTGCATAATTTTCTTGCTGCTGTCTTTTTCTTATCCTTCGTAGTGTGCATTCAATTTCTGGATTAAACTCAGCAACAAACTCACGTTCTCTTCGCATAAAAGAGAAACACACCTATAAAGGAAGAAAAGAAGCAAAAATCAACAAGATAAAATTATGCAAAAAAATTAAAAGAAAGTGATCTAGTCTAGCTATTTCGCAGATATCTAATATTGACGATTATTTCTCGGCAATGGTGTCAAAAACTTGTTGTGTCTGTTTTATATATAACCGTAAGCACACGGCGTAGCTCTAGATAATCTGGCAAGTACGGATCATATCCCACAGAGAACAATGTCAATTACTAGAATGATGTGAAATATGCTATCTAAATTGATGAAATTCAATGAAGAGTTTGTCACAATTAAATAAATTAAGGATTCAATTAACTAAAGTCTAGGGTTAGGATTCACCACACTTATGATATTGAACATTCAAATTGTACCTCTAATTGCAATCATCTAGGTAATTTGGGGATGGTTTAGCCTTAATTAGTTAACAACCTCTTTCAAGCATTACTAATCGTACCTGTAACGACCGAGTTTTTTTTTATACATAGCGACTGATAACGGATTCCAAGCAACGAACCATACACATTTATATAAACCGCTAATATTTCATTATCATAATATTCGAACTACATCAGAGATTATTATTTATACACCAGTGACACTGAGTCACATAACTACATCAATTAAACAATGAACCCTATACCGCACATCTCCCCTGGGTGTAAAGGGTGGAGGAGGTAGTGCTAGCATTGGGATCTGTACAAAGTGTCGCCATCCACCGGATCTTCCATGATCAAGTGCACGGAAGCAGCTAGCATATCGTTTTCGCTTATCTGAACATAACACCAACAATAATGAGAACGAAGGTTCCCAATAGATTTAACATTAAAAGCATTATACGGTAAATAAGGAAAACACAGTGTTATGTTCAGCTGTATAAACTACAGAAAACATTTTCTCTTTGTATATGATAAAATAACAAGAATGTACGGCATGCTTTCTTATTCAACAGACAGGTTATGCATCAATATCAAGCATGAATAATAACCAGGTTATACTTTAATAATATGCTTTTGTATTTATCTTTGTAGTACTTTCATGCAGGGTGACTGATCGTCTGCAGCCACTTCACAACACTCGGTGACTGATCGTCTGCAGCCACTTCACAACACTCGGTGACTAATCGTCTGTAGCCACATCTCCACATCGTCTATAGCCACATCTCAACCATGTACATCAACATGATATGACCATGTATACATCAACAACTCACCTTTAACATCATGCTTGCCATCCACAATCAACTTCGTCCCTTCATACAATCACTATGTAATAACCCCTTTATCGACATATAATAATGTATACGTCATACTCTTTAATCATCATGACCATCATTGCAATAGGATTATGCATTAACTAACACATCACTATGATAATGCATAATATTATCACCACATCATGCATCCATCTCACATATATCACATCTATATGTCTCATCAATGCATCATGCATCCATCTCACATACATCTTATCTATATGTAATATGTGATTTAATTTCTCATAATAAAAGGATGAAATCCACACTACAATGCATCATTGAAAAGTTATTTATTTGTATTTTAGTTTCCCTTAACATCATCCATTCATTGGGGTTCATTTAGAGCATTAAAAATGCAAAACAGAGCAAAAATAACCTTAAGCACGGCCTGGCCGTGTTCCCAAGCACGGCCATGCTTCAAACAGTGTAAACCATGCTGAAAACTCATAAAACAGCCAGAAACACGGCCTGGCCGTGTCCCCAAGCACGGCCGTGCTTCAGGTTTTCTCTATAGCCCTGATTTCTGTCCTATCAGACCTTTCTTTACAAAAAATACCATAACTGTCTTAATATAACTCTGATTAAGGTGATTTATGTGTCGTTAGAAAGCTAATAAAATTATCTACAACTTTGATATTTACTACTTTAACAGATTAGAAACATAAACCGGTCAAAAACGTGACCGAAAATAGAATCACCATTTTGTGCGTTAAATCTGACCTTCCTTCACTCGTTATGGCATAACTCTCTCATATTAGGTCGGATTAACGTGATTCCAGAGGGGTTTTAACCATAGGACAGAGATCTACAACTCTTTTGTTGGATACAACTTCTAATTCGACCTAAAACTAGAAACACAGATTCATTCATACAGACCATCGAATTTCATCCATCCAAAGTCAATTTTCAGCACAAAACAAGCAAAACATATGCTTCCAAGCCTTTGCTCTACATGCATATTCATATGATCAATCCAATACATACATAAGATACCTCCATCAACAAAAGCTTACAATTATTCATACACATATATGCCATCAAAATTACAATCTTCATAGTAAGTTAATGTTAAACCTACCTTAACTCCTTGGATTCCTTCTTTTTGATCCCTTTCTCTCTTCTTCCTCTTCTCCTTCTTGCCTACGTTTTTTTTCTTTTGTTTTCTGAACCCTCTCCCCCTTTGATCACTTATTGAGTCTTATCCCCCTTCTCCTTCTTATCTTCCAATATTTTATTTCATTTTATTTTCTTCCCTTCCTACCCCTACCTTATCACCTCTTTATCTCCAAAATGCCCATGCCATCAACCATTATTTACAAAAATGCCATCCTCCATAAAATTACATAAATTAAATGCTATTTTAATGAAATTACATAAATGCCATACTATGAGAACATGACTTTACCCCTTATTTCTTTACTAATTACGAGATTGCCATACCATTAGAATATCTAGAAACTTCTAGAATGTACCTGAATTATCTAAAATGTTCTAGAAGGTTTTAGAACCTTCTAGATGCTCACATGATACATGTCCACATCCTTTCGAAGTTGTGACACAGCCACTTACGCCTATGAATTTGCCCCTAATTTCTCTAATTATTACGAGATTGCCACTCCATTAGAATTAATAGGATTCCTCCATAGAAAATATCATATGCACATATGCACGAGGCTAGCACCACCCCCTTCTAGCTGGGTTATCAAGGTGCACCAGGGCTAACATCACCTATTGTTAACAGACAATGTTTCCAAGAGGATTCCTCCACATAAAATATCATATGCATATATGCCATATAATTCAGTATAAAATTCTCAATATAATATAAACTTTCAGTCTCAGTACAGATTCATCTGTCATAAATTTCCTATTCTGGGTTTATCACATGTACATGGCCTTTCTCGAGGCAATCATATAGCTTTATAAATAATGTCACATGCATAAATATTCACTTTATCATTTAATGAGAAATACATGTGAAATCAGATTCACCATGAGTTCAGAAATCCATTTTCAAAACTATACTCTTCTTGAACCATATTTCAAATTGTAAGCAATTCATATAATTTTAATGCATTTCAATATCATATAAAAGTGTAAATATCTTATAAACATATTCAAATACACGTTCAAATATCAAGAAGAGTATAGGGCAAGTCATAGAAAGAATCATCTACTCATAGGGTAAAGGCTCAAGATTGGACAGCCCCAAATTGCACTTTTTCAATCCATATTTGACTAAACAGACTTTAAAAACGTGTCCGGAGGGTCCAAAAATAAAATAAAAATGACTCTAGGAACTTGGTCACTATTCATGGCTAGAAAACACTATTTACTACTGAAAAATATTATTCCTAAGAACAAAAAGTTGTCAGATAGCTGAAAAATTTCATATCCTAAGGTTTATTTAGCTCCTAAATCCATCTACGGTGTCAGATTTCAAATTTGAGGTCTCTAAGTAAGATTTTCAAAGTTTACATTTTTCTAAGATTTTTTACTTCCAATCTGCGGCGATTCAATTGCTGATTTGAGAAATTGTTCAGTCAAAATCGTAGTACTCTTTGTCTTAAATCCACTGGTACCATTAGTTTTGATATTGGATGTCTGTAGACATTCCAGATCTAAAGAAAAAATATGGATGTACTATTCACTATTCACACACTATTCCTCTTCTTTGCAAATTCTCCGTTCATCTCCCACCTTCCATTTCCTCTTTTATTTTATTTTTTATAATAATAATTTTTATTATTTAATAATTAAATATTTAGATTTAATTTCATTTTATTTCATATATATTCATATAAATACCGTTTTTCATCCTAAAATATCCCAAAAATTTCTAAAAATTTACATTCTCATAAAACTTTAGTTGAACTCTTAAATCATGATTTTTCTTAATAAAAATCTTAATAAAACAAATCATAAAAGAAATATCTTTATACATAATAAAAGAAAGAATATTTCTAAAATACAACAAAAATTTATTAGAGGTCAATATAATTATTTTAAACAAAAATATATTTACTTCCAACAAAACATACAGTCCTTTTAAAAAAACATACTTGTTTATAATAAAATATTATTTAAAAATAAAAATTTTAAGATATTACATGATACGAGATAAAATACTTACAGCTCAGAGTCGACAAAAGAGTTACTATGATAAGAGACATAGACCTCTAGAGTTTGAGGAAGGAGACTATATATTTATGAAGGTTTCCACGACTACTAAAGTTGGTAGGTCTCTCAAGACTAGAAAGCTAAGTTCGTGATTTTTAGGACCCTACCAAATTCTGAAGAAAGTGAGGACGTCATCATATCAAGTTGCCCTCCCACCTAATTTGTCCAACCTGCATAATGTTTTTCATGTATTACAGCTCTAGAAGTATCTTCCAGATTTCTCACATGTAATACGAGATGAACCAATCTAAATAAAGGAGAACATAACATTCCAATTAGTACCAGCATCCATATTGGACACCGACGTGAAGCAATTGAGGAATAAAACCATTCCTCTGGTTAAGGTGTTATGGAAAGGTTTGACTCCAGAAGAGTCAACTTCGGAGCTAGAAGAAGTCATGAGGAAGAAATATCCGCAATTGTTCTTATTAGGTAATTTCTAAAATTTTGAGGACAAAATTTCTTTTAGGGGAGAGAAATGTAACATCTGTAATTTCGTTTCTTTTATTAATAAAAGTACATAAATATTTAATTAAAGAAATAAAACTTATTAAACAATTTTTTGATATCTAAGAAAAAAAAATGTAAGCCTTAGAAATTCTTCATCTTATGTGTATGCATAAAAAATATTTGTAACATTAAGGGAATAGGTAAAGAGAGAAAACCTAATAGGAAAAATTAGAAATAAAATCTTAAAGAGAGGCTAAATTCTTGGGTAAGGAAGATAAATTTTTTGAAGTAAGTAAAGGTCTTAAAATTTTAAGAAGATTAGATTAGGGTAATTTTTCCTAATTCAAGAGCTAAAGTTCGTAAGTTTAACATCTCCACCCATATATTGGGCCTTCACCTATGGTCACTTTGTAGAGTTTATTTTTCCACTTCACATGAGTTTCTAGCAAGCCAATTGGAAAGCCAAGCAAGAGATATAACATAGACTTGGACTAAGATATAGAAGTTAGCCCAAAAATATGAAAATGTGACCAAGCCCTCCATGATATGTAGAAATTTACCCAAAGCAAAGGAAATGGGCAAAAAAGAGCTCAAATCCAACAACAACAACAAAGCCTTTTCCCACTATGTGGGATCGGCTACATGAATCAAACGGTGCCATAGTGGCCTATCATGAATGAGATCAATAGATAGGTTATTAACTATTAAGTCATTCTTAAAAGTTTCACCTATTGTTTTCTTTGGTCTCCCTCTACCTCTAACTATTGGACTATTCTCCATGTGATATACTCTTCCCACTAGAGCTTCTGCAGGTCTTCTCCACACATGACCAAACCACCTTAAGTGAGATTCCACCATCTTTTCCACAATAGGTGCTACCCTAACTTTCTCTCTAATGCACCCATTTCTAATCATATCTCTTCTAGCGTTTCCACATATCCAGCACAACATTCTCATCTCTGTAACATTGAGTTTATCTTTATGTTGTCTTTTGACCGCCTAACATTCAGTACCATACAATATAGAAGGTCTTATAGCTGTACGGTAGAATTTTCCTTTAACTTTGAGTGGCCCTTTTTAATCACAAATGACAGTCGAAGCCTTCCTCCATTTTATCCATCCTACTTGAATCCTATGATTTACGTCATCCTTTACTTCGTTTTCATTTTGTATAATGGACCCAAGATATTTAAAACTTGTAACTTGTTTTAATATATGGTCTCCAAGTTTTATATCTAAATTCGTATTTGTTCATCTTTTACTAAAAATATATTCCATATATTCTGTTTTATTTCTACTTATACGAAAACCATGTGTTTCTAAAGCTTGTCTCCTTGACTCTAACTTCATATTTATTTCCTCTTTCGATTCACCAATTAAGACTATATCATCTGCAAAAATCATACATTAAGGTCTCAAATCTTGTATATGTTTAGTAACTGCATCCAAAATCAAGTTAAAAAGATACGGACTCAAAGAAGACCCTTGATGTAGTCCAATAGTTATGGGAAAATTCTTTGTATCCCTATTTTGTGTTCTTACGTAAGTCGTGATCCTGTTGTACATGTCTTTGATTGCTCGAATATACGCAATACGTATTCTTTTCTTCTCTAAAACCTTCCATAAAATCTCTCTTAGCACTCTATCATATGCCTTTTTCCATATCAATAAAACCATATGCAAATCTTTCTATCTTCTTTGATACATTTCCATCAATCTCTATAGTAAATAAATTACTTCCATAGCTGACCTTCCTAGCATAAAACCAAATTGGTTCTTTATGACTTGAGTCTCTTGTCTTAATCTTTGCTCAATGATCTTTTTCCATAACTTCAGTATGGCTCATGAGCTTAATTCCCCGATAGTTAGAGCAATTCTGTATGTCCCCCTTATTTTTATATATAGGGATTAAAGTACTTCTCCTCCATTCATCTGGCATTTTCTTAGATTTTATTAAACAACTTAGTGAACCAACTTATACCTTTCCTTCCTAAACTTTTCCATACCTCAATAGGTATATTATCGAGTCCTACTACTTTTCCATTTTTCGTTCTCTTCAAAGACTTCTCTACTTCAAGCTCCTGAATTCTATGATAAAAAGTATAATTATGGTTCTCCTCTACAATATTTAGTCTTTCAAAGTCACAAGTCAACTCATGTCCTTCGTTAAAAAGCCCTTGAAAGTAACTCCTCCATCGTGCTTGGATATCTTGCTCTCTTACTAAAACATTACCCTTTTCATCTTTAATACATTTTACTTGATCTAGGTCTCTTGTCTTTCTTTCCCTACCCTTTACAAGCTTGTAAATTTTTCTTTCCCATTCCTTAGTTCTTAAATATTGATATAGCCCCTCAAAAGCTCTAGATCTTGCTTCACTCACAGCCTTCTTAGCATCTTTCTTAGCCACTTTATATTTATCCCAATTTACATTATCTTTACATAAGTGCCACTCCTTATAATAATTTCTTTTAACCTTAATCTTATCTTGCACCTCTGCATCCCACTACCAAGATTCTTTACCCTTTGGTCCAACGCCTCTTGATTCTCTAAGTATCTCTTTTGCTATATTCCTTATCCCTTTGGCCATCCCGTCCCACATATCATTCGCATTTTCCTAGACCTCCCAAATTCCATCTTCCTCCACTCTTCTTTGAAAACTCCTTTGTTGTTAATTCTTTAAAGACCACCACCTAATTTTGGGAACTGTTTTCTTGCTCTTTCTTTCTACTCTTCTCTTAACTTGTACGTCCAAAACTAAAATTCGGTGTTGGCTAGCCAAGCTCTCTCCAGGTATGACTTTGTAATTTGTGCAAAACTTTTTATCTGATTTCCTTACCAAGAAGAAATTTATTTGAGAGATTGTTCCTCCACTCTTGTATATGATAAGAAGTTCTATTCGCTTCTTAAAACAAGTGTTTGCTATGGTAAAGTTATAGGCTAAAGAAAAATCCAAGATAGTTTTACCCTCTTCATTTGTTTCTCCTAATCCAAAAGCTTCATGTATACCCTCGTATCCTTTAGATTCTCTCCCTACATGTCCATTCAAATCCCCTCCTAGGAAAATCTTTTCTCCCAACGGTATTTCTTGAATCAAACCTTCTAGATCCTCCCAAAAAGATCTCTTGTAATGCTCCTTTAATCCAACTTAGGGAGCATATACACTAAACACATTAAAAGTGTCTCGCTCAACTATAAGCTTTAAAGTTATAATCCTATCTCCTAATCTTTTCACATCTACCATATTGTTCCTCCACTCCTTATCAACTATTATACCTACACCATTGCTAGTTCTTGTCTTGGCGGTGTACCAAAGCTTAAAACCTGAAGAATCTAATTCCTTTGCCTTTTCTCCTACCCACTTAGTTTCTTGTAGACACATTATATTGATCCTTCTCCTAATCATGGTATCAACTATTTCCATTGATTTTCCTATAAGTGTGCCTACATTCCAAGTTCCAAAATGGATCCTACCCTCTTGAACTAACTTCTTTGCCCATACCTATTCATTAAAGTGTGGGAACCCTTGCTTATTTTTCACTGCATCCAGGCATCGATGCAGCGGCCCTTGCTTTTTTAACACTACACTCGAGCTATATAGCGCGTTGCTTCTGGGAAACGACCTAGCTTTAACATTATTACTTCGTTTATCCATGTTCATAAAGCTATGACAAAATTTTATATTGGCTATCGCACGCCTAACACAACCCTCCTCTTTTATCCGGGATTGTGACTGGTTATACGAATATAGGCAGAGTTAAGAATGAGCCCAAATCCAAGTAGGAAAAATAAGAACCATGTGATGAAATAGTAGTGTAACAATAATCAAGATTAGGTCACATGACAAAACATCTATATCTTACAGTAATAATTTCAGTCAGCCCTATGATGATATATTAGATAATAATACATGGCATTAAGACAAAAGATCTTTATTCTACATAAATAATTTCAACCAAGCAAGGGAGATTCAAAGGCTAGAAATTTACCACCTAAAAAGACAAACCTATCATACTTGAGTTAGACAAAAGAAAAAGGAAATGAATACCTAAATCAAAGGGACCTTATCCCTTGTCTTAAGAACATTTTATCATGGTTTTCAAATACAAATCTCGTTTTGCTATGCATATCTTGACTAAGGGAGAGGAAGACAAGAACATGAGTTGTTTTTTCCCAAAAAAATAACCAAGTGCATCCTAATTATGATAAGGTAGACCAATGATTATGAGAGGTGAACACTTGATAGTTTATTTAAGCAAAATCCCACTCTTATAACATTGTAATTTTGTCCAAGTGAAATAGAGAAAAAATAGAAGCAAGGTAGAGTGAAGAAAGGAGAGAAAAAAAGGAGAAGTCTAAAGGACTAAGTACTCAAGGTAAGTTATCTTAATATCTACTTGAATCTATCTTTCCTCTTCATCCTTGGGGTTCAAAACTCACCCTCCTTCTCTTATTTAAGATGTTGGATAAGTTAAGGGAAGGGAGGAATCTTTCTACTTCCTTCAAGAGGAAACAAGAAAAAGAATTCACTACGTGAGCTAGGGAGATCATTAGGTAGGTTTAACAATATCTCTTTTTGAAGACAATTTTTAAAATTTGTAACATTTATATGAGATTTTGATCCTAGAACTTCGATGAAATTTGCTACTTTGATGATTGGCCATGGATGTTGCTATATCATGTTACATGTTGATCTTGCATGTGATGGATGTTTGAATGCATATATTGGTATGAATTTTTTTTATTATGCATGGCTATGGTTGGTGAACTTTTAGGGATTTTTGTATTGCTATGATGAATATTAGGATGTGATAAAAATAGACGAAAGATAGGTAGGTTGGTAAATTAAGTATGGCCTTAAACACCTAGGGGAAGACCATGAGAAATTTCTATTAAGAAACACCCTTAGTGATGAATGATTTGATTCTATTTTTCTTTTGAAGTGGATGATGGAATATGTTAAATTAAGTAAGAAATATAATTAAATGTTGAGATGAGTAATTCTATGGTTAGGTGGAAATTTGGAAGAAAAATGGAAGATGAATTAATAAAAGGATGAACTAGAACTTGAGGAAAGGCTAGGCTATGAAAATTAGATTTCGGAATAATCAAGGAAGCTTATGTTTTTGAAATTATGGGAAGAATCGATTAAGAATTAAAAGAAATGGTTAACATAAAAAATGTAGATATATGTCTCACAAATGTTTAACCACTGGAATCACCTAATTTGGAGTTCAAATGAGGGATATAGGGTCTGATTAGTAAGCAGTGATTAGAAACTAGTTAACTAGGAAAGAATATGTTAGGTAAGCTTCTGTGTCTGAATTTCTCAAAAACGTCTATAGGGAACTAAAAGAAATTATTAACATGATATATATATGTTTTAGCCACTGGAATCATTCAATTTGGAATCCATATTAGGAAGATATGGTCAGATTAGTAAGCAGTGGTTAGGAACTAGTTAACCAGAAAAAAATCTGTTAGGTAAGCTTATGTGTTTAAATTTTTGGAAAGAATTTGTAAGTAATTAAAAGATATGGTTAACATGATAAATATAGATATATGACTCACAAATTTTTAGCCACTAGAATCACTCAATTTAGAGTCCATAGGAGGGAGATATGATCAAATTAGTAAGTAGAGGTCAGAACCAACCTAAGAAGAAATAACTTTGAATTTGAGGGAGTAATAACTCCAAGATAACTTATCATTTCACTAAAATGTTCAACATAAGAGTTTTAAAGGTTTTTCCTAGCTTTAAATGGACACCAATATCACCTTAATAGGAGTTAAAATGAGGGAGTTATGCTCTAATTTGTGAGAGATAAAAATATTACTTAAGAAAGAAGAAAAATCTTATAAATGAAAATAATAAATGACTAGTGTATGCCCAAGCCATTGCCATTAGATGAACTCCTTACCATCTTCAGTGTGTAATTTTGACATGAAAATATTTTTTAAAGTGATATTTAAAAATGATTATACTCATGGCATGATTACTAATGATTTTTGGTAATGATTATACTTTGATGATAAATTATGACATGTGAGTATAATGAACATACTTGTTATTGAAATCATATTTTTGGCTTTTTATGTGAAAAGAAAATAAATGAGCATGGTCACATGGTGGTCCGTCTGGTGCACCATTAGGGGACACCCTACTCACAGTTATGATTACGCTATTGAGAAAAGAAAGAGAAAGTGTGCCATGTCAGACGGAGCAAGAAAAGCCTGTACCGGAGAGTAGAAAGTACTCACCCTGACGGGGGAAGCTTAATATGAAAATAAGTTGATAGCCATCATATGATATTCTAAAAATAGTTGTTCATGCCAAATATGTCATTACTGTACAATTTTTAGGTGCATAGATAAATTGCATTCATGTGACCTAAGGTATTTGCTGTAGCTTATATAGATAAACATGACATGATGAACTATATTTATGATAATTATGATTTATTA
The DNA here is from genome assembly GCA_037074535.1 of Gleditsia sinensis. Taxonomy (NCBI): domain Eukaryota; kingdom Viridiplantae; phylum Streptophyta; class Magnoliopsida; order Fabales; family Fabaceae; genus Gleditsia; species Gleditsia sinensis. The sequence continues at coordinate 30,860,410 of CM073466.1, read as the reverse complement.
TTGAACCTACTGGGATTTAATTCTCACTATGTTTCATATCATATTCAGAAGACTAAATATGCAGATATTCTCTATGATCAGCTTTTAGCGTATGTTGGTTTGAATTGGCTAAGATATCGGTGAAGATGCAACCGCCTGCACCTGTTTTCCCGAAATTTGTCATTATGGATGAATAAGATGTAGACATATATGTGTTTGATTTTTGTACGAATTTTTTTAATTAATGGTGTGTATGTGAATTCATATTTGTATTAGTGTTAATAGTATACCATAAACCTTAATTATGCTTGGTTAATTTAATTGAATATTATTATGAGTTAAATATTTAGAAGTAAAGAGGTAATGATTTCATAGGATTTTATAAATAAATATATATATATATATATAAATATATATATATATATATATATATATATATATATATATATATATATATATATATATATATATATATATGTATGTATGTATGTATGTATATATGTAAGAAAAATAGAGTTGTTACAATAATAGCCTAGATATTTTACTCCATGTGTCCCTATTATTCTCACACCTTATGGTAGCCTCCTAGCCATCCATATGTTGCTATTATTCTTAATTAATGGCCTTAGGATAGTTTTAAGGGTGTTATGATTAATTAGCTTACTTGCAACCTTACCAAGCCCACCTTAAGTCAATACTTTAATAATTTCTAAGGCTTTATTTGGTTATCCCAAATTCATCTCTTCCCCTTTAATGTTTTATGGTTGTGTTAATCAACTTTAAGTCCATAATTAGGAAATTTTCTATGATTTAACTCTTTTTCCAAAATTCTACTTTTACCACTTTATTTTCCAAAATTATAAAAAATTTCTATGCTTTCTTTAACAATAATTCCCTAGGAATATTATTAAGGCTAAAACACCTCATTTTATCCCAAGAAAATTCCTCTTGCTAATTTTCCCCTTTTTCTTAGTCACTTTTACCCTTTGGACACTGATATTCTTTATAGACCACTTTTAATGTATAATTTCCCTTAGTATTTTCCATTATGTTACTTTATAATAAATTATATAATTTTATGGTAATTAAAATTGAGGATGTTACACTTTAACCTGAACATTTCCTTTGTATTGATATTGCCTTCAGATATAAATGTGCTAGAAGGATTTAGTTCATGAGAAACCTTATTGTTGTTTTCTTGATATAGTAATTTAAATTATTATTTCTATATTGTTTTCCATTTTTTTGGAGGAATCAATGTCAAAAACGTTGTTAGCTAGAAACATCAATTATTAGCTTTGGTGCACCTCGAAACCTTACCTATTAAGGGGTTGCTAGCCTGTGTGAAGGGTAACACTTGGTGATTTTAGATTATGATGACTAGGGAGTTGAGAGAATCTACTCCCAACAGTATATAAGATTTATAATGGTTATGGAGTTGAGGGAATCTCCTCCCAATACTATGAAAGATTTATGATGCTTAAGGAGTTAAGGTAATATCTTCCTATTATGATGGCTAAGAATAGGATGAATGAGATTTTGATTTCCATTCCATTGTTTTGTGCTTGGGAATGTAAGAACGATTTTGGTTTTGAGTTCCCCTTATCTGTCTTTATAGTTCATTCATGAATATCTATGACTTTTAAATTTATTTATTTATTTTGTGTGTTTCTATTTCTAAAAAACTCATGCTTATGACATGTTTTGTTTCAATTATAGTATGCTTTATCTACTGACTTAGTTATATAAATTCACACCTTCCTGTTTCTATATTTTTTAAATAGGTCAAAAGAGGTAAACTCATCCTTAGTTTAAGAATAGATTATATACTATTGTGGTGAACCCACTTGTTCTAAGGGTTCCTTGGTGTTTTTTTATTTTTTTTCATTCTACTCTAGAGGGTACTCTAATAGTCATGCATAGGACCATCGCTTCTGTTGTATTTTGTATCTGAATTTCGTTATGATTTTGATTTTGTATTCATGAAGGTTTATGAACATTTGTATATGAAAGAATACTTATCTATATTTGGATAGTTTCAATATGAATTGTTATTGGATTATTTGATATCATATCAGATGTATGGTTTGCAATGAATTCTTGTTTTCTATTGGTCCTTGTTTAAGGCTTACAGCATTTCGTGCTGGTCACGTATCCCATTATGGGGGTCTTGAAAAATGTGATACCTAAAAGGCCTTCAATTAAAGCCTAAACTTGGCTCATCATAGCCATCATTGATAATATTTATAAAATTTATGTTCATCATAAAATATTTGTGCCTTCAAATCTCTCATATACAATTAAGTTAGATGAATATGTCATACCTCTAGAAAGCTCTTATTATAAGCTACAAATCCACACCAAATGTTGACACAAAAGGTTGCATTAAGAGGGTCAACTTATAGCACTAAAAAAACTTTTCATCACTATCAACCCTAACTACTGATTTCAAAATTCTCTCAAATCTCTCCACTAAACACCTCAAGGTGCTGTTTAGTGCACCATTGGTGCGTTCTGTCGCAGGTACATCCAAATTGATACCTTACCTCAAAATTAACCTGTAGTAATGGGAGTAAGGGTCGATCCCACAAAGACTGGTATTACCTTATGTGATTAGAAAAATGGGGGAATTGATAATCGCAAATTAAATAAAGTAAACAATAATGAAAATAATAAAGAGAGTAATTAATGACAAAGGCGTTGGTTTCGGTTGATATCCACCGTCAAGGGATTGCATTGATCATTGACAACATAATCTATAACATCCTGTAATTTTTCGATATTTTCCTTAGAAATTCTTCACCTTACATATATGCATAGAAATGTTCTACTATTAATGGAATAGGTAAAGAAAGAAAACCTAAGAGGAAATATTAGAAATAAACATGATAAAGAAAGGTGAAATTCTTAGGTAAGGAATATAAATTTTTGTGAAGTAATAAAATTTCAAGAAGATTGGATTAGGGTAATTTTTTTTCCTAATTTAAGAGTAAAAGTTACTAAGTTTAGTATCTCCACCCATAAATTGGGCTTTCACCTATGGACACTTCATATGGAATTTTTCTTCTTTACATAAATTTTTAGCAAGCCAATAAAATAGCCCAATGAAGAAATAAAACATAGACTTGGACTAGGATATAGACCGATAGCCCAAAAATCATGAAAATGTGACCAAGCCCATTATGAAAGGTAGAATTTTAACCAAAGTAAAGAAAATGGGCAAGAATGATCCCAAACCCAAGAGGAAAAATGAAAATAAAAATAAAAATAAAGTGATGGAATAATAGTGTAATCAAGATTAGGTGATTTGACATTAAGACAAAAATTTAGCAAGTGGTATGATAATACAAGAATTTAGGACAAAACATCAATATCTTACACTTATAATTTTAGCAAGTGGGTAATAATACATAGCATTATGACAAAACATCTTTATCCCACACAAATAATTTCAACCAAATAATGGAGATTCAAGGGCTAGAAATTTGCCACTTAAAAAGGCAAATCTATCATAATTGATTAAGACAAAAGAAAAAGGAAATGAATCCCTAAATCAAAGGGATCTTGTCCCATATCTTAAGAACATATTATCATAATTTTCAAAATACAATTCTCATTTTCCTATGCATATCTTGACTAAGAAAGAGAAAGACAAGAACATAAATTGTTTGTTTTCCAAAAATTCAACCAAGTGTAATCTAATTGTGATAAGGTAGACCCATGATCATGAAAGGTAAATTATTTGAGGGTCTATTTAAGCAAAACTCACCCTTACAACATTAGAATTTTCGTCCAAGTGAGGGAGAGGAAAAATAGAAGCAAGGTAGAGTTAGGAAAGGAGAGGAAGAAAGGAAGAAAGAGGAAGTAGTCTAGAAGACTAAGTGCTCCAAGTAGGTTTAACAATATTTCTTTTTGAAGAAAAGTTTTGAAACTTATAATATTTATATGAGATTTTGATCTTAGAACTTTGATGATTGGTCATGGATGTTGCTATATCATGTTACATATTGATCTTGCATGCGATGCATGTTTGAATACTTAGACTGGTATAGAAAGTTCTGCATAGATATGGCTATGGGTGGCAAAATTTTAAGCTTCTGTATTTAAATTTCTAGGAATTATCTGTAGGGAATTAAAATAAATGGTTAACATAATAATTAAATATATATGTGTCACCAATTTTTATCCACTGGAATCACTCAATTTGGAGTCCATATGAGGAAGATATGAGCCAATTACTAGTCAAAGGTCATAAAATGGTTCATCAGGGAAGAATATGTTAGGATAGCTTCTGTGTTTTAATTTCTGAGAATTATTTGTAGGGAATTAAAATAAATGGTTAATGTAATAATTAAAGATATATGTGTCATGGATTTTTAACCACTGGAAGCATTCAATTTAGAGTTCATATGAGGTAGATATGTTCCGATTAGTAAACAAAGGTCAGAAAATGGTTAATCAGGGAAGAATATGAAAGGATAGCTTTGGTTTGTTAATTTATGGGAACATTCTACAAGGAATTAAAATAAATGGTTAACATATGAATTGTATATATATGCGTCATGGATTTTTAGCCACTACAATTACTTAATTGGGACTTCTTATGAGGAAGATATGGACAGATTGGTAGGTAAAGGTCAGAACTTATCTAAGAAGAAATAACATGTACATTGAGGGAGTAATATCACCTTGATTTATTAATATTTCGCTATAATGTTCAACATAATAGTTTTAGATAATTGTTTTATCTTGAAATTGACACCAAGATCACCTACATTGAAGTTAAATTGAGGGAGTTATGCTTTGATTGGTAAGAGACGGTTAGATATGATGAAAACCTGCATCAAGAAAATAAAGAAATAAAATTAATATTTAAAAAAGAAGACGAATCTTATAAATGAAAATAATAAATTACTAGTATATGCCATAGCCATTGCCATTGTATGAACTTCTTACCATCTTAAGTGTGAAATGTTGACATGGAAATATTTTATAAATTGATATTTGAAATGGTTATGTCTATGGCATGATTACCAATGATTTTTGGTAATAGTTATATTTTGTTGAACATACTTGTTATTGAAAGATATTTTTGGCTATCATTGTGAAACGAAAAGAATTAGCACGGTCACATGGCAATCCGTGTGGTACACCAGTAGGGGACGCCCTACCAACGGTTATAATTATGATTATGAGAAAAGAAAGAGAAAGTGTGCCATGTCAGACAGAGCGAGAAAAGCCCGTACCGGAGAGTAGAGGATACTCACCCAGACCGGGGTAGCTTGAAATGAGAATAAGTTGATGGCCATCATATGATATTCTAAAAATAGTTAATCCTGTCATACATATCATTACTATATGATTATTATGTGCATAGATATAATGCATTCATGTGACCAAAGATATTTTATGTAGTTTATACGGCTGAACATGACGTGATGAGCTATATTGATGATGATTTATTGTTGAACTTACTGGGATTTAATTCTCACTATATTTCCATATCATGTTCAAAACATTAGTTATGCAGCTTTTTTTATGGCTCTGGCTTTTAGTGCACATTGGATCGAGTTACTTTATGTTAGGCAGATCTCAGAATCAAATAAGATGTTTGTGGTCGAGTTGGCTCAGATCCCAGTGAAGGTTCAACCACCTGCACCTGTATCTCCAGAATTGGTCAACCAAAATAAACAAGATGTAAATATCTATGTGTTTGATATGTTGCATGTATGTTTTGATTAATGATGTGCATGTGAACTCAATATTGAATAATAATAAAGAAAAAAAAGGTTGTTACATAATCAATCTCTAATTGAGTATCTATCATTGGGTTTCTAACCCTGTTCCTCCTTAAGTTTAGTAAATTAGTGATAATCGCACCAATTAAACCCTAATTAACAAGCAATCCTTTAGCACATCAGTAAAGCATAGCTTATTAACCGTATGAAGAACTAGAGAAACTGATAGAGCTAAACAAATATAAACACGTCGGGTATATCTAATTTAGTTAATTATTCATCATAGGTTCAATGATTTATAATCCAAAATCCTTAAACCTATTTGCCTTATGAATCACAAAATTGAAGACTTTGTTCAAAACATAATTCAGCGGTAGATTAAGACAGACAATATACTAGTAGGCCTCCTAGCAATCATATGAATAATCATTGAGAAGAAGAGCAGATGAATAATCAATACTCAATTAAAATTGAAATAATAAAATTAAATCCAAATATCACAATGCATGAAGATCCCTTGAGATCTCAATCTACCTTTACAAACTAAAAAGAACTAGCCACGCAGGGCCATAAGAAATTCTAAAGAAGAATTAAAGAATGAAATTAAGAACTTGAATGAATGATTGAATGCCTTCTCTGCTTGTTTTCCTCTCTTTTTATAGATTCACTCCTCCTAATCGAAGTAGGAGTGTTTCTAGGTCAAATCCCAGCCCATCGGGCATCAATTGGAGCTAAAAAATACTTCAAAATCGTTATTTTGGCATTTTAGTGCGACGATGGCACCGCAGCACTTTAAAAATTTGCCACTGGGGTGCCGCAGCGCTCTATGCCTAGTGCTGTGGCAACCGGTACTTCTGGGGTCTCCCCGCCGTGGTGCACTGGGAAGCGTCGTGGCGCTTTAAGTTTGCGAAGGCGCAACGCCACGGCACTTAATTGTGAGTGCCTCGGCGCCTAAAAATATTTGAAATTTGCTAAAGTGCTGAACAAGAAAGTTGTAGCTCTATGTCTCTTCTTTCCATAGCCGCTAGAATCACCTCAATCAGAGTTCAAATGAAAGATATGCCTCAATTAGTGACGAAGGGTCAGAAATTAGCATTTTTCCATTATTTTATCTCTATTTTCCTCTTATTTTCTTCTTTATTTCTCCGAAAACACAAAACTCAATTAATTCATATCTATTTTCTACTAAAATTAAATAAAAAGCAACTTAAAACATGCTAAAGACATGCTTAATTTTTAGCATGTCAAATACCCCTACATTTACTCTTTTGCTTGTCCTCAAGCAAATTAATTCATGTGAACAATATTCAATATATGAGATAAGTGAAAGATTTACCAATAAATTGCCTCATAGTGAAAATTGTATGCTCTTAAAGAAGTTTCAAAAAAAAAATTAATAATTATGTGCAATATTTAACTCAAATGCAATTCATGATTTATTTTCTAGAGCCTTGAGTGTGTGTGTGTCTTTGAGCTGTTCAACCATCTTTAACCCAAATGAGTTTATATATCTCAAAAAATTGGGTATGGACCTCTTTTTAGGATTTCCATATACTTATTTTTCATGCTACTCTCCACTAATGTAGGCTAAAACTACTTTTTAGGATCAAAAGGACTTTAATCAGCTTGTAATGTGGCTAAGTTATAGGGTGAGACAAAAGATATAAAATTAAGCTTGATCACCCAATACCATATGATTAATTATACTTCACTTGAGCTTTCTGAAGTTTGGAAAATTTTTCCCCCATACTCATTCCTTTTTTTTACTGAATTCATCACCATCACATTTTTTTTTCACTACTTAGACTTTCATCTATATTTTTGGACTTTTTCTTTCTTTTGTCCTTGCTCCACCCTTCCACCCTTTTATTACTATAGCTCTACAAAACAAGCATTTCAAAATTAATCATGGGATGAGTGAATCAGGAAAAAAAATTAAAGGGATTAAGCATAAAATTAGGTCTTGGCTCTGCAGTGGGTATAAAAAAACGGAATATATTAATTAAGCTCAAAATACAAGTGCTAAGGAATTTTATTACTTGGTTTGAATTGAAAGGCTCAATCTCCTTAAATAATGCCTAAATAATCTCCTAATTAATAGTATCAGCCTAGGATTTCACCTTAAGTAGCATCTAAATAAGTTATAGAAAATTGATGAGATCATAAAATATTTTGAGTTATGTAAACTTTTTCTAAGTAAAAGATAAATTAAATAGTCAAAGTTGTTGTGCAAAATAGTTTCAGGATCCTAAAAAATAGATAATAATAAATTGTAAGAAAATTAAAATTACACATAATCATAATTTTCCTACGTTTCTCAAGAGTTATTAGCAATTTAAACATTTATATAATTGGCTATTGGTTTGACTAACACAAACTCAAATATTGAAATAAGTTCACAAGCTCACCCCCTTCAATAACTGGAATTAAAAGTGCATAAATCATAGAAGTAGAGAAATAGTGCATAAGTATATGAGTTATTATACAATCATCCAGCTGAATCATAAAGTGATCCCCCCTACACTTAAGAGTTTACATTGTCCTCAATGTAAAATAGAAAAGTATGAAATAAGAGAGACAAGTAATAAAAGGAGGAGGGTTAAGTGAAACTTCCCTGACTAGTTATAACCATCCATATCATCCTGCTCAGGTGCAAGCCTGAAAGGTGACTCAGGAGGCGCCGGAAATGCTATAGGAAGGTTCAAGGCATAGGCCAACTGGCTGAAGCAAGCATTGTTGTGCTGTGCTATGGAGTATTGGTAGAGAGCTAAGTCATTCATCTTATGGGTGAGGACCTCTGTTCGCTCCCATAGATCTTCAATAGTGTGCTGGGCTGGTGGTGGAGCTAAATTGCTACCAGGTTCTTCTGTAATCATAGGCTAAATGTCTAACTACTCCTCTACTACTTCCTCCTGCCCCTTATATTTCTGAATGTCTACATAGGAAATAGGTCTCATTGGTTGAATGAGAGCCTCAGTAGAATCCCAGCTGACTCCAACCTTCCCTACATAGACTAGTGATTAAACTAAGGGCAAAGAGGGATCCGCTTCTAGAACGAATACAGCCAAGTATATGTCTGTTGATGAGTTTTCCCACGTCAATGGAAAAACCCTTCAGTATAGCAAAAATCAGAATGGCTTTGTCCCTCCTGACCTGACTCATGTTCAAGCTGGGGATAAATCATGCTGCCACAAAATAGTGCCAAGCTTTAGCCACTTTATTCATGTCTACCCTGGCAAAATACAATAGCTGCCCATTGCTATCCAACTTCCAGGAAGCCCCTCTATACCAAAGAGGGGATATAATAACTTTAAATTCTATGTTTGATTGAATGAAGGCAGAGTACTCATTATCTTCAATGTCAGGTATAGAGTAGAATTCATTCATAGCATGAGGATTGAAATTCACCATCTTGCCTCTAACCTGTGCTTTGTGGCGTTCATAAACTGTAACGTTGGAGTAAAACTCCTGTACCACGGGAATAACCCCTGGTTTTAGGTTCCTGCAGAAAATTTCCCAATGCCTATGGAGGATATTGTCTCTATGAGGTAGCCCAATGGTAACAACAAATCCTTGTTCTGGAACGATGGGTTTATGCACCACTACTTTGATATGGTGTTGATAAACCTCTTCAGTCACAAACGTCGTGCTATCAAATGTTGAGGAGTCCTCTGCTCTATTCTTCCTCTTTGAGAGTGCCAACTTTGAAGTTTTTGGAGCCATTGGACTTATAAAATTCACTGGGGCATTTTACCAAACACCTGGTGTGTACTCTTAAAATGCAGGCAGAATGGGTAGTAAATTCCTAACTTGGAGTCCAAATTAAGTTCAACCAAGCAACAATGGGGTATAGAGATCAATCTACAACAGAAAGAAGAAGAAATATGTACCCAATTGAGCTTGATTTGTGGCTGGAAAATGCAAGATCAGATTTTCCTTAGAACCCTAGAAAATTTTCATTGAATCCAATCCAAATGCTGAAAGAGCTGTTTAATCCTGCAAAAGAAGACTAAAAACCATGTACTTTAAGCAAGGAAACATAATAAGAGGTTTCCATGGTTGATTGGAGACAAGAAATTGTATTTGGGAGTGAGGGGATGCAAAAAAAAAAAAGAGTGTGGGTGATGAAGAGGCCACGGGCCTCTTATAGAGAGCATCGCGGTGCCCGGGGTAGGGCCACAGCGCTCATCCTTTTTGGGTTTCAAGCGACGCGACTCTATTCTTGAGCACCATGGTGCTCGTCTGATCTGGGCGATGGGCACTGTGGTGCTCTACTGGAGTGCCACAGCATTCGCCCATCTGCGCCATGGGCACCGCGGCACTTGTGCGTCCGCAGTTCTGCAAATTGTTTTTTTAATAAGAAAAGAATATATATATATATATATATATATATATATATAATAAAATAAAACTATGAAAATGAAAAATAAGAAGAAGAAGAATTGATGTTGGGTTGCCTCCCAACCAATGCCTTTGTTTAACGTCGTTGGCTCGACAAAAATTCATGAGCTCAAGGAGGATCGTGAAGAGTTATCCATTGTAGTTCCTCTTGCTGAAGTCCTTCATAAAATGGTTCAAACTTGTGCTCATTCCATCCTATTGCAGATTTGTACTCATGAATTGATTTCTCCTCCTGACTAACTTCAAGCTAGCTGGAAATTTTATTAAGGGGTATTTCTACTTTCCCCAAAAACACATATTGGAGAGGATCAGGAAAGGGCTTCAATTCAGGAGTAGGAACATGCACAGCAAAAGATAAAAGAGTGTATTAGTAAGTGATAATTCTATGTAAGCAACCTTGCTTCTTGGTGGCTCTACTGAGGAATCATTTAGTGTAGCCAAGTCCTCCTTTGTTTCTATATCCTGCTCTATCTCACCATCATCTTCCTATATGAATTTGCTCATAATCACTTCCAATTCATCCTTTCCATCTGCTTCATGTGCCAAAGAATTAATGACATTGATAGAATAAACAGGAATATTGTAACATCCCATAATTTTTGTTTTTAAATAATAATATTTTTTTATAAACAAATATATTTTTATTTGTTTAAAAATGATTATGTTCTGCTAAAAGCAAATATATTTTTAATTAAAATAATTATTATTTTGCTTGAAATAATTATATTGGTCTTTAATAAATTTTTTTTGTATTTTTAGAAATATTCTTTCTTTTATTATGTATAAAGATATTTATTTTTTAATTTGTTTTATTAAGATTTTTATCAAGAAAAATCATGATTTAAGAGTTCAACTAAAGTTTTATGAGAATGTAAATTTTTAGAAATTTTTGGGATGTTTTAGGATGAAAAATGGTATTTATATGAATCTATATGAAATAAAATAAAAATAAATCTAAATATTTACTTATTAAATAATAATAATTATTATTATAATAAAATAAAAACAAAAGGAGAACGGGGGAAGATGGCAAAAAATCGAGTTGTAGAGGAATCCAATGAATAGTGAATAGTATAATAGTACCTCCATAATTTTTTCTCTAGATCTGGATTGTCTACAGGCCTCTGATCTCAAAACTAATGGTACCAATGAATTCAAGAGGGAGAATACTACAATTTTGACCAAACAATTTCTCAAATCAGCCGTAGAATCGCCATAGATCAGAAGTAGAAATTTTTAGAAAAAGGTAAACTCTGAAACTCTTACTTAGAGGCCTCAAAATGGAAATCTGACATCGTAGATGATTCAGGAGTTAGATAAACCTTATGATATGAAATTTTTCAGCTATCTGACAACTTTTTGTTCTTGGTGAATAGTGTTTTTCAATAGTGAATAGTATTTTCTGGCGATGAATAGTTTTTTTTTTGCCATGAATAGTGACCAAGTTTCCGGAGTCATTTCCATGATTTTCGGACCCTCCAGACACGTTTTTGAAGTTTGTTTAGTCAAATGTGGATTGAAAAAGTACAATTTTGGGTTGTCCAATCTGGAGCCCTTACCTTGTGAGTAGATAATTCTTTCTATGACTTACCCCGTGCTCTTCTTGAACTATAAATATATAATTTTTTTTGTTTAAAATTATTTATGCTATCATAAATTTCTTAAATGTGTTAAAATATTTATTTTGGTTACGAACTCGCACATAGTTCAAGAAGAGTATGGTTTTAGAAATGGATTTTGGAACTCATTGAATATGTGGATCTAAATGTATTTATCATGATTTGATAAAGTGAATATTATGTGCACGATGCATTGATTTGAAAGCTATATACTTGTGAAAATGATGCATGTCATATTATAATGAGATTAAAAGGCAAGCGTAAAGCTCTTGGCGAGTTGCTTGATAAATAAGACAAGCATAAAGCTCATGGTGAGTTGCTTGATAATTTTACATGTATTTGTATGTATTGATGAATATCGACTGGTGGTATGGCTTGTGATAGTACCGAATAGGGAACGCCCTATTAGCCTGAGTGAGCAGGGGAAGGGCCTCTCCAACCGGGTGACAGTGGTAATGTGGGGGGCAGGAGGGTGATGTACTCACATTCCCTGTTCAGTTATTGTGACTGTAGTTGATGTCACTAAGCATATAGCAAATGGGTTATGTTTTCATTGCATTGATTAGATTGCCAAGTGCGGCATGTGCATTAAAAGTGATGATTTTATCTCCAAATCTTAATATTTTACTATATCTTATACAGCTGAGCATAACAACATTTGTTTAATGATCATACTGTGCAGCATATGGTTTTGGATATCTGAATATCCTTTGATTTGACAATATTTGAAATAGGGGTCTCATATGAATGTACTTCTGAACTGTATTTTCTATGTGACACATTTTAAAATATAAGTACATCCATATACTGACCTAAGAGGTCATAGGAGGAATTATTTGCTCACTAAGTTGTCAAACTCACTACACGATATTTCCACATTTTTCAGATGAGAATATAGAGTTTGATTCTATAAATAGGTGATTAGTTAGGTGACATATTCTGTGGGTGAGTCTACGTTGCTTCCAAGGCTCACAGTTTCTGAATTATACTGTGTTTGTATTCTAAAGTGCTCTGAACTCTACAGGTAGGATCCCCATTTCTACTGTACTTAGATGTTTATAGACTTGGTCTATATATTGTGTATACATAAGAGAAATGACAGAGAATTGAATTTTGCATCTTTATGGAGAATATTTGATTGCAGAAAGAAAAAAAATGTTTATTTTACGTAACATAAAGTAGGGGCGTTACAAGTTGGTATTAGAGCAAAAGGTTTCCCTGTGGTTATCAGAGCAAAGGATTCTGTAGTAGGACTTTGAGTATGGGTATGTAACCGCAGACATATTTATACTCACGGTGTTGCTGTGAAATTCTATAGGGTGTCATCCTCTTCTTCCTTTTGACTCTTTTCCTTAGATATGTGATGTTTAAGATCCAATAAGTATGTTCTAGACAATGTTTCTTGAGTGTGGACTACCAGTTCAGCTTTTGAACTCATGTTGATAAAGAGAACACTCTTGGGTATAAAGAAAAAAATTAGCTGAAAATAAGAAGATTTCATCCAAACACAAAGGTAATGGTGTGTTCGGATGTCAATAAGGTTTGAATTGCTTGTTTGATTTGTTTATGTGAAACAATATGACGAATGTCTAATACAATTTCGATAGTGGGTTATGATGTGATCAAGGTTGTTAACTCCAAGATAATGATTTGAAATAAAGTGAGTGTTTTGAAAATAGATATAAATCTTTTTTTTTTATGGATGAGTTGGAATCTATATATATGTATGTATTTGGTAAGTTGTAGGTTGGATTGAATTTAAGAGCAGATAATCTATGAAGATAATATTTCAATGATATATTTTGTTGATATAAAGAATTCGAAGACCATTTGGTTTTCAATAATATTATGTATAAGCATTATGATAAAGAAAGGTTTACCCATGGAAATTTAAAATTGAAGGTATGCAAAATGGGTAATTCATGTGAAGGGATCTTTAGATAGATATAAGTTTTTCATGATCCATTGTTAATACATTGCATAAGAATGTTAAAGAATAAAGTCAAAATGGATTGACCTTGTTTAAGTGTTTTGAAATGTGTTTTAGCTGATACAATATGAAGATATCATCAATAGTATAAAAGGTTAGTAAAAAAAAAAGTTGCAAGTAGTGAAAAATTAATGGAAGCATGTACCCAGTAATTTAATTTCAACTTTAGCAGTCCATAAGTTATTATAAAAAGGGGTGCCAAGGATATTTGGCGGTGGTGAGAGATGTTAATGTAAAGTATACTAATGTAAATCAAGTTCCAGTGGTTAGAAAAATTCCTAATGTGTTTTCAGAAGAATTGCCTAGATTACCCCCGAAACGAAAAATAGAATTTGATATTGATTTACTCCTTAGAACCCAACTAGTATCTATATCCCTATATAGAATGATATTGTTTGAATTTAAAAAAAAATAGTTACAAGACTTGTTAGATAAGGGATTTAAATGCAATAGTACTTTTATTTGGAGTGCTCCAGTTCTATCTGTGGAAAAGAAAGATAGATCACTATGACTATGCATAAATTATAGACAGTTGAATAAAGTGACAATGTGGAACAAATACCCATTACCTCGTATAGATAATCTGTTTGATCAGTTACAAGGTGCTCAATGTTTTTCAAAAATTGATTTAAGATATGAGTAACATTAATTGAGGATAAGAGAAGAGGATATATGAAAATTTTCTTTTAGGACTCATTATGGGCATTATGAGTCCTTGATTATGTCATTTAGTTTGACAAATGTCCTAAATGCTTTCATAGATTTAATGAATAGTAATTAGGTCATCCCTAGATCAATTTTTTATTATATTTATTGATAATATACTAGAATATTTCAAGAGTTCAGAGGATCATAAGCAACATTCAAAGATAGTTTTACCAACTCTAAGGGAGTATGGTTGGTAAAGATAGTATCTAAGTAGATTCTACGAAAGTAAAAGTGGTACAATAATAGCTACGTTTTACTACAACTAAAGATGAAGATCCAAATCCAATTTGCACTTCCTGCGGTTGTCTGCCATCCATTCTATTTGAGCCATAGTTGGATCAGGTACATGAACATATGCTTGTAAAGCATCAATCAACTCCTCAGCATTTGAAGTCGAGATGAGAATTCGTCGTGCTAAGTGTGAGATGAACCTTTGTTCCACAGCATGATCAAGAAAAGACAACAGACCATCAAAGAAGTGATTAAAATTTAACAAACCTATCGGTTTGTGATGCATATTTAGTTGTGCCCAAAAGACTATTTAGAAAATTTCTTCTAAAGTACTAAAACCCCTTGGTAAGGTAATGAAGGCATCAGCATTGCTCATCATTCTAGCCATGCGCTCCTACACGGAAGCTACCCTAAACTCTTACCCAATTGTCTTTTCTACGATGTTAGATGCAGTTAGAGCTGTAGGAATAATATCTAGAACTTTACATTCTCCTACATGTACAGCTGTAGACACCACCACATTAATCCATGGTTACCTCCACCATAAACTAAATAAATTTTTCTCCTGGCCAGTACCATACCCAGGTTTTGTTCAGCTTTCACATACTCTCCATTTTTTCTAGGATTGGAACCATAAAAGACATAACTATTTCGAAATTGATGAAATGTGATTCCCTCCATAGCTGCACACACCTTAACTTGGAGTATGAAAGTAAAGAAATTAACGTGTGCATTTATAGAACTCAGAAAATGGCATACTTATGATAGTTATGCGAATAGGCTGGGAATAATTAGAACAGTATGTGAGTGATTGGTGGATATTAGCTAAATTGAAGGTGAAATTTTCAAAAATGACGGTAAGCATGTATATGTACAGCAGTTGTGATAGTCGCTCATATTAGGCATATAAAGAGAATAAGGTTAAGATATCACCAGAAATTTTTCTTTTCCTTGTTGTCCTTGATGAAGCATTGATGTCTTGATTCTTGTAGGGAAGTTGTAAGTGATAGGCGTAATTGTAAAAAAAATAGTTAAAATACAAACAAGTTAGTTGTTGAAGAGGAACAATCAAATGATTTATTTTGTTTTCCCAATGTTCTTGCCAGTCAACTATCGGTATTATTAAGTCAACTTGTTATTTTGAGAAATTTTAATTTGGACTGGTTATTTTACAGTTGATTGATTATATTTATTTTGAAGCAATCAACTGCATCCTACCAGTTAACTACATATTCTTTGATTTTTATATACTTTTATAAGTTCAGAAATGTTTCTTTTTTTTCATGTGCTATCTTTCCACCGAATACCAACAGATTTAAAGCAGATTTTGGCACATATATTTAAAACTTGCAACCATCGATTTTTGCCGATATAACAGTTAGATTTTTGTTTACAGATTTTTCAGAATTACGGCAACCGGTTTTAACTCTCTCCAATATTTTGTCCAAACTTTTGACTTTCTATTTTGGCACCATTCTTTATTATGCTTTTCGTCTGTTCTACTGCATTCTCCCTTATTAATGTTTGGCATTAAATGCAAAGTTTTTTTCCCTCATTACAAGAAAAGTTAATTTATTTTCTTTGAAACTCAATTATTATGGTGTCCAAGTTGTTAGTAGGTTAAACTAATGAAAAGTTTGAAAGGAATGGACGGATGAAGACTTTATGGTGTTTTGACGAATGTAATCAAGAGAATTAGTGGTGTTGAAGTTCTTGAGGAATAAAATATGGGAAGTAGAATTTAAATTAATCTTTGAACTCTTAATTTGGAAATATGGAGAATACTATGAGAATCATGTCCGAAAATAATGTAAGTGATTAAGATATTTGTGTTAAAGGTCTATATTATGCTAAATTGAGTCTAGTATCTAGGATGTGAATTATGTTGAAATTGAGAATTCATGTATAAGTAATTGTTAGGAAAAATCTTCTTGAAATGATTGGGTGAATTAAACGGAATTGATATAAGTTAGAACGAGATGCTTTTAGATATGATAGAGGAAAGGTTTGATATTTTTGATAATGAATTTATTGGTGTTAATAAAAAGGTATACAGTTACTGTGATGAGATAAGTTAGAATTGTTAGACATGTGCCAATGGTACATAAACATTAAAAAGGATTGGTGGATTTATTGCTACGTATGTTTAACATATTGATTAATGGATTTTAGGATAAAAATAGATGATAGATTAAGATGATGATATTCATGGGATGATGTTGACATACGAGAATCAAAGATGACTTGATAGAAGTCTGGAATAAGAAAAGATAGTTACCCCAATATGGATGTGAATATGTTCTTTTATGAGTGTGTTTTCTAATATTCATCCATAGATATATCCATGCGAGCTTGAGGATATAAAGTGAAATTGATTAGAAAATAAATACAAATAATTCAATACAGGCCAAAAGTTTAAAGGAATTATGCATGTTGAGCACTAGAAATTATCAGTTGGTGACCACATATTTTTGAAGGAATCACCAATGAAAGAGGTAATGTGAGGTTTGGAAAGAAGTACATATTAGATTCTTCTTATGTTAACTAATTCCAAAAAATTCAATTGGACAAAAATTTGGCTTAACTATGGGTACAATTGCTGTTTATTGTTAATCAACAAGTGAAGAACTTATTGATGAAAGAAATCCCTATGGTTAAGTTATATGGCAAAATCACTCAAGTGAAGAGACATATTAAAACGTAAAGATGTTATACAGAAAACATATCCCTAATTATTTGAGTAATAAGGTTGGTAACTCTGAATTATGTTTTAATTTCATTCTCTACATGTGGTAGGATGGGCTGAAATTCGGGGACCGAATTTCTTAAGGGGGGAAAAATGTAACAACCTATAATTTTTTTTAAATAATAATATTTTGTTATAAACAAATATATATTTTATTTGTTTAAAAATGATTATGTTATGCTAAAAGAAAATATATTTTTAATTAAAATAATTATTGTTTTGCTTGAAATAATCATATTGGCCTTTAATAAATTTTTGTTGTATTTTTAGAAATATTCTTTCTTTTATTATGTATAAAGATATTTATTTTTTTATTTGTTTTATTAATATTTTTACCAAGAAAAATCATGATTTAAGTGTTTAACTAAAGTTTTATGAGAATGTAAATTTTTAAAAATTTTTGGGATGTTTTAGGATGAAAAACGGTATTTATATGAATATATATGAAACAAAATAAAAATAAATCTAAATATTTAATTATTAAATAATAATAATTAT